>CM065591.1:511731571-512147941 GCA_033119425.1 Bufotes viridis
CAGTAGAGTTAGGCAGACGCGCAGGATTGTGAGTGAAGCTGCATATGGACGCCATCATAGACAAGCGGTATGTGTTTAAGGTTACACAGGAGTGCACATATGTTTGAATGTGTTATGCAAATATGGGATAATGTGAGATGTTATGGCATTGGCTATGATTAGATTGAAGGGGTGGGGTTTTTGATATTTAAAGCCATGGTTTCATAGTCACATTAAGCTTGATAAAGGCTAGTAGATAGCCGAAACGTAGCTGCTTTTGTACTTTCACATGTATCTGGGATTGCGATCCTGAATAAAGGAAATACACAGAGGATGCTGCCTGCGATTCGATTTTATTGCTTGATCCGAGTCCGAACGAGTCTAGGACGGAAGGCGGGCTGTTGCATCATGTGTGACCGAGTGATCCGGAGTGCTGCTTGAAATATGGATTACATTCATATACACAGGCAGACACACACACATACATACAGGTAGACAGTCACTCATACATACACACATACAGGCAGACACACACTCATACATACAGGCAGACACACTCATACATACACACATAGCAGGCAGACACACACTCATACATACAGGCAGCATATCACACTCAATACTATTACACACATACAGGCAGACACACACTCATACATACAGGCAGACACACACTCACAGGCAGACACACTCACAGGCAGACACACTCATACACAGATATATTGTATTATAGACATGCAGTCTTCACTTTGACCCCGCAAGAACAATGATTGCGTGTATATATAGTTACGTATTTCCAAAGACATATATATAAATAAAATAAAAAAATATTAAACCAAAAATATAAAAAATGATCAAAGATTATATGGCTTTAGCAGTGGGCTGTGTGGATGATGCATCCAATAAGATCACAACGTCTGCCAACCATACGACGTGGCGATAACAGCGTGACTCAGTACCAATAGTCCGTTCTGACCTCACACGAGGTGAAGAATGAAGGGTGTGACCGAGGAATCTCAGTAAATGAATACACAGATGTGTGACAGCCCGAGGACAGGGATGCAGGTGATCTCTGTATCCTACACTATATCCAATACCATAAGCTGATGATTTTCCAGTAAATGATCAGGTGTTCACTCAGACCGCGTATATATAAAATATAAAAACCTATAATTGTCTCAGTGCCATGAGTTAGCGTTTGTTATTATATTCAGTTCAAAGTTCTCCTTTCTTGGTCCTTCCTTGATAGTAGGAGATTAATAATGATCTGTTTATTATACGCTCTTCCCCCCCCCATGTGCCAGTAACAAGTGCCTCTCTCCCCCCCCCCATGTGCCAGTAACAAGTGCCTCTCTCCCCCCATGTGCCAGTAACAAGTGCCTCTCTTCGCCCCATGTGCCAGTAACAAGTGCCTCTCCCCCATATTCCAGTGACTCTCTTCCCCCTCATGTGCCAGTAACAAGTGCCTCTCCCCCCATATTCCAGTGACTCTCTTCCCCCTCATGTGCCAGTAACAAGTGCCTCTCTTCGCCCCCCATGTGCCAGTAACAAGTGCCTCTCTCCCCATGTGCCAGTAACAAGTGCCTCTCTTTTGCCCCTCATGTGCCAGTAACAAGTGCCTCTCTCCCCCATATTCCAGTCACTCTCTTCCCCCTCATGTGCCAGTAACAAGTGCCTCTCTCCCCCCATGTGCCAGTAACAAGTGCCTCTCCCCATATTCCAGTCACTCTCTTCCCCTCATGTGCCAGTAACAAGTGCCTCCCCCATGTGCCAGTAACAAGTGCCTCTCCCCCATATTCCAGTGACTCTCTTCTCCCCTCATGTGCCAGTAACCAGTGCCTCTCTTCCCCATGTGCCAGTAACAAGTGCCTCTCCCCCATATTCCAGTGACTCTCTTCTCCCTCATGTGCCAGTAACCAGTGCCCTCTTCCCCCATGTGCCAGTAACAAGTGCCTCTCCCCCATATTCCAGTGACTCTCTTCCCCCTCATGTGCCAGTAACAAGTGCCCTCCCCCATATTCCAGTGACTCTCTTCCCCCTCATGTGCCAGTAACCAGTGCCTCTCTTCCCCCATGTGCCAGTAACAAGTGCCTCTCCCCCCCATATTCCAGTGACTCTCTTTCCCCCTCATGTGCCAGTAACAAGTGCCTCTCCCCCCCATATTCCAGTGACTCTCTTCCCACCTCATGTGCCAGTAACAAGTGCCTCTCTCGGCCGCCTAAGAGACCTGCTCCTGCCCGCACCGACTGAATCTGGCCTGCTTCTCCTGCTCCCCGGTCCCTATGGGGAAGAAAAGCGCAGCAAAGAGGGCCCCTGCCTCTTCCCGCACCTCCTCACCTGCCAAGACATTGGAACAGTGCTGGGACCAGATGCCAGGCCTCCCACATTCCTCCCTTCCTCCTCCTGCTCACCGCTTACAGGAGGAGGGTTGCGGTCTGGATCCCAGCGCTCAGGAGTCAGTGCGCTGCCCTGGTCTGTGCCCCTCAGACAGTGTGCTCTGCTCCCGATCTCAGGAGCACTCCTCCATAAGGGACTCCTCTGCATTCACTGCTGGGCCTACAAGCTGCAAGATGGCGGCCCCGGATCCTCAGCTTGAAAAGGAGACAGCCTACATGCTGCAGGGAGCACCAACGTCCACAGGTACTGTGACCGCCCTGTAGCTCCACTACCTGATCCTCCTAGCCCACCCACACGGGCCCCCTGGCTAGATAAAGCCTCTGCATCCCCACCTGCCATGGACCCAGGGAACAGCAGCTCTCCACTACCCTCCATGCTGTGGGCAGGATCACAGAACCCTCCACAGTTGCCTGCCATGGGTCTCCCTGCTTCCCCTGGACCTCCATAACCGTGGGCCAGCTATTTTCTACAACTCCCTACAAAGGAAGATTTTAGGGCGCTGATATCTGAAGTTACTGAGGCGTGCAGGGCAGAAATTGCAGCGGTGCGTACCGATATTAAACAAGTGGTGGATAGGGTGGACACTTTGGAGTCTGCACATGAGGACACCAGGCAATATGTATCCTCCCTCCATGAATCCATTGTGGCCCAAACAGCAGTGCTCCGTGGCATGGGACGGCATCTGGAAGACCTGGATAATCGGGGTCGCCGGAATAACATTCGTGTGCGGGGGCTCCCTGAAGCTGCTAGTGAGGAAGACCTCTTTGCTACTTTGGAGGCTGTATTCAACATGATTTTGGGACAGCCGTCTTCGCATAAAATTAAGCTAGACAGGGCCCACAGAGCGCTTAAGCCAAAAGGCTCCTCTGCTCGTCCTAGAGACGTAATCTGCCGTGTACACGACTTTGCCCTTAAAGAGTCTATCATGGCCAAAGCACACTCTTTGCGCAACTTTGAACTTTATGGCGCCTCTCTGCAGTTGTTTCTGGACTTGTCCTGGTTCACACTCCAGAAGCGGAGGCACCTTCAGCCCCTTCTTGCATCTCTTCGGAGCCGTCAGATTGCTTACTGCTCGGGATTCCCCTTTTCCCTTATTGTCTGTCACCAAGGACGAACGGAGACTCTCCGCTCCTTCGCGGATCTTCATCCCTTCTGTGAATCTTTGGGGGTACCTGTGCCGGATATCTCTGAAGGGAATTTGAGTCCCCCACACCCCCACCGCCACGCACATGGTCCTCCTCGGCGAAGAAAAGAAGACCTGCCTCCAGTGCGTCTTCCTCCCTGCGGTCCGCTGCATCGCCTGGACTCCGGCCGCCTACATGATTTAATATCTTCCCTGGGACGTGGGGATCCTAGTCCCTGTTCCTGACCTCTGAAGCCCTTGAGGTCCCTGGACTCCATGGGCTTGCTGATCGGGCTATACGTTAGCGTTACTTGGCCAGTTACTGTTTGTTTGTTATTACTGCTCCACATCGGTGCGGGCTTCTTGTGGAGCCTCTCTGATCGTTTTATTACTTGTTCTCATTTTTTGTTGTATTGATCTCTGATCGTCTTTTTCCTGCAGGCCTCTGATACTCTTACCCCTTGAGGGATCTGTTATCTTCCTCCAGCAGGGAATATTTCCCTGGGAATAGTTGTTTACCGTTACTTATCTGTTTGTCTTAGTGTTGTCCTGTCCTGTCTCCCCTTTCCTCCCTCTTGTGTCCCCTACTCGACGATAGGTTTCTGACCACTCGAGTGTGCAAGATCTGTGTATTTGACCCTCCCTGGGATCCTCGGCTGCCTTGACGGTCTACTCCTGGTTCCTGACGACTTCTCCTGGTGAGCTGTGCCATTTCTATTTCGGACACTATTACATAACCTCATGGTTCGCTGTGTGACCTTTAATGTTAAGGGGCTCAACTCCAACGCTAAGAGGAGACTTTTGCTCTTGGAGTTGAAATCCCTTAAGGCGGACATTGTGTTTTTACAGGAAACTCATTTTGATGGTGACTCCTCCTTCCGCTTTCTTTCCCATATGTATCCCACTGCCTATTCGGCTACCCATAGTCGTCGGAGGCGGGGTCGCCATCTTGGTGTCCGTTCACTGTCCACTCAGAATTGACTCCTCAATTCTGGATCCTCAAGGGCGGTACATTATTCTTCGAGGTCACCTTGCGGATAAACCCATCACCTTGTGTAATGTATACGCTCCAAATACCTCGCAAATACGGTTTCTGGGCGGGGTCCTACGTAAGGCCTTTTCTGAGTGTATGGGTTCCCTGACACCCTTGGTCCTATTGGGAGGGGATTTTAATGTCATTTTTTCTGAATCGATAGATTACCTGTCCCCACAAGGCAGGGTGACCCATGCTACGCAGCATCGTCTAGCTAGGGATTTCCATAAACTGGTGAGGAAATATTCTTTGTACGACCTGTGGCGTACTACCTATCCTACTGACAGGTCATTCTCCTTTTACTCCGCCCCGCACGCCTCCCACTCCCGTATTGATTATTTTTTGGTACCATCTCGACCCTTAGGCTATTGGAAGGGGCAGATATGGGCCCGATAACCTGGTCTGATCATGCTCCTGTATCAGTCGACATCAATAGTGGTTCGGGTCATGTCCGCCAATGCCATTGGAGACTCAATGAGTCTCTCCTGAAGCAGCCCATCCTGAGGGACGAGCTTCGTGATCACCTGAAATCTTATTTTGACATTAATGTTGGCTCAGTGGATGATGTCCGTTCCTCTGGGAGGCCCATAAGGCAGTCATGAGGGGTCATTGTATTGCAATAGGCTCCCGACTGAAAAAGGACTCCATTGCATTGGTCAAATCCCTTACTTCCCATTTACATGCCTTAGAGGCCTAGCTTGCTAACTGCCCCTCTCGCTGCACTTTGCGACGAATTGTAGATACCCGAGCTCGGCTGCGGAGCTTAGCATTCGGGCGGGTTAACAAATTGTTACTTTATACTCGGCAGCGCTACTATGCCTGGGGGAACAAACCCCACTCCCTACTAGCTAAACAGCTTAGGAATCGTCCCCCTACGGCAAGCCCGTCTGCCATTAAAGGGGCCGACGGTGCGATTCACCATGACCCTAGGGTGATTGCTGAGAGGTTCTCGGATTATTACACGGCCCTGTATAACCTCCCTCCGGAACTCCCTTCTGATGTTGATCGACGGGATGCGGCTCTCCAGTCTTATCTAGCCTCATGTCACTTACCCACCCTGTCTACTTCGGACCTCTCTGCCCTCAATAGTCCCATCACTTCAGAGGAACTAGATATAGCCATCAATACTCTGCCAGAGGGCAAGTCTCCAGGCCCTGACGGCCTTCCGTATAGATATTATAAGACTTTTAAGCCTGAATTGTCACCTCATATGTTGACCCTTTTTAATAATTTCTTGGCCGGCAACTCAGTCCCTGCTTCTATGTCTCACTCTTACCTCACGGTGATTCCGAAACCGGGGAAAGACCCCCATGAATGTCAAAATTATAGGCCCATCGCCCTGCTTAACTCGGACCTTAAAATTTACACTAAGGTCTTGGCCTCTCGGTTGAATGTCTTTCTTCCCTCCCTGATCCATAAGGACCAAGTAGGGTTCGTTCCTGGTCGCCAAGGGGCTGATAACACGCGGCGGAGCATTGACCTCATTGATGTTGTATCTCGCTCTGGGAGGAGGCGCTGCTTCTTAGCCTGGACGCTGAAAGGCGTTTGATCGCCTAAGCTGGCCCTTTCTTTTTGCTACTCTACGGGCGTACGGTTTCTCCGGCCCCTTCGTTCATGCTGTTCGTGGCTTATACTCCTCCCCACAGCGACAATTAAGTTATCTCATGCCCAGTCACGCCCTATACGCATTGCCAATGGGACGAGGCAGGGGTGTCCCCTCTCTCCTCTATTGTTTGCTATGTGTATTGAGCCTCTGGCGGGCTGGATCAGAGCTAATCCGGATATCAGTGGCATTATGGTCAGGGACAAGGAGTTTAAGATATCCCTTTATGCGGACGACATTCTCCTTACCCTCACCAAGTTACAAGTCTCCCTGCCGAACCTTCACTCCATTTTACAGGACTTTGGCCGTCTGTCGGGGTATAGGGTTAACACCCATAAAACTGAGGCTCTTCCTCTTAACATTCCATACGAGACTCTGACCCGACTCAAGGAGAATTTCTCCTTCCACTGGAAGAGGGAATCCTTGGGATATTTGGGTGTTTGCCTTACTCCCCGATATGGAGACCTGTATAAAGCTAACTTTCCGCGTATGTATGCTGAGATTAGGAACCTTCTAGATAACTGGCATACACTCCCACTTTCCCTTTTAGGACGTATTGCTGCCACCAAAATGACAATCCTGCCCAAACTCTTATACCTATTTGAAACTCTTCCGATCATAGTGCCCCTTAAGGATCTGAGATCCATCCAATCCCAGCTCCTCCGGTTCATCTGGGCCGGGAACCGTCATAGAATTCCTAGATCGGTCCTGTTAGCTAGAAAATGTTAGGGAGGATTGGGGGTTCCGGATTTGGTCAAATACTATTGGGCAGTCCAATTGCTCTGTGTTTTGGCATAGGCGTCCTTACACCCGTATTCCGTTTGGATGCAGATCGAAAGGCTCTGGCTTGCTCCGGTACACCCCAACTCCATGTTATAGTCAGGACCACATGACTCCCAGCCAAATAAAGATCTTTTGGGGCCTATGGCCTGCACTAGATCTGTGTGGCGATTGTGTAGCGGTAGGTTTCCTCTGGTTTCTACTAATTCTGCCATGACCTCCTTCCTGTATCATCCTCATTTCCCCGCCAGCCTCACTTCTGCCGCAACGAAGCCTTGGAGGTGTTTAGGTTCGCTGATATCGTGGATCCTTTTACTAGGGACTTGTTACCGTTTTCTGCCCTTCAATCCAAGTATGGTCTACCCACATCTTCCAATTTTTTTCATTTACAAGTCAGACACTTTGCCCAATCACTTTTTGCGGGGGTTACGGTATCCCTTCCGACTGCTTTTGAATATCTCTGTAGGAGGGGGGTTCACACCAAGGGAGTAATATCAGAGATCTACTCTATCCTGCTGAATCCCTCCCCTGACCGAATTCAAAGGCACTCCTACATGACACGGTGGGAGGAGTACTTAGGGAAGTCCCTGTCAGATGATGTTTGGCGCCTCATATGGAGGAGGGCGGTGAAGTCCTCTATGTCGATATTACATCAGGATAATCAATATAAAATTCTGATGTTCTGGTATCACACTCCTGATCTCCTCCATGGAATGTGCCCGACAGTTTCGAATTTATGCTGGAGATGTGGGTTACACAGAGGTACTCTACCTCATATTTTTTGGGATTGTCCAAAGATTCGCCCCTACTGGTCCGGGGTGGGTTCCCTTTTAAGTGATATTTTTAAGGTGGACCTCCGCCCAGATCCGTTGTCCTTTTTACTTAATGTACCTTCCTCCAGGCTGCTGATACTTACAGCTGCACGCTGCCTGATATCCAAAGGTTGGAAAAGTTCTGCACCGCCTAAGGTCTCTGACCTGTATGCTAGGGTAGTCGAGGTCCGCTCATTGGAGTATTGTACAGCCGTGCTCCAAGACAAAGTTACAGTTTTCAATTCCATTTGGGATCCCTGGGACGACTACTGGGCGACGAGACTCCCTTAGTGGTCTAGGGATCATGAAATAATCTCCCCCTACCCTTCCCTCCCGCCCCTCCCTTGTCTTTGTCCTTGTCTGTTGTTTTTGTTGTCTGTCTTGTGTTGAGATTCACTGTTATTGTTCTTCTAAATAGACGAAGGGTTGTCTTGGTACACTCCATGTTGAATAAGTGCCTCTCTCCCCCCCATGTGCCAGTAACAAGTGCCTCCCCCCCATGTGCCAGTAACAAGTGCCTCCCCCCCATGTGCCAGTAACAAGCGCCTCTTTAACCCCCCACCCCCATATGCCAGTAACAGATAGTCTGGTATATAAAAAACAAACAAACAAAAAAAAAATTGCAATGCAGGCCTCTTCCGGCCTGTGTCCCGCGCTGTACGGCTCAGGCGGCGTGATGACGTCATCGCGCCGCCTGCCCCGGCCTCTGATAGGCTGCGGGACTTGTGCCGGCAGCCTATCAGAGGAGCAGGGAAGGGAGACGCCTCTCTCTCCCCTGCCCCGCAGCACAGCCATCTGTATCGCTGTCCTGAGGACGGCGATACAGATGACTATGGAGATGAACGGTTCCACAATGGAAGAGTTCATCTGCCTCTGTCCTGCCGCCGCTGGCCCCCTTCCCGGCTGGGCCCTCGGATCACATCCAAAGTGCCCGACGGCTCAGTCCGCCCCTGCTTGTGGCGGTGTCAGATGGGAGCCAGAGCGAGGCCTTAGGCGGCGGCCTAAGTGGCCTAATGGAAGAGCCGCCTCTGGCACAGAGCACAGCAATGACACTGCCGTCTCTCTCAGAACTGTAATAAACTGCTGAAAATGGCTGCTGAGGAGGTTCTTATATAGTAAGGGGTCGGTGACTTTCCTATTGGTTGCTAGGGATGTTGCTAAGCTCTGACAAAGACATTGCAGCTTCTCATTGGCCCCACAAGCAAAAAGGGAGGTTACTGATGAAAAAAAATTAGAATATTCGAAAATATGAATACTGTATATAGCAAAAATTTGTGATTCGAATATTCGTGCCCAACACTAATCTACACATACAAGCTGACACACTCATACACACAGGCGACACAATCATATACACATACCAGCAAACACACTCATACACATGGTCTGACACACTCATAAACATACAGGCAGACACACTCATACACACGGGCTGACACACTCATACACACGGGCTGACACACTCATACACACGGGCTGACACACTCATACACACAGGCGACACAATCATATACACAGGCTGACACACTCATACACACGGGCTGACACACTCATACACACAGGCGACACAATCATATACACAGGCAGACACACTCATACAGACAGGCGACACAATCATATACACATACTAGCAAACACACTCATACACACGGTCTGACACACTCATAAACATACAGGCAGACACACTCATACACACGGGCTGACACACTCATACACATAGGCGACACAATCATATACACATACTAGCAAACACACTCATACACACGGGCTGACACACTCATAAACATACAGGCAGACACACTCATACACACAGGCGACACAATCATATACACAGGCAGACACACTCATACACACAGGCGACACAATCATATACACAGGCAGACACACTCATACACATAGGCGTACACAATCATATACACATACTAGCAAACACACTCATACACACGGGCTGACACACTCATAAACATACAGGCAGACACACTCATACACACAGGCGACACAATCATATACACAGGCAGACACACTCATACACACAGGCGACACAATCATATACACAGGCAGACACACTCATACACACAGGCGACACAATCATATACACAGGCAGACACACTCATACAGACAGGCGACACAATCATATACACATACCAGCAAACACACTCAAACACACGGGCTGACACAATCATAAACATACAGGCAGACACACTCATACAGACAGGCGACACAATCATATACACAGGCAGACACACTCATAAACATACAAGCTGACACACTCATACACACAGGCGACACAATCATATACACATACCAGCAAACACACTCATACACACGGGCTGACACACTCATAAACATACAGGCAGACACACTCATACACACAGGCAGACACACTCAGAATGAAAAACTCTTCAATTGATCAGCCCTGTGCAGGAGCGGGCACTTACCTCTCCTAGGGTGTGGCCCATAGCCAAAGACGATAACACAGAGGCTCCTAGTGCTGGCACCTGCACAGAGCACGTCTTATTAGAGGAGACTTTTCAATGTGACCAGTTCACCCAGTTCAGCTCGGAGCCTCCCACTCGCACAGGAGAATGAAGGAAATTTTTTTTACAGCAAAGCGATATCTTCTTATTGCAGCATAGCCACAACGTGCAGTCCAAAATCCGGCAGACTAGAACCTGCTGACGCGTTTCAGACAAAAGTCATCCTTAATCATAGCCATAGTCTAGTACCGAAAAATGTGCATTTAACAACCCTCCTGGGACATGAGCCTAGTGCTGCCCCTGGAGGGGGGTTGGGGGTTATAACAGTGAAAAAGGCTCATGAACAGACATTACTATTATTACACATATTTCACTTATAACAATGGATAGGATCGGGCCGGTAATAAATACAAAAAAATCCAGAGTGACGCTCTTCTGAGGAGTTTTTTCCGCTGACCACCACCACAGACTGGTCTGAACACACCTTCTAGTCCCACCAAGAACGAGGACACCCCCTCAGGAATTTCTCTAAAATGTTTGGTTAATGTGAAAAGGTATGCAAATGAGCTCTTACCAAGTCCCGCCTCTAATGCTACTTGATGTAAGGTAGCTATACTATGAGGCGGAGCTTGTTAAGAGCTCATTTGCATACCTTCTTCCCAGAATTCCAGAGGAGCTTGCATGGCCTTGTGTCCTGGTTTAGGTGCTCTAGTCGTGGGGTCCCAACCCCATAAAAGTAGATAAAGAAAATAGACTTGGGCTCTCCCTGAGATTTGGTTTTATGCAAGGAAACTTCATGTCACGTTCCCGTCCCAGAATAATATATGTGAGTAACAGAGTTAAAGAGAAAAATAATAATAAAAACCAAATTGTATGGAATCTGTCGATATCAGAGTTATTGGTATAATATCTGACATACCCTTGGATGGAGCACACCTATAGTGGCCGTTACTGGGGACATCCTTGTCATATAGTCATGAGGCAGATGACGCAGGTTCAGAAGTTTCCCTAATTCATCGCTTTTGGCTCCATAACAGGTGCACATATGTGTTATAAAGACACTTTATTAGCCGTAACATACCGGGCCCCGGAGTGGTAGAGGAAACGAGACTCACCGAGTCACCATGGAGAAGAAGAAGGTCGATGATAGGAATGGTAATTAGTGGACAGGTGGCCCCTATTATTGTCAAGTGAGATAAAGAGGTCATATTGGTCCCAGCCAGGTTGCACACGGAGATCTATGAGCATCAAATACAAAAGCAAGATGGCGATGCGTTCCAAGCTGGAATGCATCGGTAAAAAGAAGGAGAACCAGAAGAACAGTGCCAGGAGGCTTTAAGAGTAATTAAAGCAAAGACAGTGATCTTTAGGGGACATTGGAGGCAGAAATAAGTGGAGAGGGCGATGCGTTCCAACGTGGAACGCATCCGGCGCATAGATTCAGTAAAGTACCGATGCATCAGAACTAGCGGTGAGATGAGGAGGAACAGAGTCGTGGGTACCACAGATGGAGCGCACAGCTGCGGGATGAAGGGGGGTGTCATATATGCGTCCCACAGCGGAACGCATAAGGGGTATAATGTATGGGAAGCTAGAGCAGGGATACAAGTCCAGGGCACTTATTAGAGGAAGGGGATGGAAGATAATGAATAATGGGCGCCTAATGATATGGAATGATGTACAGTAGGATATCTATCACATTCATGAGAATTGGAAAATGAGATCAATGTAGATAGATCTGGAACCGAAATCCCTCTTCATGCCCCCTGGTTCTAATGTCTGGAGGGTGTGAATCCAGAAGCCTTCTCGTTTTTTCTGTCTCCCGCTCTTCTTGGGACCGGGATGTGTTCTATGACTTGGACACGTACTTGTGGTATATTATGTTTGTGCTTATGGACGTGAGAGGGGACAGGGAGAAGTAAGTTGTGACAACGTATGGTGGATTTAAGTTGGCATACTCGGTCGCGAATGCTTTGTGTTGTCTCCCCCACGTAGAGTAAACCGCATGGACATTTTAGTATGTAGACCACGTAGTTAGTATTCCGGGTGAAAAAGCCTTTGACTGGGTATTGTCTGCCCGTGTGTGGGTGCCATATCTTGTCTTCTGCTCAGTGGACACATGGGAAGGTGCCGTTGCTGGTAGTCCCTAGAAATTGTTGTCTGGGCATCCTTAGGTTAGAACCTAAGTCTGCCGTGACTAAGTGGTTGCGAAGGTTTTTCGGGCGTGGTCTGCATGGAAGTATGGGTGATTGGAATTCTTCTATTTGCGGGTGGGAGCTGGACAGGATATTCCAATGATGTTTGGTATTGGTTACTTTGTAGGAATAGGGATGAAAAGTATGGAGAAAAGGTATTCCTTTGTTGGAGATTTGCTGTCTCCTAATGGTTGGAAGAAGGCTCCTTTGGATTGTGGATAACCCCTTTCTCGGAATTTCCCTGCCATATCCTGTATCCTCTCTGCCCGTATCTGCTTGTTTGTGACAATTCTATTAACCTGTGTGAATTGGGATCTTGGAAGTGAGCGTTTTGTAGAGATGGCATGGCAGCTGTCATAGTGTAGGAGGTTATTCCAGTCTGTCGGTCTAGGGCAGGGATCAGCAACCTTCGCCACTCCAGCTGTGGTGAAACTACGACTCCCAGCATGCACACTTGCTTAGCTATTTTCAGAACTCTCATAGAAGTGAATAGAGCATGCTGGGAGTTGTAGTTTCAACACATCTGGAATGCCAAAGATTGCTGACCGCTGGTCTAGGGTATAGGCCTGTCGTCAGAATGCCATCAATATTTTTGGAAACTAATGGAGTGTTGGTCCGAGTGCATAGTGAATTGAAGTACCCTCTCAGAACCCTTGGTATAAAACTTCAGAACACCTCCATACCACTCTGATGCCTGCTGCAATCACTCCTCACATCTCGTCTTCCTGCAGTAACAATGGGGGATATTTATGATGTAACCTGCAACCTTCTTACCAGGCCCCTGCGGCCCTCTGTGCTGCCTTCTCCAACGCCCTGTGTGAATACTCTCTAACCATTCATATTGTGTCTGGCACAATAGAAAATGGACCTTTCAATGGTGTTCAAGACGGATGCGTTTTGGCTATGTTAAAGATAATACAAACGGATCCGTTCTGAACGGATGCATGCGGTTGTATTATCTGAACGGATGCGTTTGTGCAGGTCCATGACGGATCCGCACCAAACGCGAGTGTGAAAGTAGCCTAAATTGTAGTCTGGTTTTTAAACCCTAACCCTAACCCTAAAAAGAAGCAGTAGCTGATAGAAAAGCAATAAACTCATTAATAAATCCTCAAGATAAAAGGCAAACCAGAAAGTAAAAGAAATGAAAGGTTGGAACTGATTAACAGAAAAACAGGAGGGGGAAATTTACCACCAAGATCTGGTGGATCGAGACCTTGTTAACCCTGATCAGAAAACTGCTGTGCATCCAAAGAAATGGAAAGATAACCTCACCCATCCGGGAAGAGGTGCCCTCAGCCAAGCTGCCGACAAGCGGGCCCAGGGGTGATTCTAGACCCAGGCGTTTATAGGAAATTTAATGACAATTTGCTGGACGATTCATCCACTTACCTTAAACTGAGTCTGGCTGCTCTTGGGCATTTATTAGACGAGGGACAACCATGGGCATGCTTAGGAAATTGCCGACTCTCTCTACATGGATAGCCCCATGGTGCCAGTCTTTTATTCCTCTCCCCTGATGTGTCCTTTCGTGGCCAGTAGAGAGGAGGTTTGAAAAATGCTATTTTCACGATTTGAAATACTCTGACAAGAGATTTGATTTATTGCGAATTCATTTGTCATAAATCAGGATAAATCCGGTGGACCCAGGCCACTCTGCCTCATCATATTCATCTCACTTGGTGGCCCAATCTCAGTGTGAAGGCTTGGTATTAAAGTGCGGCGACAGTGCAGGGAGAGTGTAGCATTACGTGCATTTGCAGTGGCTTCTCCAGTCTCCTCCCTAACATGAGGCATAGGGCTGGCTTCTCCAGTCTCCTCCCTAGGATGAGGCATAGGGCTGGCTTCTCCAGTCTCCTCCCTAGGATGAGGCATAGGGCTGGCTTCTCCAGTCTCCTCCCTGAGATGAGGCATAAGGCCGGCTTCTCCAGTCTCCTCCCTGAGAGGAGGCATAGGGCTGGCTTCTCCAGTCTCCTCCCTAGGACGAGGCATAGGGCTGGCTTCTCCAATCTCCTCCCGGAGATGAGGCATGAGGCTGGATTTTCCAGTCTCCTCCCTAGGATAAAGCATAAGGCTGGCTTCTCTAGTATTCTCCCTAGGACGAGGCATTGGGCTGGCATCTCCAGTCTACTCCCTGAGACGAGGCATAGGACTGGCTTCTCCATTCTCCTCCCAGAGATGAAGCATAGGGCTGGCTTCTCCAGTCTCCTCCCTAGGATGAGGCATAGGGCTGGGTTCTCCAGTCTCCTCCCTGAGACGAGGCATAGGGTAGGGCTGGCTTCTCCAGTCTCCTCCCTAGGACGAGGCATAGGGCTGGCTTCTCCAATCTCCTCCCAGAGATGAGGCATAAGGCTGGGTTCTCCAGTCTCCTCCCTAGGATGAGGCATAGGGTAGGGCTGGCTTCTCCAGTCTCCTCCCTAGGACGAGGCATAGGGCTGGCTTCTCCAATCTCCTCCCAGAGATGAGGCATGAGGCTGGATTTTCCAGTCTCCTCCCTAGGATAAAGCATAAGGCTGGCTTCTCTAGTATTCTCCCTAGGACGAGGCATTGGGCTGGCATCTCCAGTCTACTCCCTGAGACGAGGCATAGGACTGGCTTCTCCATTCTCCTCCCAGAGATGAAGCATAGGGCTGGCTTCTCCAGTCTCCTACCTAGGACGAGGCATTGGGCTGGCTTCTCCAGTCTCCTCCCTAGGACGAGGCATTGGGCTGGCTTCTCCAGTCTCCTCCCTAGGATGAGGCATAGGGCTGACTTCTCCAGTCTCCTCCCTAGGATGAGGCATAGGGCTGGCTTCTCCAATCTCCTCCCAGAGATGAGGCATAAGGCTGGATTTTCCAGTCTCCTCCCTAGGATAAAGCATAAGGCTGGCTTCTCTAGTATTCTCCCTAGGACGAGGCATTGGGCTGGCATCTCCAGTCTACTCCCTGAGACGAGGCATAGGACTGGCTTCTCCATTCTCCTCCCAGAGATGAAGCATAGGGCTGGCTTCTCCAGTCTCCTACCTAGGACGAGGCATTGGGCTGGCTTCTCCAGTCTCCACCCTAGGATGAGGCATATGGCTGGCTTCTCCAGTCTCCTCCCTAGGATGAGGCATAGGGCTGGCTTCTCCAGTCTCCTCCCTGAGAGGAGGCATAGGGCCGGCTTCTCCAGTCTGCTCCCTAGGACGAGGCATAGGGCTGGCTTCTCCAGTCTCCTTCCTGGCAGAAGAAGGGTTAGATGATGAGGAAAGGCCTGAGTTAGCTGTCCCCCTCTCTCTCAGAACGCTGGTACCCTGGTCAAGGGCCCATGGTCTGTAGCTCAGTAGTCCTGGTGGCTCCTTGGTCACAGGGCTAGTGACCCATGGTCTGTGGCTCAGCGTCCCCATCTCAGCGTTTTCTTCTGGTCACTCATGCAGACTGGCATGAGTCTTCTCCTCCAAGCACTGGTCCCTAACAGCAGAAGACTAGGGGCTCTGACTGCTCTCTTTATACTATTACTAGCTAGACTGGAAACTTCTAGTGGGAGCAATAACTGATAAACTGGGATTTTGGCAGCAGTTCAACAAGATGGACGTGGCAATATATTAGACTGCCCTTCAATACTAAGTCTGACGCACAGTAAGTCTATGTGTAAAATAACAGATAACTAAGAATGTGGCAGCAGTTCAACAAGATGGACGCAGCCATATATTTGACCGCCTTTTATACGAATTCTGATGCACAGTAAGTCTATGTGTAAAATAACAGATTAAATAAAAATATGGCAGCAATTGAACAAGATGTAGACGGCGAAATATTACACCGCCCTTTAATACTGAGTCTGAGACACAGTAAGTCTATGTGTAAAATAACAGATTAAGAATGTGGCAGCAGTTCAACAAGATGCACATGGCGATATATTACACCACCCTTTTATACTGAGTCTGACGCACAGTAAGTCTGTAGAAATAACAGATTAAGGCTACAACTGCTGCCACATTCTTAGTTAGAATACTTTCACATTAGCGGCAGGCTGTTCTGGCAGGTCAAAAGCCTGCTGGATCCATGCTGCCACTAATGCACGCGTGTTGCCGGAGGTCTGCTCCGCCCCCACTGACTATAATGGGGATGGGCCGGAGGTCTGGCGGCAGCACGGCAAACATGCCGAAAGGCGGCCAAAGTAAAACATGTCGTAGTTTTATTCCGGCCACCTCTCTGCATGTTTGCCGTGCGAAAGTAGCCTTAATCTGTAATTTATACATAGACTTACTGTGTGTCAGACTCAGTATAAAAGGGTGGTGTAATATATCGCCACATCCATCTTGTTGAACTGCTGCCACATTCTTAGTTAGGCTACTTTCACATTAGCGGCAGGCTGTTCTGGCAGGTCAAAAGCCTGCTGGATCCATGCTGCCACTAATGCATGCGTGTCGCCGGAGGTCTCCTCCGGCCCTATTGACTTCGGCTCGCCTCCGGCCCGCCCCCATTATAGTCAATGGGGCCGGAGCAGACCTCCGGCGACACGCGTGCATTAGTGGCAGCATGGATCCAGCAGGCTTTTGACCTGCCAGAACAGCCTGCCGCTAATGTGAAAGTAGCCTAACTAAGAATGTGGCAGCAGTTCAACAAGATGGACGTGGCGATATATTACACCACCCTTTTATACTGAGTCTGACACACAGTAAGTCTATGTATAAATTACAGATTAAGGCTACTTTCACATTAGCGGCAGCTTTCTCCGGCAGGCTGTTCTGGCAGGTGAACAGCCTGCCGGATCCATGCTGCTGCTAGTGCACACGTGTCGTCAGAGGTCCTCTCCGGCCCCATTGACTATAATGGGGGCAGGCTGGAGGTCCGGCGGCAGCACGGCAAACAAGCCGAGAAAGGCCAGAATAAAACATGTCTTCAATGGGGTTGGAGCGTACCTCTGGCGGCACGCATGCACTAGCGGCAGCACGGATCCGGCAGGCTGTTCACCTGCCAGAAGAGCCTGCCGGAGAAGGCTGCTGCTAATGTGAAAGTAGCCTAACTAAGAATGTGGCAGCAGTTCAACAAGATGGATGCGGCGATATATATTAAACTGCCCTTTAATACTGAGTCTGACGCACAGTAAGTCTATGTGTAAAATAACAGATTAAAGAGGACCTTTCATGGGTTCTGAGCTTACAACAGCAATGCCTCTCACTGTAGGACATGTTTACTAGATGTCACATCACTAATTTTTTTCAGATCCGCTGCTCCGTGGCCCCACTATGCCCCCGTTCTGATTTGCTGCCCTGTATGTGAATGAATAGCATCGGTACAGGGAGAAGGAGACGGCCGCGTTTCTCGGGGGCCCGTCTCCTTCTCCTTGGCTGTGAGCTGTCCAATCACAGTGGACCGCATCACAGCCAAGGAGCTCACTTTCCCCCTGGCTGTGAGGCGGTTCGCTGAGTGGGGGCACAAAAAAATTAGTAATGTGACATCTAGTAAACATGCCGTACAGTGAGAGGTATTGATATTGTAATGCCAGAACCCGGCAAAGGTCTTCTTTAACTATGAATGTGGCAGCAGTTCAACAAGATGGACACGGCCATTATACTCAACCTGCACTCTTCTTTTCCAATATTCTTCTATTGTATTCAGCAACACTGTTCCTAGCGCCTAAGCGCTTGTCAGGACAATGGCGAAGACAGCGCAGGACGAGGCTTTTATACGGCTGTGACATCTCAGGGGATGGCTACCTGCAGATAAGCCGGCTGCACGCCATTTTGGGTCATATCCCGTTCCCAGGCTTCTTACTTTTACTTTGTAACAAGTGTAGCCGCTATTTTAGGGAAAAAAACTATTCGTTACCACGAAGCGAGAGGAAATTAGGATTCGTAGTGAATCAAATTTTTCTGAAACTCCAGATCGATTTCCACTTTGGATGCTTCAATTTGCTCAACACAGTGACAAGAACTAGATCTCTTCGTAACGACTGGCATCCTGGGTGGACCATGAGCTTACCTCGGTATTTACAGTAGTGTTCAAAAAAAAGTGTTCTACCATCATGAACCAGATCTAGCCCTGTTTGTGGTACAAGTAAATTAGCTGCTTTGTATTAGAGGAATATAAAAAAACAGCCCCAACAATCAGGACATGCATGCCTCTGAGTAATAGAAAAAACAGCCCCAACAATCAGGACATGCATGCCTCTGAGTAATAGAAAAAACAGCCCCAACAATCAGGGCATGCATGCCACTCACTCTGAGCCATAGAAAAAAACAGACCTAACAATCAGGACATGCATGCCACTCACTCTGAGCCATAGAAAAAACAGACCTAACAATCAGGACATGCATGCCACTCACTCTAAGCCATAGAAAAAAACAGACCTAACAATCAGGACATGCATGCCACTCACTCTGAGCCATAGAAAAAACAGACCTAACAATCAGGACATGCATGCCTCTGAGTAATAGAAAAAACAGCCCCAACAATCAGGACATGCATGCCACTCACTCTAAGCCATAGAAAAAAACAGACCTAACAATCAGGACATGCATGCCTCTGAGTAATAGAAAAAACAGCGCCAACAATCAGGACCTGCATGCCACTCATTCTGGGTAGAGATGTACCGAACAGTTCCCGGCGAACATCACTTGTTCGCCTCGGCGGGCGAACATATGCGATGTTCGATCCGTCCCCTATATGTCATCATTGAGCAAACTTTGACACTGTACCTCACAGTCAGCAGACACATTCCAGCCAATCAGCAGCATACCCTCCCTGCCAGACCCTCCCACCTCCTATCAAAAAGCAAGGACAGCATCCATCTTAGATTCATTCTGAAGCTGCAGTGTTAGTTACAGCAGGGAGAGTGCTGCTGCTGCTGAATTAATAGGGAAAGTGTTAGCTAAGCCAGTGTTCTGTGTCCACTACAGTCCTCAAAGACTCATCTGCTGTAAGGACAGCGTCCGGACAGCACCCCAAAAAGCCCTTTTTAGGGCAGGTACATCAGTCTGCTTTTATTTATTTTTTCTATATATATTGCAGTTGCCTGCCCGTGTGTGAGAGGCCGCAGGCCCACAGACTGTACTGTGTGCCCACCACTCATATAGGGTGGCACAGTACATTGCAGATAAAAGTCATTTAATTTTTACCCTTTAATATAATTGCAGTTGCCTGCCAGTGTGTTTTAGGCCCACTGACCTGTGCCCACTGCTAGTGCCCACCACTCATATAGGGTGGCACAGTACATTGCACGGCGCACGCGCAGTGACCTAAAATTCAAACGAAGTGGACCGAGCATGGGTCTCTTTCCATCTCCCGATTCCAAAAATCTATTCACTACATCGGCCCTGGCCCTGATAAGGGACAAAACAGAGATTAAACTGATAGGAATAGTACTGAGGTAACACTAGTTACATTGGTGGCAAATTCCATTGAAAGGGCCCAAAATTAGAAGGAAGTGGACAGAGCAAGCTTCTTTCTCCCTCGCCCCATGCAAGGATTTAATTCAATACACGTCCCCTTATAGGGGACTTAACAAAAATTTAAATTGTAAGAATAGTTGTATTGGTGGCACAATACATTGCACGGCGCACGCGCAGTGCACCAAATTTGAAGGAAGAGAACCGACCAACCATCTATTTCCATCTCCCGGTTCCTAAAATCTATTCGATACACGCCCCTGATAGGGGACAAAACAGAGATTAAACTGCTAAGAACAGATTTTTTTAATTTAATGAAAAGAGGACAGCATCTGCGGAGATGGGTATTTTTGGCCGCGTTACTGAACGCTCATGCACAATGGCCGTAGGCTCATGCGTCCTTTTGCGGAGGTGACAAACCTGGTCAGTCAAACCCACGGCAACATCATCGACCTCATCCCATATGCCTTTTTTCTGGAGCGTGCCCTGTGAAGAGTGCTGGATCAGGCCGTAGATGAGCATGAAGAGGAAGAGTTGTGGTCACCATCACCACCAGAAGCAGCCTTGTCATCATCGATTACTGGACCTGCGGCAACGCAGAGAGAGGAGTCTGAGGAAGAGGAGTCAGAGGAGGAATGTGGCTTTACAGAGGTGGAAGATCAACCACAGTAGGCGTCCCGGGGGCTTGTTGTCACCTTTCGGGGACCCTTGGTGTTGTACGTGGCTGGGTGGAGGAAGAAACCTTCAATGACATCACCGGGACGTGGCTAGCTTGGTATCCAACCTTGTGCAAATGGGGAGTTTGCGGTTATGCAAATGGACTGTTTGCGGATGTTTGTGGTGCGTTAAACGGGGAGGTTGGTCTGTCAGAGTTTGGTCTGTCACTGTGAAGCGGGCGTGACCCTTACACTACCTGATCGATACAACATCATACCTGATCGTATACACACACTGGATGTTTTAAAGCACGTTATTCCAAACAATTTAGGAATGTTAGTTGATTTATGCCCTTTATGGATTAAAACCCAACTCTGCGTCCACTACGTAATTTTCCATGGGAGTTTTGCCATGGATCCCCCTCCGGCATGCCACAGTCCAGGTGTTAGACCCCTTGAAACAACTTTCCCATCACTATTGTGGCCAGAAAGAGTCCCTGTGGGTTTTAAAATTCACCTGCCTATTGAAGTCTATGGCGGTTCGCCCGTTCGCGAACATTTGCGGAAGTTCACCTTCGCCGCTCGCGAACGGAAAATTTTATGTTCGTGACATCTCTAATTCTGAGTAATAGAAAAAACAGCCCCAACAATCAGGACCTGCATACTGCTCATTCTGAGTAATAGAAAAAACAAGCTCAACAATCAGGACATGCAGGTCGATCATTCTTACTAATAGAAAAACACAGACTCAACAATTAGGACATGCATGCTGCTCATTCTGAGTAATAGAAGAAATAAAAACTTCAACAATCAGGACATGCATGCTGCTCATTCTGAGTAATAGATACAAACAGACTCAACAATCAGGACATGCATGCTGCTCATTCTGAGTAATAGATACAAACAGACCCAACAATCAGGACATGCATGCTGCTCATTCTGAGTAATAGATACAAACAGACCCAACAATCAGGACATGCATGCTGCTCATTCTGAGTAATAGATACAAACAACCTCAACAATCAGGACATGCATGCTGCTCATTCCAAACAGTAGAAAAAAATAGACCCAACAATCAGGACATGCATGCTGCTCATTCTGAGTAATAGATAAAAACAGACTCAACAATCAGGACATGCATGTCGATCATTCTTACTAATATAAAAAGCAACCTCAACAATTAGGACATGCATGCTGCTCATTCTGAGTAATAGAAACATGGTGATCTGGACACGGCAATGCGACTCTCTGCACACGGTGGGGTCACACACAGTAAAGACCACTAAGAGCTTTGCATCATACTGTCAGAGTGCGAGAATATTTGTTCCGATGATGATTGTCCTGACCTTCTGCCCTTTGGGGTGAACTTGAGGTGCGATGTTTGGATCTCATCCATTTACAGAGTTTAGAAGGGTCTGAAGGGACACATGGGAGTCTCCATACAGCCCACCCCCTCCCTCCAGCTGTAGAGTAGATCACTGCTCGCCATTGTCCCTTCTCGTATTAGTTCATGTAAAAGAGGAACTCTGGGAACCGTTGCTCGGCTGTGTGGACATGACGTCATATGGTGGTGTTAGTGGTGAATTGCTTCAGATGTGATTTCCACACAACAGTCAGGCATGAGCTCCGACATAAAGCACAGACACAATCCCTCCAACCCCCACTGCAAAAAGAAGAAGGAGTCACTCAAAATAAATGGTAACTGAACTGGGTGTCAGGATTGAGTGGGGGAAGGGTGACCTGCAGCCATGTCTAACTGGTAAGGACACCGCTTGCATAATGGATATCGGTATTAATCCCGTCATTATCCTAGACCACAGAGATACTAGTTAGGTTGAGGAGTCGAAAGGACTTCCAACCACATCTCTGACAGCAAGGAATCTGGACCAGAGCGTCTAGACATATTTTAAAGCTCATAGGGCACTTTCACTCTAGCGTTTTTCTTTTCTGGCATTGAGTTCCGTCCTAGGGGCTCAATACCGCAAAAGAACTGATCAGTTTTATCCTCAGGCATTCTGAATGGAAAGGAATCCGTTCAGGATGCATCAGGATGTCTTCAGTTCAGTCACTGCATGCTGCGGTATTATCTCCGTCCAAAATGCCTGATCAGTCAGAAAAAATGACATACATTTGCATACAGTTTGCCTGATCAGGCAGGCAGTTCAAGCAACGGAACTGTTTGCCGGATCACACTGTCGCAAGTGTGAAAGTACCCATAGACTTGAAAAAGGAGTACTCTGACTCTGAAATGCCTTGTCCTGGGGCATTTTACCAAAAGAAGTTATCCTGACGTTTCGATCGTGTTTGCTTCAGAAGATGTGTACCTAATAGCAGTTTGGAAGTTCTTTCAACTGCTGAACCTGTTACCTTGACCCCTCTGCATTTTCTTGTTTGCCATTGCTAGCACCAGAGATACTATGCATTAAGCACTAAACATACTTAGATATTACTCCATACTACAGATAAGAAAACCATGTAAGGCTCCTCTTGGAAATGGGGGAGTGTCCGTGGAAGAGAAGGTGGAGGAGACGGATAAGTGCCTGCTGTGGGAGACGTCTCGATGAAATCGTGGGTGGGGAATTCAAAAGGACCTGGCCATGTTACTACACTACTACTTGCACTACTACAATGGTAATTGTCACTGCCGGTTCTGGGAGACGGTCGGTCAGAGGTTCCTCCCTGTCTTCTGTATGATGTTCTTTGTTTTGGTTTCACTTTGCTCAGTTCCTTTCTCTCCCTCAGCTGCCTCTTATCTTGATTAATTGGCTTGCTTTATATTCCCTCCCATACTGCTTCTCCTTGCGGTTTATATTACTTCCTGGATGAAGTGTGTGCTGCTGGAGGCTGCAGTTGTTTTGCTCTAAGATAAGTGCATTCCGTTTACTTTGTGTTTTGTTTGCTGGCTTGATTCTAGGTGTCCCTGACTCCCTCCGTATTCTGTGCCTGGAGCCGGTGGCCGTGTCCCCTCATTACTATAGGGACTTCAGGTGTCACTCAGTTATAGGTACGAGGGCATGTATCTGTCTACCAACGGGACCTGTACATGTGCATAGCACTTAGGGAGAGTTCTTAGGGATTTAAAGGGCCCTCCTATATTTTCCTTAGTTTGGGATCAAGCCAGTCTGTCGTTATTTATCAGTTCCTGCTAACTGTTCTCCATCTTTGACAGTAATACAGCGACTGCACCACCAGCAAGGTGGCCAGGTGGAGGTTCAGCTTGTGGACAAGCTAATTGTTGGCAGAGAATAGCTTTTACATGGTGTAAGGGATCGCTCTCTTTCAGGAGGTCACAATCACAGACTTCTCCTCTGACAACAGGGTTCAAGTCCAAAAGGTGCTTTATTTCGGCACTTCAGCACCTTCACACACATAAACATCGAAAATATACACCTGCCTGTCTGGGGTCTACCTAATACACGTGTTGTCTCTACCTCACCTATAGAATGACATTCACACACGGGATTAGACCTGACCTCTTCAGCCATATATGGTCCAGAAGTTCTCCCGACTCTGTGCGATCCTCTTTCTGTAGGCGTCGCCGGGCCTCCTAAACTTCAGGCTTCACAAAGCCTGGTGGCCCCTCAGCCCTCCTGGCTGATACCACACAGAGCCTCTCAGGCTTCCTCAGCCTTTCTTCCCCTGCGTCAGGCCTCTTGCACATGAACGTGCCGTGTTTTGCGGTCCGCAAATTGTGGATCCCCAAAACACGGATGCCGTCTGGGTGCCTTCCGCAATTTGCTGAACGGAACAGACGGCCAATTATAGAAATGCCTATTCTTGTCCGCAAAACGGAAAGGAATAGGACATGATCTATAAGTTTTATATCCCACTACCAGTATTTAATGGGGGTCGGCCTTCTGTTCAGGTACCTCTTCACTATGGGGGTCGGCCTTCTGTTCAGGTAACTCCTCTATGGGGGTCTGCCTTCTGTTCAGGTACCTCTCCTCTATGGGGGTCGGCCTTCTGTTCAGGTACCTCTTCTCTTTGGGGGTCGGCCTTCTGTTCAGGTAACTCTTCTCTATGGGGGTCGGCCTTCTGTTCAGGTACCTCTTCTCTTTGGGGGTCGGCCTTCTGTTTAGGTACCTCTTCTCTATAGGGGTCGGCCTTCTGTTCAGGTACCTCTTCTCTATGGGGGTCGGCCTTCTGTTCAGGTACCTCTTCTCTATGGGGGTCAGCCTTCTGTTCAGGTACCTCTTCTCTATGAGGGTCGGCCTTCTGTTCAGGTACCTCTTCTCTATGGGGGTCGGACTTCTGTTCAGGTACCTCTTCTCTATGGGGGTCGGCCTTCTGTTCAGGTACCTCTTCTCTATGAGGGTCGGCCTTCTGTTCAGGTACCTCTTCTCTATGGAGGTCGGAATTCCGTTCAGGTACCTCTTCTCTATGGGGGTCGGCCTTCTGTTCAGGTACCTCTTCTCTATGAGGGTCGGCCTTCTGTTCAGGTACCTCCTTTATGGGGGTCGGCCTTTTGTTCAGGTATCTCTTCTCTATGGGGGTCGGCCTTCTGTTCAGGTACCTCCTCTATGAGGGTCGGCCTTCTGTTCAGGTACCTCTTCTCTATGGGGGTCGGACTTCTGTTCAGGTATCTCTTCTCTATAGGGGTCGGCTTTCTGTTCCGATACCTCTTCTCTATGGGGGTCGGCCTTCTGTTCAGGTACCTCTTCTCTATGGAGGTCGGACTTCCGTTCAGGTACCTCTTCTCTATGGGGGTCGGCCTTCTGTTCAGGTACCTCTTCTCTATGGGAGTCGGCCTTCTGTTCAGGCACCTCTTCTCTATGAGGGTCGGCCTTCTGTTCAGGTACCTCTTCTCTATGGGGGTCGGCCTTCTGTTCAGGTACCTCTTCTATGAGGGTTGGCCTTCTGTTCAGGTACCTCTTCTCTATGGGGGTCGGCCTTCTGTTCAGGTACCTCTTCTCTATGGAGGTCGGACTTCCGTTCAGGTACCTCTTCTCTATGGGGGTCGGCCTTCTGTTCAGGTACCTCTTCTCTATGGGGGTCGGCCTTCTGTTCAGGTACCTCCTCTATGAGGGTCGGCCTTCTGTTCAGGTACCTCTTCTCTATGGGGGTCGGCCTTCTGTTCAGGTACCTCTCCTCTATGGGGGTCGGCCTTCTATTCAGGTATCTCTTCTCTTTGGGGGTCGGCCTTCTGTTCAGGTAACTCTTCTCTATGGGGGTCGGCCTTCTGTTCAGGTACCTCTTCTCTTTGGGTGTCGGCCTTCTGTTCAGGTACCTCTTCTCTATAGGGGTCGGCTTTCTGTTCCGATACCTCTTCTCTATGGGGGTCGGCCTTCTGTTCAGGTACCTCTTCTCTATGGAGGTCGGACTTCTGTTCAGGTACCTCTTCTCTATGGGGGTCGGCCATCTGTTCAGGTACCTCTTCTCTACGGGAGTCGGCCTTCTGTTCAGGTACCTCTTCTCTATGGGGGTCGGCCTTCTGTTCAGGTACCTCTTCTCTATGGGGGTCGGCCTTCTGTTCAGGTACCTCCTCTATGAGGGTCGGCCTTCTGTTCAGGTACCTCTTCTCTATGGGGGTCGGCCTTCTGTTCAGGTACCTCTTCTCTATGGAGGTCGGACTTCCGTTCAGGTACCTCTTCTCTATGGGGGTCGGCCTTCTGTTCAGGTACCTCTTCTCTATGGGGGTCGGCCTTCTGTTCAGGTACCTCTTCTCTATGGGGGTCGGACTTCTGTTCAGGTACCTCTTCTCTATGGGGGTCGGCCTTCTGTTCAGGTTCCTCTTCTCTATGAGGGTCGGCCTTCAGTTCAGGTACCTCTTCTCTATGGGGGTCGGCCTTCTGTTCAAGTACCTCTTCTCTATGGGGGTCGGTCTTCTGTTCAGGTACCTCTTCTCTATGGGAGTCGGCCTTCTGTTCAGGTACCTCTTCTCTATGGAGGTCGGCCTTCTGTTCAGGTACCTCTTCTCTATGGAGGTCGGCCTTCTGTTCATGTACCTCTTCTGTATGGGAGTTTGCCTTCTGTTCAGGTACCTCTTCTCTTTGGGGGTCGGCCTTCTGTTCAGGTACCTCTTCTCTATGGGGGTCAGTCTTCTGTTCAGGTACCTCTTCTCTATGGGGGTTTGCCATCTGTTCTGATACCTCTTCTTTATGGGGGTCGGCCTTCTGTTCCGGTACCTCTCCTCTATGGGGGTCGGCCTTCTGTTCAAGTACCTCTTCTCTATGGGGGTCGGCATTCTTTTCAGGTACCTCTTCTCTATGGGGGTCGGCCTTCTGTTCATGTACCTCTTCTCTATGGGGGTCGGCCTTCTGTTTAGGTACCTCTTCTCTATGGGGGTCAGCCTTCTGTTCAAGTACCTCTTCTCTATTCGGGTCGGCCTTCTGTTCAGGTACCTCTTCTCTATGGGGGTCGGCCTTCTGTTCAGGTACCTCTTCTCTATGGGGGTCGGCATTCTTTTCAGGTACCTCTTCTCTATGGGGGTCGGCCTTCTGTTCAGGTACCTCTTCTCTATGGGGGTCGGCCTTCTGTTCAGGTACCCCTTCTCTATTCGGGTCGGCCTTCTGTTCAGGTACCTCTTCTCTATAGGGGTTTGCCTTCTGTTCAGGTACCTCTTCTCTTTGGGGGTCGGCCTTCTGTTCAGGTACCTCTTCTCTATGGGGGTCAGCCGTTCAGGTACCTCTTCTCTATGGGAGTCGGCCTTCTGTTCAGGTACCTCTTCTCTATGGGAGTCGGCCTTCTGTTCAGGTACCTCTTCTCTATGAGGGTCGGCCTTCTGTTCAGGTACCTCTTCTCTATGGGGGTCGGCCTTCTGTTCAGGTACCTCCTCTATGAGGGTCGGCCTTCTGTTCAGGTACCTCTTCTCTATGGGGGTCGGCCTTCTGTTCAGGTACCTCTTCTCTATGGAGGTCGGACTTCCGTTCAGGTACCTCTTCTCTATGGGGGTCGGCCTTCTGTTCAGGTACCTCTTCTCTATGGGGGTCGGACTTCTGTTCAGGTACCTCTTCTCTATGGGGGTCGGACTTCTGTTCAGGTACCTCTTCTCTATGGGGGTCGGCCTTCTGTTCAGGTACCTCTTCTCTATGAGGGTCGGCCTTCTGTTCAGGTACCTCTTCTCTATGAGGGTCGGCCTTCTGTTCAAGTACCTCTTCTCTATGAGGGTCGGCCTTCTGTTCAGGTACCTCTTCTCTATGGGAGTCGGCCTTCTGTTCAGGTACCTCTTCTCTATGGAGGTCGGCCTTCTGTTCAGGTACCTCTTCTCTATGGAGGTCGGCCTTCTGTTCAGGTACCTCTTCTGTATGGGAGTTGGCCTTCTGTTCAGGTACCTCTTCTCTTTGGGGTCGGCCTTCTGTTCAGGTACCTCTTCTCTATGGGGGTCAGTCTTCTGTTCAGGTACCTCTTCTCTATGGGGGTTTGCCATCTGTTCTGATACCTCTTCTTTATGGGGGTCGGCCTTCTGTTCCGGTACCTCTCCTCTATGGGAGTCGGCCTTCTGTTCAAGTACCTCTTCTCTATGGGGGTCGGCATTCTTTTCAGGTACCTCTTCTCTATGGAGGTCGGCCTTCTGTTCATGTACCTCTTCTCTATGGAGGTCGGCCTTCTGTTCAGGTACCTCTTCTCTATGGGGGTCGGCCTTCTGTTCAAGTACCTCTTCTCTATGCGGGTCGGCCTTCTGTTCAGGTACCTCTTCTCTATGGGGGTCGGCCTTCTGTTCAGGTACCTCTTCTCTATGGGGGTCGGCATTCTTTTCAGTTACCTCTTCTCTATGGGGGTCGGCCTTCTGTTCAGGTACCTCTTCTCTATGGGAGTCGGTCTTCTGTTCAGGTACCTCTTCTCTATAGGGGTTTGCCTTCTGTTCAGGTACCTCTTCTCTATAGGGGTTTGCCTTCTGTTCAGGTACCTCTTCTCTTTGGGGGTCGGCCTTCTGTTCAGGTACCTCTCCTCTATGGGGGTCAGCCGTTCAGGTACCTCTTCTCTATGGGAGTCGGCCTTCTGTTCAGGTACCTCTTCTCTATGGGGGTCGGCCTTCTGTTCAGGTATCTTTTCTCTATGGGGGTCGGCCTTCTGTTCAGGTACCTCTTCTCTATGAGGGTTGGCCTTCTGTTCAGGTACCTCCTCGCTCTTGATATCCCCTTGGATACTGGAACCCTTGCTCTTGATTTCCTCTTTATTGATGGCACCCTCGCTCTTGGCTTCCCTTTTGGATACTAGCATCCTTGCTCTTGACTCCCTCTTGGATTCTGGCACCCTTGCCCTTGACCCTTATTGGATGCTGGAACCCTCGCTCTTTACTCCCTCTCGATTGATGGCACCCTTGCTCTTGACTCCCTCTTGATTGATGGCACCCTTGCTCTTTACTCCCCCTTGGATGCTGGAACCCTCAATCTTGATCTAACTTTAGATGCTGGAATCCTCGCTCTTGATCCTCCCTTGATTGATGGCAACCTCGGTCTTGACTCCCCTTTGGATGCTGGCATCCTAGCCTGTTGATCTCCACCTTAGATGCTGGCATGCTTGCTCTTGATTCTCCCTTTGGATGCTGGCACCCTCGCTCTTTATCTCCCTTTGGATGCTGGAACTCTCACTCTTTATCTCCCTTTGGATGCTGGAACCCTCACTCTTAACTCCCCTTGACTGATGGCACCCTTGCTCTTTGTTCCACCTTAGATGCTTGAACCCTCGCTCTTGATCTCCCCTTGATTGATGGCACCCTCGCTGTTGACTCCCCTTTGGAAGCTGGCACCCTAGCTCTTGATCTCTACCTTAGATGCTAGCACCCTTGCTCTTTGTTCCACCTTAGATGCTTGAACCCTCGCTCTTGATCTCCCCTTGATTGATGGCACCCTCGCTGTTGACTCCCCTTTGGATGCTGGCACCCTAGCTCTTGATCTCTACCTTAGATGCTGGCACCCTTGCTCTTGACTTCTCTTTGAATGCTGGCACCCTTGTTCTTAAACTCCCCTTAGATGCTGGCACCCTTGCTCTTGACTTTCCCTTGGATTAGAGATGTCGCGAACATAAAATTTTCCGTTCGCGAACGCGAATTTCCGCAAATGCTCGCGACGTGCGAACAGTGCGAACCGCCATAGACTTCAATAGGCAGGTGAATTTTAAAACCCACAGGGACTCCTTCTGGCCACAATAGTGATGGAAAAGTTGTTTCAAGGGGACTAACACCTGGACTGTGGCATGCCGGAGGGGGATCTATGGCAAAACTCCCATGGAAAATTACGTAGTTGACGCAGAGTGTGGCAAGCTGAATTTGCAATGCGATTAATATAACCTGCCTTAATCGCATTGCGAATTCAACTTAGAGCTGAGTTCCTAATGGTTGTATTGCTAGAATATAACAAAGATTGAGAATATAGCGCTATATTCGTTATCTTCGTTATATTCTAGCAATACAACCATTAGGAACTCAGCTCTAAGTGGTAATCGCATTGCGAATCCAACTTCTATAATGCACTATTCATAGATATAGCCCTGTATTCATTACTTCTTCCTATCCCACCATTAGCAAACTCGCCAAAGTTGTAATCTCAAAGCGATAATACTTACAATTATTAATCGCTTTGCGAATCCATTTGATGCCTCTATTTGATTGTATATGACGGTTGACTATGACTACGACCAACGTTCTGCTGCCTCCAAAGCAAGATATCTGAACCCCCAGGGGCCATTTGGGCATTTTTGATAGAAAACGCATTAAAAACGCATCTGCGTTTTTATAATTTTTTTATTTTATTCTTTTGTGTATTTTGCCACATTTGGTTGCATATTTACATTTGGTATAGGCAAATATGGTAGTCTAGCTCATGTGTCTATACCAAAACCTAGGATCATTGATTGACAGCATATTTTCTAAGCCATGTAGCTGAATATAGATTTGGGCAGAGTAATGATCTAGACTACCATATTTGCCTATACCAAATGTAAATATGCAACCAAATGTGGCAAAATACACATAAAAATAAAATAAAAAATAAAAAAATTATAAAAACGCTGATGCGTTTTTGATGCGTTTTTGCTGTGTTTTCTAACAAAAATGCCCAAATGGCCCCTGGGGGGTTCAGATATCTTGCTTTGGAGGCAGCAGCACGTTGGTGGTAGTCATAGTCAACCGTCATATACAATCAAACAGAGGCATCAAATGGATTCGCAAAGCGATTAATATAACCTGTATTATTCGCATTGGGATTACCACTTAGAGCTGAGTTCCTAATGGTTGTATTGCTAGAATATAACGAAGATTGAGAATATAGCGCTATATTCGTTATCTTCGTTATATTCTAGTGTAGTGTACGGGAGCTGTAATGCCCGTCACTACAGAAGGGTCACTTGTGTGCGGTTGTTCCCCTCAGGAGTTGAGGAGATTGGTGTAATATATCTTCATGTAATGCAATGCTGTGTTTACTGTGAAATGTGCCATGTGCAGGCCGGCTAGGGGTGTCATTCCAGCTCTAGTCACTAGAGGGAGCTAGGGAGCCCTAGTTTATATAAGGCCCAGTCAGGGAAGGAAAGGCAGATTAGAATAAGCCTAAAACAAGTGCAGGCCATGAGCCTGTGAAGTCCAGCTCAGGCCTTGAGCCTGTAAAGGCAAGGCCCAGGCCTTGTACCCGCTGAAGTCAGCCCAGGCCCTATCGCCTGTGGGGGTCCAGCCTAGGAAGATTCATGCCCTAGGAGGAGCAGTCCAGACCCTAGTACTAGTGGAGAAGTGTTGCCTCCTTAGTCAAGCTGCAAGCAGGACAAGTATCCCTGGAGAGAGAGAGGACAGTTGCCTGAAGTGTGTTGCTGCATTACTAGTAAGGTTAAAACCCGATCTTAAGAGGCCTGTCTTGAGGATGGCCCTTTGGGACTGTGATTACTAACTTGAACCACTTCTGTGACTGTAATGTAACGTGTGGAACATTCTGGAGCTGTACCTGATGACTGTACATCTGTCTGCAACTACGTTAAGTAAAGTATCCCGTTATTTAAAGAGACAGAGACTCCTCAATTATTCCACCTATCAGCAAACGGCGTGCCACCGTTACTTGGCACTGGCGTCACGAACATTACCAATCACTACCTGCTCTTGCAGAGAGTCAGCCGTCTCAGGTTAGTGGTCACCATTGCACTACCACACCCAAGAACACTATTAACCCTAACTTGAGTACGCTGCATTTTCATCGTCCTGCTTGCTGTCACTGAATAGCTGCATCATGGCGCCCAAGATGGCCGCCGGCGCCATTGGACTTCTTCTTGCGCCATCACTGTCTGCAGTGGCGCGAAAATTTGGCGCCAAAACCCTCCAAGAGGGAGGAGAAGACGGCCTGGAGGTAACGCCTTCCTTTGAGGATTATAATATGGACACCGCCTACCCTATACTAGGATACCTAGGGGGCGTGCAAGAGACGACGGGGTGGAGCCTGCAGGAACAGTGGCTCACCCTGCTACGGGACTTCCTACCTGATTCAGAGGGATCCGGAGCCGTAGCAAGAGCAATGGAGGCGACCCCAGGAGCAACTAAGGAGCGCCAAGCGCCCCCAGCGTATACTCCCAGCGAAGTGGCTCAGACCTGCCCATGGCCACAAGCCGAGCCCTGCCGTTTTCACCAGCCGCGAGAAGGCTTCCTCCCGCGGAACCCCGCGTGGTCGGCCCTGATGGCCGAGATCCGAGTGGCGGCAACTTTAAAAACCACCACTCAGAAGAAATACTTTGAAGAAGTGACTAAAAGAATCTACGAAGACTCCAAGGAAAGCAAGCCCCAACTTGAGCGCCGCACCGGAGTCGTCCTGGAATTTGATAAAGTCCGGGGATTCGGATTCATCCAGGAGACCGGCACCAACCGGGACTATTATGTGAATCGCCGGTCCGTCAAGCGCAGCTATCTCCCAGAGCGACTACATAATCTAGCGGTCGGAGAGAGAGTGGAGTTTACTCCCGCGGAGGGCCTGCGAGGCCCATATGCCACCGCGGTGACCCGACCAGGACCGGTACCGGAAGACTGGGAAGGAACAGAAGATCTGGTGGAGGCAGAGGACTCGCCGGGACCAATCAGAAATACGTACCAGGAGAAGAGTTCCTTTCTCGGCCCGAACATCTTCTGGCAGCCGACGATCCTGGACAAGCCTCCCAGTCCTTACCCCTCTCCAGAGCTGCCGCGACGTGAGAAGACAGCCACTGATTGGGCGCGGATGGCCCAGTTTAGCGAGGCTATGGATGACCTGCGGAGGAACCGCCATGAAAGAACCTCGTCTGAGCCTGCTGCAAGTGTGCCGGAATCCAGCAGCGAGATCTCCGCCCTGGAGGAGCGGATCGCTTCCTTACAGGTTTACCTGGATGGCCTGCGGCAGGTGGCAGATGCCAAGAAGACAGCGCAGCAGTCCAGCGGTGGTGAGTTACCTGTGACCCCTGTACCACCCGAACCCGTAGTCCAAGGTCCTACCGCTAGCGCTGAGCCACCCAAGGTCCGTGTAAAAGCGGATAAATTGACATATGCCAGGAGCCGAGTCCGCCTTGACGGGAGCATCATGTCCCGGCCAGAGGAAGCGCCTACCCCAGCGCCGACCCGTGTCCCGAGACCAGCAGCTCCTGTATGTCCGCAACCCAGCGGGCCAGTGAGGTGGGTAGGCCCAATACCGGTGATGTTTCCAGCCCATTCTGTTTGGTGGGCACCCCCTCCAAGTGGCCCTGGTACATGGCCCAGACTACCAGCAGCACAGGGCTGCACCACCTCTGATAAACAGGGTTCATTTGATACCTACCTGTGAGCAGGCCTGCCAGGCCATTTTTGCTCATCCTCACAGGCACATCATCTTTGTTGCACTGGCGGATCCAGAGCCTGGTCTCGGGAGGGGCACTTTGGGCGATTGATACGCCCCAGCTCCCATCACTACAGAAATACAGCCCCACTTACCTCTTCCATCCAGTGACGTCTCCTGTGATGTAGATGTTCTCTTTCCTCATCTTCTCCTTTCAGACCTTCAGACCAGACCGTCAGGTTTCGTCTCTGCAGTTTGACAACAAAATAAATCTCAGTTACTACTTTTCCATCATCCTCCCATATTCTGGACAAATTATCCTACTACCCCCATATAAAATACATCAGTAATGTCCCCATAGTGCCCCCGAGTCTCCTCTCTCCCCCATCATGTCCCCTCCCCCCACAATCATGTGCAGGCTCCTTTCCCCACCCATCCCCCTTCCCCCAAAATTATTTGCAGGCTCCTTTCCCCAGCCCCCAAATCATGTGCAGGCTCCTTCCCCCCCTCCCCAAAATCATGTGCAGGCTTCTCCCCCAATATTGTGCAGGCATCTTTCCCCTTCCCCCAATATTGTGCAGGCTTCTTTTCCCCCTCCCCCAATATTGTGCAGGCTTCTTTTCCCCTTCCCTATGTGTAGGCTTCTTTCCCCCCCCAATATTGTGCAGGCTTCTTTCCCCCAATATTGTGACTCTCCTCCCAATATTGTGCAGGCTTCTTTCCCCCAATATTGTGTAGGCTTCTTTTCCCCCTCCCCCAATATTGTGCAGGCTTCTTTCCCCCAATATTGTGCAGGCTTCTTTCCCCTCCCAATATTGTGCAGGCTTCTTTTCCCTTCCCCCAATATTGTGCAGGCTTCTTTTCCCCCTCCCCAATATTGTGCAGGTTTTCTTTTCCCCCTCCCCCAATATTGTGCAGGTTTTCTTTCCCCCTCCTCTCCCTACTTACCTCCTTGCAGCGCTGGATGCAGGCCTCTTCCAGCCTGTGTCCCGTTCTGTCCTCTGCTCAGGCAGCGCGATGACATCATCGCGCCGCCTGAACCGCTCTGATAGGCTGTCGGCACGAGGCTGGCAGCCTATCAGAGGAGCAGGGGAGGGAGACGCCTCTCCCTCCCCTGCCGCACTGCAAAGCGATCTGTATCGCTGTCCAGAGGACGGCGACACAGATCGCTATGGAGGTGAACGCTTCCACAGTGGAAGCGTTCATCTCCTGTTACTGCCGCCGGTGCTGCCACAATATCGGGGGGGGGGCAATTGCCCCGTTGCCCCCCCCCCTGGATCCGCCACTGCTTTGTTGCAGGAACTGTCCCTTATGTTGTCAGCCTGGTGGAGCTGCTGCCAGTTCCCCACGGCCGGTGGCATGTTTGAAAAATTAGTAGCCACTGTGGAACCACTGCTCCCAGCCTGCCTCTTTCTGTTCCGGGACGTCCTGCCTGCTGCTAACATTGTGGCGTTAAGTACTTTAATACTTCCAAGTTGCTTTTATTTGCACTTTATCCCCTTTTAACCCCCATTTCAGGTTGAAAATGGTTCTTTTATGTCAGCACTTTAAATATACGCAGGACTTGCCAGGAAGGTGTTTCCCTGGTATTGTCAGAGTCCTGTATTGTCATTTTATGTATGTGCTGCTGACCGTATTTATTAACAGGTTTTATCCAAGTCTATGTGCCCAGAGATGGACCCCCTGTGTGCGAGCCTCTGAGATGTTGCTTTTATTATGGACTCATTCATTGTCATGGACTATCCTGGTATTCCCTAACATCCGCTGTGCCAGGTCAGCGCCCCAGTGCCACTCTGTATCCTGAAGAAAGAGAGAGACGCCCCTTGTCACCGCACTTCTCCGTTACCAGCTGGACCTGATCATAATTGTCAATGCAGATGAATTGATTACTGATGAGTATGGATGCCTGCATGTTTTTCTTGTCTCTTTCAGGTGAAAATTCCAGACGGGCGGGCCCTGATGGAGTACGAGGTCGTATTCAGCTTAAAGCAGAGGGGTATGTAGTGTACGGGAGTTGTAATGCCCGTCACTACAGAAGGGTCACTTGTGTGTTGTTGTTCCCCTCAGGAGTTGAGGAGATTGGTGTAATACATCTTCATGTAATGCAATGCTGTGTAATTCCCTGTTACTGTGAAATGTGCCATGTGCAGGCCGGCTAGGGATGTAATTCCAGCTCTAGTCACTAGAGGGAGCTAGGGAGCCCTAGTTTATATAAGGCCCAGTCAAGGGAAGGAAAGGCAGTTTAGACTGTGCCTAAGACAAGTGCAGGCCATGAGCCTGTGAAGTCCAGCTCAGGCCTTGAGCCTGTAAAGGCAAGGCCCAGGCCTTGTACCCGCTGAAGTCAGCCCAGGTCCTATCGCCTGTGGGGGTCCAGCCTAGGAAGATTCATGCCCTAGGAGGAGCAGTCCAGACCCTAGAACTAGTGGAGAAGTGTTGCCTCCTTAGTCAAGCTGCAAGCAGGACAAGTATCCCTGGAGAGAGAGGACAGTTGCCTGAAGTGTGTTGCTGCATTAAGAGTAAGGTTAAAACCCGATCTTAGGAGGCCTGTCTTGAGGATGGCCCTTTGAGACTGTGATTTATTGCTTGAACCACTTCTGTGACTGTACTGTAACGTGTGGAACCTTCTGGAGCTGTACCTGATGACTGTACATCTGTCTGCAACTACGTTAAGTAAAGTTATCCCGTTATTTAAAGAGACAGAGACTCCTCAATTATTCCACCTATCAGCAAATGGCGTGCCACCGTTACTTGGCACTGGCGTCACGAACATTACCAATCACTACCTGCTCTTGCAGAGAGTCAGCCGTCTCAGGTTAGTGGTCATCATTGCACTACAACATTCAGGAACACTATTAACCCTAACTTGAGTACGCTGCACTAGCAATACAACCATTAGGAACTCAGATCTAAGTGGTAATCGCAATGCGAATAATACAGGGTATATTAATCGCATTGCGAATTACAATTACTAACACTGCAGCTTCAGAATGAATCTAAGATGGATGCTGTCCTTGCGTTTAGACAGGAGGCGGGAGGGTCTGGGAGGATATGCTGCTGATTGGCTGGAATGTGTCTGCTGACTGTGAGGTACAGGGTCAAAGTTTGCTCAATGATGATGTATTCGCCAGCGAATAGTTCGGGACATCTCTACCTTGGATGCTGGAACCCTTGCTCTTGGTCCTGCCTTGATTGATGGCACCCTCGCTCTTGACTCTACTTTGGATGCTGGAACCCTCACTCTTGACTCTCCTTGGATGCTGGAACTCTCACTCATGATCTCCTCTTGGATACTGGAAACCTTGCTCGTGATCCTTTCCCCTTGATAGATGGCACCCTCGCTCTTGATTCCCCTTTGAATGCTGGCACCCTTGTTCTTGAACCCCCATTAATTGATGGCACCTTCCCTCTTGACTCCCCCTTAGTTGTAGCTGTGGTCGGGTGCTCTGGTCGAGTGATTCACCCTAAATCACAAATGATAAAGAAGAAAAAATAAAGTTGGCACTCTGATATCTAGAACCACGTAGATGAGATTATAAAAAAACGTGTACCATTTATTAATATATAAACACAGACATAAACACTTGTTATATAATATAATATATCCCTGTATATCTTAATGTTGCACTATATATGGAACATGAAGATATACACGGATTGATGATATATACCGGGACATACATTGAATATATGGCTGTGATTACATATAGTAAATAACTATATACATATTGTGGTAAGGTGCAGGGTGCCGTCGTGGATGGCAGGTACGTGTCACCGAGGTTCATAGCCTCGGTGAGGTAAGAGCCGTTTGTTGATGTCAGCAGCAGGTAGTGCTACTGACACAGTTGCTAAATAGCATGGCTGCAAAGCCGATCCGGCTCTTACCGGGAGCAGCTAAAGTGTAGGGTGGGTGGCTGCTCCCCACGACACAGTCCTGGTTTTGGGCTGGGTTTAAAAACTCAGCCAGCTCAGCAGCTGGAGGGTGTGATTATCCTGGAGCTGCTAACAGGGCTGGGAGTTCTCTGACCTGGAGGAAGGAGCTCAGCCAAGTGGGGTTATTCCTGGAAGCCTGACGGTGGATTGTCTTGTGGCTGGGCTGACAGCCAGGTGTGAATCCGCACCTAAACCTTCCAGGTGACTGGAACCTGTATTGGACTTTTTGTTTTGCTGCACGTTTTCTGCTGTGTGTGAATTAACACCAAGTGACTGTTTGCTGTTTATTTTGTGCAAGTGTAAATTAAACACTGTTTGCTGCACTTTCTGGACTCCCTTTGCCTCTGTACTGCACCCGCACCGCTGTCTACCAGAGCGACTCCCCACATTTGGTGTCGGATGCGGGCATGCGCAGTCAGGCTGCCGTGAACGCCGAAATTTTTCAGTTTTGCTGAGCACAAGTGCATGGCATATATAAAACCGGCAAGGTTACAAGCAGGAATTTCTGGCAACATGGAGACGATTGTAAAAGCTCTCATGGAGGCTAATGTGCAGCAGCGGGAGACTAACCAGCTGCTTTTACAACACGTGATGGCGTTACAAGCTGCAGGAGCGTCCCACCACGACCATGATGCCCGGAAAGCGGTCCGTGCGGCGATCCCAAAGATGACCCCCTCGGACGACGTGGAGACATATCCGGCGGTCTTTGAAAAGGTGGCTGTGAGGGAGAAGTTACCCCGTGACCAGTGGGCTGAGGTGGTCGCTCCGTTCCTGGCATCCGGACCCCAGCAGGTTTTTTCTGATTTAGCAGATGACCAGGCTGCTGATTACCCCACGGTGAAGGGGGAGATCCTGGCCAGACTGGGGGTAAACGTGTTAGTCCGGGCTCAGCGGGTCCACCAGTGGGACTTTAAAGCGGCTGAACCCGCCCGGCCGCAGTACTATGAGTTGCTGCACAGGTTGCAAAAATGGCTGCAGCCTGATATTCTAAGTCCGACTGCTATGCTGGACCGTCTGCTGGCCGACATGTTCTGGAGGGCCCTGCCTTACCCCCTTCAGCACTGGATCGGCCAGGTATCACCCACCAATGCCCTAGAAATGGTCGGCCAGGTGGAGAGGTATATGGTCACTCAGGATTTGTTGAAGGACTCTGCTGTACTACCGAAGTCACGTCAGCCCCAGTTGCCGACCCGGGATCCTGGAAAAGGGATCCTACCTCATAAGGAGGGGAGTGGATCTCCAGTCCGTGGGAGGAATACCCTGGGAAGGAGGGAGGCTGCGGGGGTCAGGTGTTGGCATTGTCAGGACTGGGGACATGTGGCCGCCAACTGCCCTAGGGCATCCGAACCCATGGACTGCAGGTTCGCTCGCCGGTCCTCTCTTTTTGCCCACCAGTGTATATAGCTGACCCCCTGCTGGCCGCGGACACCCCTCCGATGTGTGACATCATGGTTAATGGACACTCCGTGCAGGCCCTGCTGGACTCTGGGAGCCTGGTAACTCTGGTCCATGAGTCGTTGGTAACGGAAAAACTCCAAGAAGGGCGAACCCTTACCATTGTATGTATACATGGGGATCGCCGGGAGTATCCCACTACTAAGGTTACCCTGACGGTGGGTGGGAGAGAGGTGCCACATGTTGTGGGAGTGGGGAGGTGGCTCCCTTATGCCGCAATATTGGGGAGGGACTTTTCCCTGTTCTGGTCTTTGTGGAGGAACGGGTTGCCTACCTGTGGGGAAGAAAAATGTCCGGGTCCCGAACCCGAGGCAGAGGCACCAGCAGTAGGGGTGACCACTACTTCTGTGATAGAGGAGGAGACAACCCCACTGAGTGTAATGGTGGGAGACATGGAGGACTTGCCACCGGGGCCTGAGTTGGCAGACCTCAATGTCTCCGAAGAAAATTTTGGGACTGCACAACACCGGGACCAAACCCTAGCCAGGGCCTGGGAGAACGTTGTGATAATTGATGGTAAACCCCAAAAACCTGGGGCTGAGTTAATGTTTCCCCGCTTTGTCATTCACCAGGAAATGTTGTATCGGGTGAACAAAATCCGGGGTGAGCTTATTGAACAGTTGGTGGTGCCCACAGCGTATCGCAAGCTCGTTATGGAGCTTGCCCACCAACATGTTCTTGGGGGACACCTGGGGTGGCAGAAAACCCAGGACCGCATACTGCAGCTGTTTTACTGGCCCAGTGTGTTTAAGGAGGTAGAAGAATATTGTAAATCTTGTCCAACCTGTCAGGTAAATAGCCCCCAGCCTCATTTCCGTAGTCCCCTTGTGCCTCTTCCAATTATTGAAGTACCGTTCGAGCGAATCGCTATGGATTTAATTGGGCCTGTACCAAAGTCTGCCAGGGGCCACCAACACATTCTGGTAGTTCTCGACTATGCCACTCGGTATCCGGAGGCGGTGCCTCTGCGACATACCTCAGCTAAGCTCATTGCCAAAGAGTTAATGGAGATGTTTTCCCGTGTGGGCCTGCCTAAGGAGGTTCTGACAGACCAAGGGACCCCTTTTATGTCCAAAGTTATGAGGGAACTGTGTAAATTATTACGTATAAAGCAATTGCGGACGTCAGTTTACCATCCGCAAACGGACGGACTTGTCGAAAGGTTTAACCAAACTCTAAAAAATATGTTAAAAAGGGTGGTGTCTAGAGATGGGAAGGACTGGGATCTGCTTCTGCCCTATCTCATGTTCGCAGTGCGAGAGGTGCCCCAGGCCTCTACTGGGTTCTCGCCCTTCGAACTGCTTTATGGCAGACATCCTCGGGGCCTGTTGGATATCGCCAAGGAAGCGTGGGAACAACAGCCTGTCCCCCACAAAAGTGTCATTGAGTATGTCACCCAGATGCAGGAACGGATGGAAAGGGTGTTGCCGCTGGTCAGGGAGCATATGGAGGCAGCGCAACAAGCCCAGAGTAGGGTGTATAATCGTCAGGCCCGGGTGCAGGGCTTCAATCCGGGAGATCGGGTTTTGGTTCTGGTACCCACCCTTGACAGCAAGTTCCTAGCTAGGTGGCAGGGCCCCTATGAGGTGATCGAGAAGGTAGGGAAGTAAATTACAAGGTACACCAGCCAGGGCGGCGCAAGCCGAGAGCAGGTGTACCACGTGAATTTACTAAAGCCGTGGAAGGATAGGAACACGACCGGCGACAACAGCCCCCGGCCAGGGCTTCAAGGTGAAAAGGGTCCAGCCCCACAGTTCGAGGCCTGTGAAGCCGTAACCACGGTAAAAATTGCAGACAGCCTGTCTTCCAAACAAGTTCAGGAAGTCAGGGAGTTCATCAGTCGGAACACGGATGTGTTCTCGGACCTCCCTGGCCGCACGTCTCTCATCCAACATGATATCGTCACTGAGCCTCAGGCCAAGATTCGGTTAAAACCATACCGGGTACCTGAGGCTCGGCGACGGGCCATCGCGGAGGAAGTGCAATTAATGTTGAAGCTCGATGTCATTGAGGAGTCGAAAAGTGAGTGGGCCAGTCCCATAGTCCTAATACCCAAGCCGGATGGGACGTTGCGGTTCTGCAACGATTTTCGCAAGTTAAATGAAGTGTCCAAGTTCGATGCGTATCCCATGCCCCGAGTAGACGAGCTTGTTGAGAATTTAGGGCAAGCCCGTTATTTTTCTGTGCTGGACCTCACTAAAGGATACTGGCAGGTACCCTTAACGGAGGCGGCCAAGGAAAAAACCGCTTTTGTTACCCCGCAGGGCCTGTATCACTACAAGGTGTTACCCTTTGGCCTGCATGGCGCCCCCGCCACCTTCCAAAGGTTAATAGACATAGTGCTGCGACCTCATCGTCGGTACGCCTCGGCCTACTTAGATGATGTAATCATCCACAGCACCGACTGGGAAAGCCATTTGCCCAAAGTGCAGGCGGTAGTGGATGCCCTGAGGAAAACTGGACTAACCGCCAATCCAAAGAAGTGTGCGATTGGGTTGGAAGAGACCAAATATCTGGGATATGTAATTGGGCGGGGAGTCATCAAGCCTCAGGTAAATAAGGTAGAGGCAATACGGAGTTGGCCCCGACCGGTCACCACCAGGCAGGTAAAGTCGTTCCTGGGAATTGTGGGGTATTACATGAGGTTTGTGCCCCACTTTGCCACTATAGCTTCGCCGTTGACAGAATTGTTAAAGGGGCGTAAGACAGGGACGGTCCGTTGGAATGAGCAGGCAGAAAGGCTTTCTCCGCCTTGAAATCGGCCCTGTGTGGGTCCCGGTTTTGGTGACACCCGATTTCAAGAAGGAGTTCGTAGTCCAGACCGACGCCTCTGAGGTTGGCCTTGGTGCGGTACTATTGCAGGAAGTCAACGGGGAGGAGCATCCCGTTGTCTTCCTTAGCCGCAAGCTCACCCCAGCCGAGACCAGGTACAGCATAGTCGAGAGAGAGTGCCTGGCCATCAAGTGGGCACTCGAGGCCCTCCGTTATTACCTGTTGGGCAGAAGCTTCCGGCTGGTGACCGACCACTCCCCACTCAAGTGGATGAGCCAGGCCAAAGAGAGGAATGCTCGGGTCACCAGGTGGTTTCTGTCTCTACAGAATTATAAATTCACGGTGGAGCACAGAGCGGGCCGGTTGTTGAGAAATGCAGACGCCCTCTCCCGGGTACACTGTTTATCGTGTGTCCACCCCCTCAGGGTTGAACAAAGGGGGGGTATGTGGTAAGGTGCAGGGTGCCGTCGTGGATGGCAGGTACGTGTCACCGAGGTTTATAGCCTCGGTGAGGTAAGAGCCATTTTGTTGATGTCAGCAGCAGCTAGTGCTACTGACACAGTTGCTAAATTGCATGGCTGCAAAGCCGATCCGGGCCGGCTCTTACCGGGAGCAGCTAAAGTGTAGGGTGGGTGGCTGCTCCCCACGACCCAGTCCTGGTTTTGGGCTGAGTTTAAAACACTGCCAGCACCAGCAGCTGGGTGTGATTGTCCTGGAGCTGCTGGTAGTGCTGTGGAGCTCTCTGGGCTGGAAGTAAGAGCCCAGCAAGGAGGAGTGCAGTCGGCCTGGAAGCCTGAGGTGGATTGTCTTGCGGCTGGGCTGACAGCCAGGTGCGAACACGTACCTAAAACCTCCCAGGTGATTGTAACCTGCATTGGACTGTTTTGTTTTGCCTCACGTTTTCTGCTGTGTGTGAGTTAACACCAAGTGACTGTTTACTGTTTGTTTTGTGCAAGTGTGAATAAAACACTGTTTACTGCACTTTCTGGACTCCCTTTTGCCTCTGTACTGCACCCGCACCGCTGTCTACCAGAGCGACTCCCCACAATATAAAGAGAACTCAAGTGTGTAGCAAAAATGTATTCGTATCTACACCAACCCTCCATAGGTCTTATCCTGAATAAGGATTATTTAATACAACTTTTTAAATCTTTCTTTTATTTATGGTATTTTATTAACAAGTTTTTATGTCTGTGTTTATATATTAATAACTGGTACATTTTTTTATAATCTCATCTACGTGCCAGCAGCAGGGTGGTGGAGAAGGGTTGGGCATGCAGTTCCATGCGCCATCTGGGGTTCACAAACCTAAATTGCACCCTGAATTTTCTTACTAGTCTATTTATGCGCTTCGGGTTCGCTAATGAAATTGGATATCGCTATGCGCTCACGCGAGTCTGGTGGAAGCGCTAGCGATGCTACACCTGTATACGCAGTAAAATCTGTTTTAGGTGGAAAAAAATCTTGTATTCAGCATTAGGCACTGCACTAATATGCGGCAAAATCTTTTGTGAATTATTTCGGTGGAAATACAAATTTCCACCTTCTCCTTTAACTTCCTCATCTCTTTAATTATCATCGAACACAGTTACTTCCCCCCCCCCCCCCTGCTATATATATATGTGGTGCCAGCACCACCTAGGAACGAATAACGGTAAATGACACTGCCAGCCTGTTAGAGGGAATTACAGCATGATACCACAATACATTTGATATGACATTTAACTATAGTTTAAAATGCCCACATATAATGCATAATGGGACACTGCATCAAGATGGATCAGGTCTGGATCAGCCAGGATTTCCACCCACCAATGCCTGATGCATCAGACCAGATCATCCATGGTGCCACACCAACACTTTGACAAAAGAGACTGGTTTCTTCTGGCTACCTGCCTCAGCTACTATTCTGATGCTGCTACCGCCTGATGCCACACAGCTGATGCAAAGTGCTCCTTCTTTCCCCACCATCTTCAGTGGGTACTAGTATTGCCACTCACCTCCACAGTATGTCACCTTGCCACTCTGTGGCCTCCTGATGCTGCCACCACCTCCAGACTCTGTCACTGTGCCACTCTTTGGTCTCTTCATGCTGCCACCACCTCCAGACTCTGTCACTGTGCCACTCTGTGGTCTCCTCATGCTGCTGCCACCTCCAGACTCTGTTATTGTGCCACTCGGTGGACTTCTCTCATTGCTGCCGCCACCTAAAGACTCTGTTATTGTGTCACTAGGTGGCCTCCTCATGCTGCTTCCACCTCACCACTGTCATAGGGCCACTCTGTGGACTTCTCATGCTGTTCCCACCCCCCCACTTCATGACTGGACTACTATTTTGCCTTTTGGCCTGGCTGACATCATCATTTATTTGACCCTTTTTCTGATCTGTCAGAAGAAGGGAAAAATGAGACGCACAACGATTCCTGTCTGTGTAGCAGCTGTAAGGCCTGTATGGTCCCAGCAGAATTGGCTTGTGATTTGGTAGCCAAAAGCAGGAGTGGCTAGAAAACACAGAAGACATGAAAATATTATATTCACATGTAATCTCTGTTTTGGATCCACTCCTGTTTTTTTGGCATTAGCAATACTGATGAATTATTGAGCAAATGCTGTCCGAGTGAAGGCGGATGCTCCACGGACAGGATCCGTTTTTTTGTGGGTCATTATTCTGATGGATCAGAGGAAGGGCAAAATAATCAGTGACGTTAACACAAACTTACTGAGGACACCCTCTCCACTCTGTCGGGGGGGCTCTACATGTATAAGCATTTAATTGAACACGTTCTGTAGACATCTATGTGGAATCAGCTGACGACGCTGTAAAAGAAGTGCACTTCTTCTTGGCGCTAACATCGACCTGTACGGCTGAGTTGATACTTGAGTTATTTAGTCAGTTTTGTCCCCATGACCGCCCAAATAAGTGAAGTATGCAGTGATTGTAAGAGCGATGCCTGTCATCTGCCTGTCATACGGACTCACAGTATTGTTTCACTACCACAGCAGACTCGCTATGTGTGTTACTGCAAGGCACAGTGTTCTACACCCCTATAAAGGCTCTCTGCAGCCAGGAAATAGCTTTTTTTAACGTAATTCACGGCGAGTAGATTCGGATCGAATCATATTTTTCCCCAAAAATTTGGCAAACTGGCAAATCGAATTTTTGAAAAATTCACTCATCTCTAGCTGGCTCCCTTGCTTTTGACTTCCCTTTGGATGCTGGCACCCTCAATCTTGATCTCCTCTTAGATGCTGACACCCTTGCTTTTGACTCCCCTTAAATGATGACACACTCGCTCTTGACTCCCCCTTGGTTGCTGGCACCCTTGCGCTTGATCTTCCCTTGGTTGATGGCACCCTTACTTTTAAATCCCCCTTGGATATTGGCACACTCAGGATTGACTCACACTTGGATGCAGGCACGCTCATTCTTGACCCCCCCTTAGATAATGGCACTCTTGACCCTCCCTTTGATGCTTGCACCCTCACTCTTAACTCCCCCTTGGATGCAGGCGCCTTTGCTCTTGACCCCCTTGGATGCCGGAACCCTCACTCTTGATTTCCCCTTGGATTCTGGAACCTTTGCTTTTAATCTCTCCTTGGATGCTGGAACCCTTGCTCTTGATCCCCCTTGGTTGATGGCACCCTCGCTCTTGACTTCCATTAGGATGCTGGCACCCTCACTCTTGACCCCCTTTGGATGCTGGCACCCTAGTTCTTGATCTCCCCTTAGATGCTGGCACCCTTGGTCTTCACTACCCTTGGGATTCTGGCACCCTTGCTCTTGATCTCCCCTTAGATGCTGGCACTCTCGTTCTTGACTCTCCCTTGGATGCAGGTGCCCCTGCTCTTGACTCCCCCTTTAATGATGGCACACTCGCTCTTGACTCCCCCTTGGTTGATGGCACCCTTACTCCTGATTTCCCCCTAGGATAATGGCACATTCAGGATTGACTCCCACTTAAATGCAGGCTCCCTCACTCTTGACTCCCCATGGATGCTGAAACTCTCACTCTTGACTTCTTTTGGATGCTGGAACCCTCGCTCTTGATTCCCCCCCCCCCCTTAAGTGATGGCACCCTCGCTCTTGACTCCCCCTTGGATGCTGGCACCTACGCTCTTGACCTCCCTTGGATGCTGGAACCCTCACTCTTAATCTCCCCTTGGATGCTGGAACCCTCGTTCTTGATCCCTTCTCCTTGATAGATAGCACCCTCGCTCTTGATTCCCCTTTGGATGCTGACACCCTAGCTCTTGATCTCCCCTTAGATGCTGGTACCCATCCTCTTGATTTATCCTTGGTCTCTGCTACCCTTGCGCTTGATCTACCCTTGGTTGATGGCAACCTTACTCTTGATTCCCCCTTGGATAATAGCACACTCGGGATTGACTCCCATTTGGAAGCAGGCACCCTCTCTCTTGGCTCCCTCTTGGATGATGGCACTCTTGACTCTCTTTTGGATGCAGGCGCCCTCACTTTTGACTCCCCTTGAATGCTGGAACCCTCGCTCTTGATCTCGCCCATTGATTGATGGCACCTTCCCTCTTGACTCCCCCTTGGAGGCTGGCACTTCGCTCTTGATCTCTCCTTGATTGATGGCACCCTCGCTCTTTATCTCCCCTTGGATGATGAAACCCTTGTTCTTGATCCCTCCCTTGATTAATGGCACCCTTGCACTTGATCTTCCCTTGGCTTATGGCACCCTTACTCTTGATTCTCCCTTGGATAATGGCACACTCAGGATTGACTCCCACTTGGATGCAGGCACCCTCACTTTTGACTTCTTTTGGTTGCTGGAACTCTTGCTCTTGATACGTCCTTTGATTGAAGATACCCTCGCTCTTGACTCCCCCTTGGATGCTGGCACCTTCGCTGTTCACCCCCCTTGGATGCTGGAACCCTCACTCTTGATCTCCCCTTGATTGATGTCACCCTCACTCTTGACTCCCCAGTGGATGCTGGCACCCTCGCTCTTGATCTCTCCTTGGATGCTGAAACCCTTGTTCTTGATCCCTCCCTTAATTGATGGCACCCCCACTCTAGACTCCCCCTTTGGATGCTGGCATCCTCGCTCTTGACACCCCTTAGATGCTGTAACCCTTGCTCTTGAATCCCCTTTGGATGCTGGTACCCTCGCTCTTGATCTCCCCTTAGATTTTGGCACTCTTGCTCTTGACTCTCCCTTGGATGCTGGCACCCTTGCTCTTGACTCGCCTTAAATGATGGCATACTCGGTCTTGACTCCCCCTTGGTTGCTGGAACCCTTGCGCTTCATCTTCCCTTGGTTGATGGTACACTTAATCTTGATTCCTCCTTGGAAAAAGGCACTCTTGACTCTCCCTTGGATGCATGCACCCTCACTCCTAACTCCCCCTTGGATGCTGGAACCCTCCCTCTTAATCTCCCCTTGGATTCTGGAACCTTCACTCTTAATCTCCCCTTGGATGCTGCAACCCTCGCTCTTGATCCCCCCTTAATTGATGCCACCCTTGTTCTTGACTCCCATTATGATGCTGGCACCCTCGCTCTTGACCCCACTTGGATGCTGGAACACTTGCTCTTGATCCTCCCTTGATTGATGGCAACCTCGGTCTTGACTCCCCTTTGGATGCTGGCATCCTCGCTCTTGACTCTCTCTTGGATGTTGGCACCCTTGCTCTTAACCCCCTTTGGATGCTGGAACCCTCGGTCTTTATCCCCTCCTTGAGTGATGGCACCCTCGCTCTTGACTCCCCTTTGGATGCTGGCACCCTAGTTCTTGATCTCCCCTTAGATTCTGGCACCCTTGCTCTTCGTTACCCTTTGGATGCTGGCACCCACGCTCTTGACTCTCCCTTGGATGCTGGTACCCCTGCTCTTTACTCCCCCTTAAATGATGGCACACTCGCTCTTGACTCCTCCTTGGTTGATGGCACCCTTGAGCTTCATCTTCCCTTGGTTGATGGTACCCTTAATTTTGATTTCCCCTTAGAAAATGGCACACTCAGGATTGACTCCCAATTGGATGCAGGCACCCTCACTCTTGACTCCCCCTTTGATGATGGCACTCTTGAGTCTTTTTGGATGCAGGTGCCCTCACTCTTGACTTCCCTTGGATGCTGGAACCCTCGCCCTTGATCTCCTCTTAGATGCTGGTATCCTTGCTCTTGACTCACCCTTGAATTATCGAACACTCGCTCGTGACTTTACCTTGGGTCATTGAACCCTCGCGCTCTATCTCCTTGGTTGTAGCACCCTTACTCTTGATGCTCCTTGGATGATGGCACCTCGGGATTGACTCCTACTTGGATGCTGGCACCCTCTCTTTTCCCTCCTCTTTGGATAAGCACTCTTGACTCCCCCTTGGACACTCTTGACTCTCCTTTGGATGCTGGCACCTTCACTCTTGACTGGTACCCTCGCTCTTGACTTCCCTTTGGATGCTGGCACCCACGCTCTTGACTCTCCCTTGGATGCTGGTACCCCTGCTCTTTACTCCCCCTTTAATGATGGCACACTCGCTCTTGACTCCTCCTTGGTTGATGGCACCCTTACTCTTGATTCCTCCTTGGATAATAGCACACTCGGGATTGACTCCCACTTGGATGCAGGCACTCTCTCTCTTGACTCCCTCTTGGATGATGGCAATTTTTTACTCTCCCTTGGATGCACGCACCCTCACTCTTGAATCCCTCTTGGATGATGGCACTCTTGACTCTTTTGGATGCAGGGACCCTCACTCTTGACTTCCCTTGGATGCTGGCACCCTCGCTCTTAATCCCACCTTTGATTGATGGCATCTTTCCTCTTGACTCCCCATTGGAGGCTGGCACCTTCGCTGTTCACCCCCCTTGGATGCTGGAACTCTCGCTCTTGATTCCCCCTTGATTGATGGCACCCTCACTCTTGACTCCCCTTTGGATGCTGGCACCATTGCGCTTGATCTTCCTGTGGATGATGAAACCCTTGTTCTTGATCCCTCCCTTGATTTATAGCACTCCCACTCTTGACTTCTTTTTAGATGCTGGCACCCTTGTGCTTGATCTTCCCTTGGTTGATAGCACCCTTACTCTTGATTTTTCCTTGGATTATTGAACACTCAGGATTGACTCCCACTTGGATGCAGGCACCCTCACTCTTGACTCCCCCTTGGATGATGGCACTCTTGACTCTCCTTTGGATGCAGGCACCCTCACTCTTGACTACCCTTGGATGCTGGAACCCTCACTCTTGATCCCCCCTTGATTGATGGCACCCTCATTCTTGACTACCCTTGGATGCTGTAACCCTCGCTCCTAATTCCCCCCTTGATTGATGGCACCATCGCTCTTGACCACCCTTGGATGCTGGAACCCTCGCTCTTGATCCCCCCTTCATTGATGGCACCCTCGCTCTTGACTCCCCTTTGGATGCTGGCACCCTAGTTATTGATCTCCGCCTAGATGCTGGCACCCTTGCTCTTGAATCCCCCTTGATTGATGGCATCATCGCTCTTGACTCTTCTTTGAATGCTGGCACCCTCGTTTTAGATTCCCCTTTGCATGCTGGCACCCTTGCATTTGACCCCCCTTGGCTGCTAGAACCCTCGCTCTTGATCCCCCCTTGATTGATGGCATGCTTGCTATTGACTCTTCTTTGTATGCCTGCACCCTAGTTCTTGATCTCCCCTAGATGCTGGCACCCTTGCTCTTGACTCCCCTTTGGATGCTGGTACCCTCGCTCTTGGATCTCCCCTTTAATAATGGCATCCTCGCTCTTGATTCTTCTTTGGATGCTGGCATCCTCACTCTAGATTCCCCCTTGGATACTGGCACCCTCCCTCTTGATCCCTCCCTTGATTGATGGCACCCTTGCTCTTGACTCCTCTTTGGTTGCTGGCACCCTAGTTCTTGATCTCCCCCTAGATGCTGGTACCCTTGCTCCTGACTACCCTTTGGATGCTGGCACCCTTGCGCTTGATCTCCCATTAGATTCTGCCACCCTTGCTCTTGACTCTCCCTTCGATGCTGGCACCCTTGCTCTTGACTCCCCCTTAAATGATGGCACACTCGCTCTTGACTCCCCCTTGGTTGCTGGCACCCTTGAGCTTCATCTTCCCTTGGTTGATGGTACCCTTAATTTTGATTTCCCCTTAGAAAATGGCACACTCAGGATTGACTCCCAATTGGATGCAGGCACCCTCACTCTTGACTCCCCCTTTGATGATGGCACTCTTGAGTCTTTTTGGATGCAGGTGCCCTCACTCTTGACTTCCCTTGGATGCTGGAACCCTCGCCCTTGATCTCCTCTTAGATGCTGGTATCCTTGCTCTTGACTCACCCTTGAATTATCGAACACTCGCTCGTGACTTTACCTTGGGTCATTGAACCCTCGCGCTCTATCTCCCCTTGGTTAATAGCACCCTTACTCTTGATTCTTCCTTGGATGATGGCACACTCGGGATTGACTCCTACTTGGATGCTGGCACCCTCTCTTTTCCCTCCTCTTTGAATGAAGGCACTCTTGACTCCCCCTTGGATGATGGCACTCTTGACTCTCCTTTGGATGCTGGCACCTTCACTCTTGACCCCCATTGAATGCTGGTACCCTCGCTCTTGACTCCCCTTTGGATGCTGGCACCCTCGCTTTTGATCTCCACTTGGATGCTGCCATCCTCGCTCTTGATCCCCCTTGGATGCTGAAAACTTAGCTCTTGATCCTCGCTTGATTGATGGCACTTAGTGTTGATCTCCCCTTAGATGCTGGCACCTTTGCTCTTGACTCCCCTTAGATGGTGGCACCCTCGCTCTTGATTTCTCCTTAGCAGATGGCACCCTTACTCTTGATTCAGCCTTGGATGATGGCACACGCGGTATTGACTCCTACTTGGATGCTGGCACCCTCACTCTTGACACACCCTTGGATGATGGCAACTTTGATCTTGAATCCTCCTTGATTGATGGCATCCTTACTCTTGACTCCACCTTGTATGCTGGCACCTTTGCCCATGACTCACCCTTGGATGCTGGCACCCTAGCCTGTGACTCCTCCTTGGATGCTGGCACCCTCATTCTTGATCTCCCCTTAGTTGATGGAACCCTTACTCTTGATTCCCCCTTGGATGATAGCACAATTGGAATTGACTCCCACTCGGATGCTGGCATCCTCGCTCTTGACTCCTTCTTGGATGCTGGCACCATCGCTCTTGACTCCCCCTTGAATGATGGCACACTCACTCTTGACTCCTTCTTGGTTGCTGGTACCCTTAGTGAAAGATGTTTACTAAGGCCTCACAAGTGTTACAGATTCTCTCAGGGTCTGTTCAGGAAAAAACTGATGGTTTTGCACACAAGTTCAGTTAGTTTTGTCTGCAGTGTTTCAGTGAAGAATAACAATCTACATTTCCTAGCAACTGTCAGTGAAAAATGCACTGCATCCGGATTGTATACAGGTTACATCCGGTCACATCCAGGTTACCTCCAGGAAACATCCGGATCACATCCAGGTTACGAAAGAAAGAGCAGGCGGCACTCCACATTTACTCCACCATGGAGCGGTGCCCGTATCCCGAGTCGGCGTACTCACGAATAGCAGCAGTATAGGAAGGATCGGCACTCAAAGTAATGTGTCTTCAAAGTTCTCTTTTATTCGCCGTAGTAGAGGCAACACACTACACGTGTTTCGGCTGTATAAGCCTTTCTCAAGTGTACAAGATAGCAAGTGAATCAAACAAATTTAAATAGCCCGCTGTGACCTCCGTCACTTCCGGTTTCTGGTCACCATGGTAACTAATACAATGTATAAACAACAGTCACAAAAGTTCATATCATTACAAAATTCTAGTATATTTAAAACTATAAATACAATTGTTATATATAAGGCTCAGGTCTTCTGTGTCTATAAGAAAAAAACACAAAGAAAAATAGAGGAAAAAAGAAAAAGAATTATTTGATATTAGAAAATTATTTTAAAAAAACCTTTCAAAAAAATCCTTTCAAAAATTCTTTTAAAAAATTTTTTTTGATGGTCCTATTATCGTTCACAGTGCAGCATTCAATTGATACTCTCTGTTGAGACCTTTTGGCTCCAATGTCTGCAGAGTATGTATCCAAAAGCTCTCCCGCATTCTCAGCGTTTGTAATCTGTTACCTCCCCGTCTGGGTAATGTAACCTCCTCAATGATTTGGAAACGGAGTTGCGATACGTTGTGAGCACATCGATGAAAATGAAAGGGAACTGGTAATAACAAATTTCCTGTACGAATGGTAGATTTATGTTTAGAAAACCTGTCTTTCATTCTCATCGATGTCTCCCCAACGTAAAGCAATCCACATGGACATTTCAATAAATACACCACAAAGGAGCTGTCACAGGTAAAGAATCCCTTCACCGGGAACCGCTTCCCTGTTTGAGGATGTGTAAAATATTCCCCTTTGATAACTGCCGAGCAGTGGATACAATGCAGGCATGGGAAGGTCCCTTTCTTTGACGTAGATAAAAAAAAGCTGTTTCGGTAATTTAAGAGCGCTGCCTACATCTGCTCTAACAATGGTGTCTCTGATATTTTTAGACCTCTTATAACACATCATTGGGACCTCTTGAAACTCCTCAATCTGAGGATATGCTGATCTTAAAATATTCCAATGTTTGTTAAACACATGTTTAACCCTGTGTATAAAAGGATGATAGTGAACAACAAAAGGCAATCTCTTTCTCTTCTGGTCCTTCGGTACATTCTCTCTAGTCTGAGTACAAATTAGTTGTTCATCCAAAAGATGTTTCGGATAACCTCTCTTTTGGAATTTCACATCCAGGTTACCTCCAGGAAACATCCGGATCACATCCAGGTTACATCTGGGTCACATCCAAGTTACATCCGGTTCACATTAAAGTCACATCCAGGTTACATCCGGGTTACTTCCGGGTCATATCCAGGTTACATCCGGTCACATCCAGGTTACCTCCAGGAAACATCCGGATCACATCCAGGTTACATCTGGGTCACATCCAAGTTACATCCGGTTCACATTAAAGTCACATCCAGGTTACATCCGGGTTACTTCCGAGTCATATCCAGGTTACATCCGGTCACATCCAGGTTACCTCCAGGAAACATCCGGATCACATCCAGGTTACATCTGGGTCACATCCAAGTTACATCCGGTTCACATTAAAGTCACATCCAGGTTACATCCGGGTTACTTCCGGGTCATATCCAGGTTACATCCGGTCACATCCAGGTTACCTCCAGGAAACATCCGGATCATATCCAGGTTACATCTGGGTCACATCCAAGTTACATCCGGTTCACATTAAAGTTACATCCAGGTTACATCTGGGTTACTTCCGGGTCATATCCAGGTTACATCCAGGTTACATCTGGGTCACACCAAGGTCACATCCAGGTTACATTTGGGTCACATCCCGATTACTTCCGGGTAACATCTGGGTCACATCCAAGTTACATCCGGTTCACCTCCAAGTTACATCCAGGTTTTATCCGGGTTTCATCTTGGTCACATCCAGGTTACATCCGTATGCAATCTGTTTTTCATTGAAGCCCCTTTCACGTCTATGGAACTAGGGTTGCGTGAAATATGCATAATATAGAACATACTGCGTTTTTTCCTGGGTCAGAATTTAGTCCGGACGCTATGCCTTTGCTTCATGCATCTCACCCTTACAGAAAACTCGCTTGTGTGAAAAAGGCCTAATAGTGTTGAGACTCTATGTATATGTTACATGCGTGTTTCATACATGCTCTGTATAGTGATTGTTCTATTCTGTAAAGCATGTTTGTAACTTTTCCTGTATTTCGGATATGCCCCAGCAGCAGTGACTGGTGGTGAAGTACACAGTGTTGGCACTTTATGGCATAGGAGCGCATAGACATTGGGTCGTCGTGCTCCTCCAATGGGCCAGAGGCTACCTTATCAAGGACATGTCTTTCCAGCCTTGAGAGGTCATGTTGGGTTCCTACTCATCTAATTACCCCCCCCCCCCAGGTGTGCTAAGCTGAGACTGGGAGGCACCATGGGCAGATATCGTGAGGGAGCTGGTACCTCGTGCCATGGGGGCTAACATGAGAAAGTTGGTAACTGGTGCCATGGGCATATACCATGAATGACTGGTATATGATTGTATACTAAAAGAACTTGTACCTTTTGCCAAGGGCAGATACCTTGAGTGAATTTTACTACTACTACATGGCCGCATTACAATTACAAGTTCTTCCGTAAAGATGGCTGTGTTGCCACCTATAGAAATGTTGGCATATACCCCTCATAACTATGTTTAACATATAGTCTAGTCTACCTGTGATTACATTAATCCTGGAGTTCAGGACCTAATTTTCTGGGACAATATTAACCAGATCTATGTGTCCTCCATTATAAGTACTGCAAGAATGTTCTTAATAATTACCCCTGGAGCCTAAAAATCCATATTATGGCCTTCTTTATGTCCTTGTTCCTAAGAGTATAAATGAGTGGGTTCAGCAGTGGTGTGAAGACAGTGAAGGAAATGGCAGCAATCTGATCAACTTGTAAAGACTCCTTGGTAACTGGGCGCAAATAGGTGAACAGTGCTGTGCCATAAAGTAAGAGGACCACCACCAGATGGGCAGTGCACGTAGAGAAGCCCCTCATCCTCCCAGCAGCAGAATGGATCTGAAGAAGGGAAAGACCAATGAGTGCATACGAGAGTAAAGTCAGAAGAAAGGAAATCATGACCAAAGACCCGGTGACCACAGACAACAGACTAACATTGAACGTGGTGTCTCTACAAGCCAATTCAAGCAGGGGTTTAATGTCACAGAAGAAATGGTTCACTCTGTTTGGACCACAGAAAGGGAGCTGAGAAGTGAACAGAGTATGGACAAGAGAGTGCACAAAGCCAGTGAACCAGGAGCTGAGGGCGAGGGAGAGGTACATGGTCATGTTCATGATGGCCGAGTAGTGCAGAGGTCTGCAGATAGCCACGTATCTGTCATACGACATAGCAGTCAGCAGCAAGACCTCAGTACTGCCTAAAAAGTGGAAGAAATGCATCTGCACCAGGCAGGCTTTCAGAGATATCCCCTTTTGCTGAGTCAGTAAATTCTGGAGCATTTTAGGAACTGTAACAGAAGAAAAGCAAATATCTAAGAAGGAAAGGTTACTGAGGAAGAAGTACATGGGGGTGTGGAGGTTGTAGTCCAGGATCACGATGACCAGGATGAAGCTATTTCCTAGTAGATTCAAGGTGTATATGATGAGGAACATGATGAAGATGGCTCTCTGCAGCTCAGGACGTTCCGTCAGACCCAAAAGAATAAACTCAGTCACGTGACTCTGATTGACAAGTTCTAGTGCCATGACCATCAAGAGTCTTGCCAGTTTCTAAAAATATGTTCTAAAAAAAAAAACGTGATTTACCTGAGAAGTTCACAGCAGTCTTCAGTTCAACTGCATGAAAATAATAGAAATCACAGAAAATAGTTGCGAATAATAATGAATAGTGTTGATCGAGCACTAAAGTGCTCGGGTGCTCGGGCCGAACACATCGGGATGTTCGGGTGCTCTCTCTACAAAGCACCCGAGTATAATGGAAGTCAATGGGAGAACCCGAGCGTTAAACCAGGCGCCCCCTGCTCTGAAGAGGGGAGGGTGTCTGGTTCATAGGAAAAGGTCAGAAATTGATGGAAACACCACCGAAATGGTTCGGGAACAGCATGGGGAGGATGTCTGGATGCATCTTGGACTCCCAGGTCGCTGCTGGGAACCATGTTGTCCGAGTAGTACGCCACTTTTACAGACTGACAATAATACGCTCAAAACCGAAGATAAAATCGATTTTAGAGGAAAAATTGTTAGGAAACATTATTTCCTGTATATTTACCTGTATATAAAGTGCAAGTGCTGCCAAAAATTACAAGCAAGAGGCCCTCCGATACAGCCTGTATATCACATAAAGGAGGGCCTCATTCACATGGTGCTACAATTGTTCAGGTAGTGGGACTCCTGCACTCATAAAGCCCATGCACTCAGTGAGAGGGCTGCCAAAAATTACAGGGAGTAATTGGATGGCCACAGGAGGAGAGAAGGCGCTCATAGGTGAAAATGAATAAATGGTGTCCCTTTCCCCAAACCAGGATGAGTGGAATGGGCAGCAGCAGTCAGCCATCAGTCGTTAGATGGAAGCAGTGTAGCAGTGCTGTGGGGAAGCTGCAACAAGCCGTGCTGAAGCTGATCTGCTTAGGGGACAAACAGCACACCGCCGCAGAGCTGTGGCAGGGTATAAGGGACCAAACTGAGCTGTGGCCCTCACCACTCAACCTACATCAAGGCATGGTTGTGTCTGATAATGGCCGTGACCTGGTGGCGGCTTTGGAACTCGGCAATCTCACACACATCCCATGCCTAGCCTATGTCTTAAACTTAGTGGTTCAGCGGTTTCTCAAAACCTACCCCAATTTGCCTGAGCTAATGGTGAAGGTGCGCCGCGTGTGTGCATATTTCCGAAAGTCATCTACAGCTGCCGCCGTTCTGTCAACGCTGCAGCAGCGCTTGAAATTGCCAGCTCACCGGCTGTTGAGCGACGTGAGCACGCGCTGAAACTCGACATTCCACATGTTGGCCAGGCTTTATGAGCGGCAGAGGGCAGTAGTTGAATACCAGCTGCAACATGGTTGTCGCCTTTTCAGTCAGCTTCCGCTCTTCACAAGCGAGGAGTGGACATGGATGTCTGACCTCTGTGAGGTTTTACGCAACATTGAGGAACCAACACAGATGTGAGCGGCAATGCCGCGATTGTCAGCGTAACTATCCCACTGCTGTGTCTACTCAAACGCTCGCTGCTCACAATTAAGGCCGACGCTTTGCATGTGGAAGAGGTGGAAATGGGGGAAGACAGTACACATAGTGATAGCCAGACCACCCTCAGTTCATCTTCTCAGCACAAATTGTACGATGAAGAGGAGGAGGAGGAGACGGTTGCCGCCACTACAGAAGGTAGTACCCATGAAAGTTTAATTCCATCTGTTCAGCATGAGTGGGCAGAAGAGGATGAGGAGATTGAGAGTAGTGATGAGCAACAGGGGCTATATTCGATTTCGTGAATATATGGGCGAATATTCGCCATATATTCGTGAATTCGCTGTTATTTTCTTGATTGTGAAAAATCAGCAATGTAATATTCGCGTTATGCACGTGCAATACAGGCGTGGGTCAATATGGCTACATTTTTCAAGCTGCTAGAAGTTTACTGAGACTGGAGATAATGGTTGGCACAGCAGAACATTACAATAGCTTTATATGCAGATAGAGTTCTCCAATAAATATTCGCGATTGCGAAAATGGGCAATTAATGATGGGCATATTTTTGCGCAATTTGTGCAACTGGGTGAAATCACAGCACTATGTCTGTATGGACAGTAGAATCACACTACCTAACATCCTGCACTGGAACCTATCATCTACACAATAAATCAATGTAGCCTACACTGACTATCCCCCCTAACTATCTGAATTATATATATGAGCTAACTATCTAATGTAATGTGACATCACAGCACTATGTCTGTAGCATGTATGTATGGACACCAGAACCTATCACACTACCTAACACCCTGCACTGGAACCTATCAGCTACACTGTATCACTATCTAACCTACACTGACTATCTCCCACTATCTGTATTATATATATAAGATAACTAACTATCTAATGTAATGTGACATCACAGCACTATGTCTGTAGCCTGTATATATGGACAGCAGAAACTATCACACTACCTAACACCCTGCACTGGAACCTATCAGCTACACTATATCACTATCTAACCTACACTGACTATCTCCCACTAACTATCTGTATTATATATATATAAGATAACTAACTATCTAATGTAATGTGACATCACAGCACTATGTCTGTAGCATGTATGTATGGACAGCAGAACCTATCACACTACCTAACACCCTGCACTGGAACCTATCAGCTACACTATATCACTATCTAACCTACACTGACTATCTCCCACTAACTATCTGTATTATATATATAAGATAACTAACTATCTAATGTAATGTGACATCACAGCACTATGTCTGTAGCATGTATGTATGGACAGCAGAACCTATCACACTACCTAACACCCTGCACTGGAACCTATTAGCTACACTATATCACTATCTAACCTACACTGACTATCTCCCACTAACTATCTGTATTATATATATAAAATAACTAACTAACTAACTATCTAATGTAATGTGACATCACAGCGCTATGTCTGTAGCATGTAGGTATGGACAGCAGAACCTATCACACTACCTAACACCCTGCACTGGAGCCTATCAGCTACACTATATCACTATCTAACCTACACTGACTATCTCCCACTAACTATATGTATTATATATACGATAACTAACTATCTAATGTAAGGTGACATCACAGCACTATGTCTGTAACATGTATGAATGGACAGCAAAACCTATCACACTACCTAACACCCTGCACTGGAGCCTATCAGCTACACTATATCACTATCTAATCTACTCTGACTATCTCCCACTAACTATCTGTATTATATATAAGATAACTATCTAATGTAATGTGACATCACAGCACTATATCTGTAGCATGTATGTATGGACACCAGAACCTATCACACCACCTAACACCCTGCACTGGAACCTATCAGCTACACTATATAACAATCTAACCTACACTGACTATCTCCCACTAACTATCTGTATTATATATATAAGATAACTAACTAACTATCTAATGTAATGTGACATCACAGCACTATGTCTGTAGCATATATGTATGGACAGCAGAACCTATCGCACTACCTAACACCCTGCACTGGATCCTATCAGCTACACTATATCACTATCTAACCTACACTGACTATCTCCCACTAACTATCTGTATTATATATATAACTAACTATCTAATGTAATGTGACATCACAGCACTATGTCTGTAGCATGTATGTATGGACAGCAGAACCTATCACACTACCTAACACCCTGCACTGGAGCCTATCAGCTACACTATATCACTATCTAACCTACACTGACTATCTCCCACTAACTATCTGTATTATATATACGATAACTAACTATCTAATGTAAGGTGACATCACAGCACTATGTCTGTAACATGTATGAATGGACAGCAGAACCTATCACACTACCTAACACCCTGCACTGGAGCCTATCAGCTACACTATATCACTATCTAACCTACACTGACTATCTCCCACTAACTATATGTATTATATATACGATAACTAACTATCTAATGTAAGGTGACATCACAGCACTATGTCTGTAACATGTATGTATGGACAGCAGAACCTATCACACTACCTAACACCCTGCACTGGAACCTATCAGCTACACTATATCACTATCTAACCTACACTGACTATCTCCCACTAAGTATCTGTATCATATATATAGGATAACTAACTAACTATCTAATGTAATGTGACATCACAGCGCTATGTCTGTAGCATGTATGTATGGACAGCAGAACCTATCGCACTACCTAACACCCTGCACTGGATCCTATCAGCTACACTATATCACTATCTAACCTACACTGACTATCTCCCACTAACTATCTGTATTATATATAAGATAACTAACTATCTAATGTAATGTGACATCACAGCACTATGTCTGTAGCATGTATGTATGGAGAGCAGAACCTATCACACTACCTAACACCCTGCACTGGAGCCTATCAGCTACACTATATCACTATCTAATCTACTCTGACTATCTCCCACTAACTATCTGTATTATATATAAGATAACTATCTAATGTAATGTGACATCACAGCACTATATCTGTAGCATGTATGTATGGACACCAGAACCTATCGCACCACCTAACACCCTGCACTGGAACCTATCAGCTACACTATATCACTATCTAACCTACACTGACTATCTCCCACTAACTATCTGTATTATATATATAAGATAACTAACTAACTATCTAATGTAATGTGACATCACAGCACTATGTCTGTAGCATGTATGTATGGTCAGCAGAACCTATCACACTACCTAACACCCTGCACTGGAACCTATCAGCTACACTATATCACTATCTAACCTACACTGACTATCTCCCACTAACTATATGTATTATATATACGATAACTAACTATCTAATGTAATGTGACATCACAGCACTATGTCTGTAGCATGTATGTATGGATACCAGAACCTATCACACTACCTAACACCCTGCACTGGAGCCTATCAGCTACACTATATCACTATCTAACCTACACTGACTATCTCCCACTAACTATATGTATTATATATACGATAACTAACTATCTAATGTAATGTGACATCACAGCACTATATCTGTAGCATGTATGTATGGACACCAGAACCTATCGCACCACCTAACACCCTGCACTGGAACCTATCAGCTACACTATATCACTATCTAACCTACACTGACTATCTCCCACTAACTATCTGTATTATATATATATATATATGATAACTAACTATCTAATGTAATGTGACATCACAGCACTATGTCTGTAGCATGTATGTATGGACAGCAGATCCTGTCACACTACCTAACACCCTGCACTGGAACCTATCAGCTACACTATATCACTATCTAACCTACACTGACTATCTCCCACTAACTATATGTATTATATATACGATAACTAACTATCTAATGTAATGTGACATCACAGCACTATGTCTGTAGCATTTATGTATGGACACCAGAACCTATCACACTACCAAACACCCTGCACTGTAACCCATCAGCTACACTATATCACTATCTAACCTACACTGACTATCTTCCACTAACTATCTGTATTATATATATAAGATAACTAACTAACTATCTAATGTAATGTGACATCACAGCACTATGTCTGTAGCCTGTATGTATGGACAGCAGAACCTATCACACTACCTAACACCCTGCACTGGAACCTATCAGCTACACTATATCACTATCTAACCTACACTGACTATCTCCCACTAACTATCTGTATTATATATAGAAGATAACTAACTATCTAATGTAATGTGACATCACAGCACTATGTCTGTAGCATGTAGGTATGGACAGCAGAACCTATCACACTACCTAACACCCTGCACTGGAACCTATCAGCTACACTATATCACTATCTAACCTACACTGACTATCTCCCACTAACTATATGTATTATATATACGATAACTAACTATCTAATGTAATGTGACATCACAGCGCTATGTCTGTAGCCTGTATGTATGGACAGCAGAATCACACTACCTAACACCCTGCACTGGAACCTATCAGCTACACTATATCACTATCTAACCTACACTGACTATCTCCCACTAACTATCTGTATTATATATATAAGATAACTAACTATCTAATGTAATGTGACATCACATCACTATATCTGTAGCATGTATGTATGGACAGTAGAACCTATCACACTACCTAACACCCTGCACTGGAACCTATCAGCTACACTATATCAGTATCTAACCTACACTGACTATCTCCCACTAACTATCTGTATTATATATATAAGATAACTAACTATCTAATGTAATATGACATCACAGCACTATGTCTGTAGCATGTATGTATGGACAGCAGAATCACACTACCTAACACCCTGCACTGGAACCTATCAGCTACACTATATCACTATCTAACCTACACTGACTATCTCCCACTAACTATCTGTATTATATATAGAAGATAACTAACTATCTAATGTAATGTGACATCACAGCACTATGTCTGTAGCATGTATGTATGGACAGCAGAACCTATCACACTACCTAACACCCTGCACTGGAACCTATCAGCTACACTATATCACTATCTAACCTACACTGACTATCTCCCACTAACTATCTGTATTATATATATAAGATAACTAACTATCTAATGTAATGTGACATCACAGCACTATGTCTGTAGCCTGTATGTATGGACAGCAGAACCTATCACACTACCTAACACCCTGCACTGGAACCTATCAGCTACACTATATCACTATCTAACCTACACTGACTATCTCCCACTAACTATCTGTATTATATATATAAGATAACTAACTATCTAATGTAATGTGACATCACAGCACTATGTCTGTAGCATGTATGTATGGACAGCAGAACCTATCACACTACCTAACACCCTGCACTGGAACCTATCCAGCTACACTATATCACTATCTAACCTACACTGACTATCTCCCACTAACTATCTGTATTATATATATAAGATAACTAACTATCTAATGTAATGTGACATCACAGCACTATGTCTGTAGCCTGTATGTATGGACAGCAGAATCACACTACCTAACACCCTGCACTGGAACCTATCAGCTACACTATATCAGTATCTAACCTACACTGACTATCTCCCACTAACTATCTGTATTATATATAAGATAACTAACTATCTAATGTAATGTGACATCACAGCACTATGTCTGTAGCATGTATGTATGGACAGCAGAATCACACTACCTAACACCCTGCACTGGAACCTATCATCTACACAATAAATCAATGTAACCTACACTGACTATCTCCCACTAACTATCTGAATTATATATATGAGCTAACTATCTAATGTAATGTGACATCACAGCTCTATGTCTTGTGGGGAGTTGCTCTGGTAGACAGCGGTGCGGGTGCAGTATAGAGGCAAAGAGAGTCCAGGTAGTGCAGCAAACAGTGTTTTATTTCACACTTGCACAATCAAAACTCAAAACAGTCACTTAGTGTTACTTCACACACAGCAAAAACTTGAGGCAAAACAAAAGTCCAAGACTGAATCAAATTCACCTGTGTGGTTTAGGTGCGTGTTCACACCTGGCTGTTAGCCCAGCCGCAGGAAAGTCCAACCTCAGGCTTCCAGGCAGACTGCACGCCTCTTTGCAAGCTCTTGCTTCCAGCCCTGAGAGCTCCACAGAACACCAGCAGTTTCCAGGTTAAATCACCTCAAATCCTAGGTGTCAGTTCACACCTGGCTGAACGCTCAGCAACACAAAAAGTCCACTGACCGTCTTTAAATGGCCCGCTCTCCTGACACACAGGTCTCAGCTCTTCAGCCCAGCACAGGGCTCAGATCCCAAACACAGAGAGAGAGTTTGCATAAAACCCAGCTGTCTTTTAAAGGCACCTAGGTATTAACCCCAAAAAAACCCGGACCGGCACCTACAATCCGGTCCAGTACTTGCCCTCACCTGGCTGCAATCAACCCAGCAGCACAGGCTGAGAGGAAAATACCTGCTTTTTTACTCCAAACCTCTCACTGTGTCACATACCCCCCCCCTTTGTTCAACCTGAGGGGGTGAACACACGCCAGACAGTACACCCAGAACCGGGCACTCGCATTTCCCTGTAACTGCCCTGCTCTCTGTTCCACTGAAAATCTAAAGTTCTGAAGTCACCCGAACCCTCTGGTGACCCAGGACTTTCCTTCTTTGTCCAGATGGGGACAGGCTGCGGCCAACCCCATATCACTCCTTCAGAGGTGGCTTGTCGCCGAGCCACGGGCACCTGGTACGGCTTTAACCAGACCTTTGCCTGGGGCTCAGTGACAATATCACGGTGAGTTATGGAAGGGCATTCAGGGAAATCACAGAACACCTCTGCGTTCCGACTAACAAACTCCTTGGCTCTCTGAGTCTGTTCAGTGGAACGGCTGCCAGTAATTTTATCTGTGGCAGCAGCTTCCTGTTAGCAGACAGAGGGACCGGAATCTCTTTCCCTAGATAAACCGGCCGCGGGTTGTTCTCAATACAAGTCTCTCTAACCTTCCAGGTTTCCGTAAATTTACATGGTAGACCGGCTCCGGCTTTTGCCGTCCTGCCCGGTGTACCTTGTAATTGGGTCTCCAACTTTCTGTGCTATTTTATAGGTCCCCTTCCCCTAGCGCTGTCCTTACTGTTCACAGGTGGCCCAACAACTAAACCGGGTCCCTTGGCTACGGACCCCAGACACTCGATTGCAGGACCGGCTTTGGCCTGGCTGAGCCACCTTCCTATGTTTTCTACCTATCCTATTTAGGGGACTGTCTTCCCCTCACCCACCAGACCTACTGTGGGTCCCTCTGCCTTGGGTTTCTGGGGCTCCAACACCTCACCTGGGCTAGGCCTCACTACTGGGCGTTTTCCTACCTGTCTGGGAACTGTCGCACAATGGCCGGCCACAGGGCTGGGAACAATGGAAAGTCTCTTCCTATTATCACATCATAGGGCATACTCATGGTTACAGCCACTCATGGACCTGCCTGCCGGCATGCGTGCTTACAGACAACAGAGCAGTGGGTATTCTATTAAATCTCCATGAATGCTGAAAACCCGACTCTCCGGCCTGTAAACTCTGTGGGTCGCACCAGGAAGCCCTCACCAGGGTCACCTGACTCCCGAATCCAGCAGAGCTGCCACTGGAGTGTCTCCACCTCCACCCGACACAAAATGTTCATCATGGATAATCTCTGACACATCGACCCTTCTGGCAAACAATGACTGTCGATACCAAAGTTTACATCCATGGGCTCACCCAGGAGGGGACAGTTGGCCCGTACATGGCCAGGCTCCTGGCACCGCCAGCAGATTATAGAGTCCTGATCCCCAAAGGGCACATCCCGTGCGGTCTTTCTCAGCTCAGGCCGCAGGGTCTGGGGAGGGATTTTCTGGGTTTTATTACTCCCTTCCCAGAGTCCCCCCTCAAGTTCCTCAGTAGCCCCATAACGTTCGACCAGGTCCACCATCTCCAGGGCACTAGTAGGAGATGTCTGGCCAACCCAGCGTGGAGGGGTAGTGGCAATGCCCTCCAGAATTTGTCAGCTACAATCGGTCCAGCATAGCAGTGGGACTAAGTACGTCAGGCGGTAGCCATTTTTGTAACAGTTTTAGCAAATTGTAATACTGGGGTCGTGCTGGCTCAGCTGGGTTAAACTCCCACTGATGTACCCGCTGGGCCTGACCAACACATTCACCCCCAGTCTCGCCAGGATCTCACCCTTGACCACAGAGTAGTCTGCCGCTTGGTCAGTCCGGTAAATCAAAGTAAACCTGTTGGGGTCCTGACGCCAGAAGCGGAGTGATGACCTCCGCCCACTGGTCTCGGGGTAGTCCCTCTCTCACGGCCACCTTTCCGAACATCGCCAAGTAGGTTTCAACATCATCTGTCGGTGTCATCTTGGGAACGGCGGTGCGGACTGCTTTCCGGGCATCGTGCACTCCCTGAGGCATCCCTGACTTTTCTAGCACCATTACGTGTTGCAGCAGCCGCTGGTTCGTGTCCTGCTGTCGCTGATTAGCCTCCAGCAGCTGTGCGACGGCCTCTTCATGTCTTTTTTGCTGTTGTGCGATGGCCTGCTGTTGGACAAGTAAGGCTTCTTCATGTCTCTTTTGCTGTTGTGCGATGGCCTGCTGTAGCTTTAACCTCTTGCCGCCACGCTAACGCCGATGGGCGTCAGCGCGGCGGCTCTCTCAGGTCTCAGTCACGCCTATCGGCGTCATCTCGTGAGACCTGAGATTTCACATGAACGCGCGCGCGGCGTGCGCGCGCGTTCATGTGATCGGAGCCGGGACAACTGAAACTACAGCCTGCCAGCGCTGATCATGCGCTGGCAGGCTGTAGATGCTTGGAAAAACGCATTTAAATCGCATATCAGGCGCTGTTTTTAAACAGCGTCTGATATGCCTAATGTCTGCTCGTCTGGTGGTCCCTTTGTTTGGGACCACCAGAGAAAAATAGGAAAAGTGCACCAATCACTACACACACCCCCCACCCCCATCACTGATTAACCCCTGATCACCCATGTCACCCCCTGAGTCACCCCTGTCACCCCCTGTCACTAATCACCCCCTACAGGCTCATTCAGGCGTCCGTATGTGTTTGCGGATCCATGGATCTGCGGATCCATGGATCTGCGGATCCGCAAAATACGGACACCGGCAATGCGCTTTCCGCATTTTGCAGATCCGCACAGAACTATATAGAAAATGCTTTTTCTTGTCCGCAGTGCGGACAAGAATAGGACATGTTCTATATTTTTGCGGAGACGGAAGTGCAGACCGGAGCGCGGATCCGTAATTCGGATCCGAGCGGGACAAAGTCTGTCCCCATAGAAATGAATGGGTCCGCAATTCCGTTCCGCAAACAGAATTTCGGACGTGTGAATGGGGCATAAGGGTCCCTTATCACCGCCAGTTAGTTAGCTACTTGTTAGGTAGTTAGCGCCCAGCCCACCGCACCGCAGTCACTGATTTTGGCAGAGATTTTTCATCCACATTGACCGATGCGAATGAAGAAATCTGTGCCGTTCATTTTTATTTTTTTTTCAGCGCAGAGGCTGAGCGGAAAAAAATCTCATTACCAGTATGCTCAATATAAGGAGAATCGCAGAAACTCCTAATGCTGGCCATACGTGTAATGATTGCGAGACCCTCAAATGCCAGGGCAGTACAAACACCTCACATGTGACCCCATTTTAGAAAGAAGACACCCCAAGGTATTCCGTGAGGGGTATGGCGGAGTTCATGTAAAATTTTATTTTTGTCACAAGTTAGTGGAATATGAGACTTTGTAAAAAAAAAAATATATATATCAATTTCCGCTAACTTGTGTGAAAATTTTTTTTTATGTGAACTCGCCATGCCCCTCAGCGAATACCTTGGGGTGTCTTCTTTCCACAATGGGGTCACATGTGAGGTATTCTACTGCCCTGGCATTTTAGGGTCCTAAAGCGTGAGAATCCAAATGCGTAAAAATGCCCTGTGAGATCCTAAAGGTACTCATTGGTTTTAGGGCCCCTTTGCATCTTGGCTGCAAAAAGTGTCACACATGTGGTATCGCCGTACTCAGGAGAAGTAGGGCAATGTGTTTGGGGTGTATTTTTACATATACCCATGCTGGGTGAGAGAAATATCGCTGTAAATGACAACTTTTTAAAAATTTTATTCAAAGTTGGCAATTTACAGAGATATTTCTCTCACCCAGTATGGTATATGTAAAATACACCCAAAACACATTGCCCTACTTCTCTGAGTGCGGCGATACCACATGAGTGACACTTTTTGCAGCCAAGATGCTTAGGGCCTAAATTCAATGAGTACCTTTTAGAGGGCATTTTTACGCATTTTCTTCTCACGCTTTAGGGCCCCTAAATGCCAGGGCAGTATAAATACCCACATGTGACCCCATTTTGGAAAGAAGACACCCCAAGGTATTCGCTGAGGGGCATAGTGAGTCCATGAAAAATTAAACTTTTTGTCAAAAGTTAGCGGAAAGGAGACTTTGTGAGAAAAAACAATAAAAATCAATTTCCACTAACTTGTGCCCAAAAATTTTTTTCTATGAACTCGCCATGCCCCTCATGGAATACCTTGGGGTGTCTTCTTTCCAAAATGGGGTCACATGTGGGGTATTTATACTGCCCTGGCATTTTAGGGGCCCTAAAGCATGAGAAGAAAATGCGTAAAAATGCCCTCCTAAAAGGTACTCATTGGATTTGGGCCCCTTTAGCATCTTGGCTGCAAAAAGTGTCACTCATGTGGTATCGCCGTACTCAGGAGAAGTAGGGCAATGTGTTTTGGGGTGTATTTTTACATATACCCATACTGGGTGAGAGAAATATCTCTGTAAACTGACAACTTTGTATAAAAAAATTTAAAAAGTTGTCGTTTACAGCGATATTTCTCACACGCAGCATGGGTATATGTAAATACACCCCAAAACACATTGCCCTACTCTGCTGCATGCGATACACATGTGTGACACTTTTGCAGCCAAGATGCTAAGGACCCTAAAACCAATGAGTACCTTTAGGATTTCAAAGGGCATTTTTACGCATTTGGATTCTCACGCTTAGGTTCCCTAAAATGCCAGGGCAGTATACATACCCCACATGTGACCCCATTGTTGGAAAGAAGACACCCCAAGGTATTCGCTGAGGGCATGGCGAAGTTCACAGAATTTTCATTTTTGGCACAAGTTAGCGGAAATTGATATATATTTTTTTAATTTTGTTTTTACAAAGTCTCATATTCCACTAACTTGTGACAAAAATAAAAGTTTTACATGAACTCACCATACCCATCACGGAATACCTTGGGGTGTCTTCTTTCTAAAATCAGAGTCACTTGTGGGGTATTTATACTGTCCTGGCATTTTAGGGCCCCTAAAGCGTGAGAAGAAGTCTGGAATCCAAATGCGTAAAAATGCCCTGTGAAATCCTAAAGATACTCATTGGTTTTTAGGGCCCCTTTCACACAGGCTGCAAAAAGTGTCACTCATGTGGTATCGCCGCACTCAGGAGAAGTAGGGCAATGTGTTTTGGGGTGTATTTATATATACCTGCTGGGTGTGAAAATATCTCTGTAAACGACAATTTTTTAATTTTTTATACAAAGTTGTCAGTTTACAGAGATATTTCTCTCACCCAACATGGGTATATGTAAAAATACACCCCAAAACACATTGCCCTACTTCTCCTGAGTACGGCGATACCACATGAGTGACACTTTTGCAGCCTGGGTCCGCAAAGGGCCCTAAAACCAATGAGTACCTTTAGCTTTTACATGGCTGCTCACAATTTAGCCCCGCCCAAAATGCCAGAACAGTACAAACACCCCACAAATGACCCCATTTCGGAAAGTAGACACCCCAAGGTATTCACTGAGGGGCATAATGAGCCCGTATGAGATTTTTTTTTTTGCCAGAAGTTAGCAGAAATGGAAACTTTATTATTATTTTTTTCCTCAGAAAGTGTCATTTTCCGCTAACTTGTGAAAAAAATGAAATGATACATGAACTCACCATGCCCCCTGCGAATACTTTGGGGTGTCTTCTTCTAAAATGGTGTCATTTGGGGGTATTTATACTATCCTGACATTCTAGCACCTGAAGAAACATGACAGGCGCTCAGAAAGTCAGAGCTGCTTCAAAATGCCGAAATTCACTTTTTTGCACCATAGTTTGTAAACGCTATAACTTTTACCCAAACCAATAAATATACACTTATTGGACTTTTTTTTATCAAAGACATGTAGAACAATACATTTAGAGAAAATTTATATAGAAATGTAGTTTTTTAAAAAAATTTACAACAGAAAGTGAAAATGTCATTTTTTTGCAAAATGTCGTTAAATTTTTATTAATAGCAAAAGTAAAAATGTCAGCAACAATGAAATACCACCAAATGAAAGCTCTATTAGTGAGAAGAAAAGGAGGTAAAATTCATTTGGGTGGTAAGTTGCATGACGGAGCAATAAACGGTGAAAGTAGTGTAGTGCGGAATTGTAAAAAAGGGCCTGGTCACTAGGGGGGTATAAACCTGTGGTCTTCAAGTGGTTAAGTTGGCCTGGACAAGCTGCTTTATCATCTCCTCCATCTTGTCCTGTGTTGGTGGTTGCAGCTTGGCAGGCTTAATCCAGGACATACAACAGTGCCCAAAAAAAAAAAAAATGCTACAAAATGTTTTGGCTTCACGCCAGCCTCATTGCAATTGCCCGCATCCTCCACCAAATGTGGGGAGTTGCTCTGGTAGACAGCGGTGCGGGTGCAGTACAGAGGCACAGAGAGTCCAGGTAGTGCAGCAAACAGTGTTTTATTTCCCACTTGCACAAACAAAACTCAAAACAGTCACTTAGTGTTACTTCACACATAGCAAAAACTTGAGGCAAAACAAAAGTCCAAGACTGAATCAAATCACCTGGTGGTTTAGGTGCGTGTTCACACCTGGCTGTCAGCCCAGCCGCAGGAAAGTCAACCTCAGGATTACAGGCAGACTGCACGCTTCTTTGCAAGCTCTGCTTCCAGCCCTGAGAGCTCCACAGAACACCAGCAGTTTCCAGGTTAAATCACCTCAAATCCTAGGTGTTAGTTCACACCTGGCTGAATGCTCGGCAACACAAAAAGTCCACTGACCGTCTTTAAATGGCCTGCTCTCCTGACACACAGGTCTCAGCTTTTCAGCCCAGCACAGGGCTCAGATCCCAAACACAGAGAGAGCTTTGCATAAACCCAGCTGTCTTTTAAAGGCAGCTAGGTATTAACCCAAAAAACCCGGACCGGCACCTAAAATCCGGTCCAGTATTTGCCCTCTCCTGGCTGCAATCACCCAGCAGCACAGGCTGAGAGGAAAATACCTGTTTTTTAACACCAAACCTCTCACTGTGTCACAGTCTGTAGCATGTATGTATGGACAGCAGAACCTATCACACTACCTAACACCCTGCACTGGAACCTATCAGCTACACTATATCACTATCTAACCTACACTGACTATCTCCCACTGACTATCTGTATTATATATATAAGATAACTAACTATCTAATGTAATGTGACATCACAGCACTATGTCTGTAGCATGTATGTATGGACAGCAGAACCTATCACACTACCTAACACCCTGCACTGGAACCTATCAGCTACACTATATCACTATCTAACCTACACTGACTATCTCCCACTAACTATCTGTATTATATATATAAGATAACTAACTATCTAATGTAATGTGACATCACAGCACTATGTCTGTAGCATGTATGTATGGACAGCAGAACCTATCACACTACCTAACACCCTGCACTGGAACCTATCAGCTACACTATATCACTATCTAACCTACACTGACTATCTCCCACTAACTATCTGTATTATATATAAGATAACTAACTATCTAATGTAATGTGACATCACAGCACTATGTCTGTAGCATGTATGTATGGACAGCAGAACCTATCACACTACCTAACACCCTGCACTGGAGCCTATCAGCTACACTATATCACTATCTAACCTACACTGACTATCTCCCACTAACTATCTGTATTATATATATAAGATAACTAACTATCTAATGTAATGTGACATCACAGCACTATGTCTGTAGCATGTATGTATGGACAGCAGAACCTATCACACTACCTAACACCCTGCACTGGAACCTATCAGCTACACTATATCACTATCTAACCTACACTGACTATCTCCCACTAACTATCTGTATTATATATATAAGATAACTAACTATCTAATGTAATGTGACATCACAGCACTATGTCTGTAGCATGTATGTATGGACAGCAGAACCTATCACACTACCTAACACCCTGCACTGGAACCTATCAGCTACACTATATCACTATCTAACCTACACTGACTATCTCCCACTAACTATCTGTATTATATATAAAGATAACTAACTATCTAATGTAATGTGACATCACAGCACTATGTCTGTAGCATGTATGTATGGACAGCAGAACCTATCACACTACCTAACACCCTGCACTGGAACCTATCAGCTACACTATATCACTATCTAACCTACACTGACTATCTCCCACTAACTATCTGTATTATATATATAAGATAACTAACTATCTAATGTAATGTGACATCACAGCACTATGTCTGTAGCATGTATGTATGGACAGCAGAACCTATCACACTACCTAACACCCTGCACTGGAACCTATCAGCTACACTATATCACTATCTAACCTACACTGACTATCTCCCACTAACTATCTGTATTATATATATAAGATAACTAACTATCTAATGTAATGTGACATCACAGCACTATGTCTGTAGCATGTATGTATGGACAGCAGAACCTATCACACTACCTAACACCCTGCACTGGAACCTATCAGCTACACTATATCACTATCTAACCTACACTGACTATCTCCCACTAACTATCTGTATTATATATATAAGATAACTAACTATCTAATGTAATGTGACATCACAGCACTATGTCTGTAGCATGTATGTATGGACAGCAGAACCTATCACACTACCTAACACCCTGCACTGGAACCTATCAGCTACACTATATCACTATCTAACCTACACTGACTATCTCCCACTAACTATCTGTATTATATATATAAGATAACTAACTATCTAATGTAATGTGACATCACAGCACTATGTCTGTAGCCTGTATGTATGGACAGCAGAACCTATCACACTACCTAACACCCTGCACTGGAACCTATCAGCTACACTATATCACTATCTAACCTACACTGACTATCTCCCACTAACTATCTGTATTATATATATAAGATAACTAACTATCTAATGTAATGTGACATCACAGCACTATGTCTGTAGCATGTATGTATGGACAGCAGAACCTATCACACTACCTAACACCCTGCACTGGAACCTATCAGCTACACTATATCACTATCTAACCTACACTGACTATCTCCCACTAACTATCTGTATTATATATATAAGATAACTAACTATCTAATGTAATGTGACATCACAGCACTATGTCTGTAGCATGTATGTATGGACAGCAGAACCTATCACACTACCTAACACCCTGCACTGGAACCTATCAGCTACACTATATCACTATCTAACCTACACTGACTATCTCCCACTAACTATCTGTATTATATATAAGATAACCAACTATCTAATGTAATGTGACATCACAGCGCTATGTCTGTAGCATGTATGTATGGACAGCAGAACCTATCACACTACCTAACACCCTGCACTGGAACCTGTCAGCTACACTATATCACTATCTAACCTACACTGACTATCTCCCACTAACTATCTGTATTATACATATAAGATAACTAACTATCTAATGTAATGTGACATCACAGCACTATGTCTGTATGTATGTATGTATGTATGGACAGCAGAACCTATCACACTACCTAACACCCTGCACTGGATCCTATCAGCTACACTATATCACTATCTAACCTACACTGACTATCTCCCACTAACTATCTGTATTATATATATAAGATAACTAACTATCTAATGTAATGTGACACAGGAAAGCACAGAGCACAGCAATGACACTGCAGTCTCTTTAAGATCTGTAATAAACTGCAGAAAATGGCTGCTGGGGAGGGTCTTATATAGTAAGGGGTCGGCAACTTTCCTATTGGTTACTAGGAATGTGGCTAAGCTCAGACAAAGAAGCAAAAATACATGGGGTGACAGCACCATTGTAGGTAAATACCCAAAGTCCATATAGTGGCGGTGCCTGCGATGTTAGGACCTGACCATTGGTCCCCAATACGATACCAAACAGAAGATCGCAGCACTTTCTGTCTAGAAAATGCTTATTCCACTTAGTGACGTCGACTTTAATCAAGTCTTTATCAAGCATCATGATGCTTGATAAAGACTTGATTAAAGTCGAAACGTCGCACTTTAAGGTGGAATAAAGAACATTTTCTACAGACGAAGGAGTGCCGCGATCCTTTCTTGTTTGGTAAGCTCAGACAAAGACATTGCAGCCTTCTCATTGGCCCACAAGCAAGAGGGAGGTTACTGATGGAAAAAAAAAAGTAGAATATTCGAAATTACGAATATATAGCACTATATTCAAAATAGTTAGGAATTCTCGAATTTGCGATATTCATGATAAATATTCGTGATTCGAATATTCACGCTCAACACTAATTGAGAGTCATCCTCCAGATGATGACAGCGAACTCTTGTTTGTTGGTACTCTGGCACATATATCTGACTTCATGTTAAGCTGCCTTTCCCGCGATCCGCCCGTTATACGCATTTTACACAACACCGATTCACCCTTCTCGACCACCGCTTTAAAGAGAATTTGGAGAGGATGAGCAAAACGGTGCAATACCAGAAGGTCCTTGTTGAAAAATTGCTCCAAAAATTTCCATCTGACAACACTGGCGGCAGAGTCCATACTTCCTTGGGCAACTGAGGAGGGGAGAAAAGGGGAACACTTAGCAGTTCCAACAGAAGCAGGGCAACACTCTCCAAAGCCTGGGACAGTTTTATGACCCTGATGGGCGGCCTACTGTCACAAGGAGGGAAACGTTTTGGAAGAAGGTGAAGGAGTACGTAGCAGACCATGTCAGCGTGTCTGTGTCTACGTGGCACGAACTGGTGAGCTACACCTTGGAGGTGCTGGCCTGCCCTGCCGCCAGCGTACTGTCTGAGTGGGTATTTAGTGCTGCTGGCGGCATTATAATAGATAAGCGTATCCGCCTGTCCACTGACAATGCTGACAGGTTGACTCAGATAAAAATGAACAAGCCCTGGATTGCCCCTGACTTCTCCACCAGAGGAAAGCGGCTGAACATAAAGGCACTCTAAATGTGTTGTTTATAATGTACTGAATACACTACATGTAACATAGTATATAAGGCCTGTGATGGATATCAGGCCTGTGACGTTACGCCCTCCAGTGGGAGCGGGTCAGGTCAGGTCTTGGTACTAGTTTATACCAACTCCTCCTGTCCACTCGGGCCCAGAGAGGAGACTAACTGAAACAGTGCGTCCTCAGCCCGGTAGTACTGCCACCAGCTTCTCGTTTGATATAAGCCCGGTCCGCTAACGGGATTATATAGGGTCAGAAGCCAACCCGCGGTAGCTTATTACTAGGCCGAAACACGGACCACACAAGATTAAATTATATATTTAATCGCCTTAAGGGCGCACTAGACAAACACAATATACACAATGACTATATACAGCGGTCTGAGGTACAAAATACCGGTGATGGGGTACAAACAGGGTTACACAGAGCAAAAGTCAGTTACCGGGTAGATGAATATTCCTGTGGCTCAGGATGATGGAATAGTCCTTGGCTGGGTGCCTCCCGCTGTCACGACCTTGTGTTAAGGTCGTGGCTTCATCTTGTTGCCTGCGGCAATGTTAGATAGTTGCTGCATGTGTGGCTTATGTATGCTTGCCTCACATGCGGTTGCCATTGGCAACAGGTGTCTCGGCTGTTTTTTTAGGCCGAGGCACGGTTGTCGCGCATGTGATTGCCTGTGGCAACATGTTCACATGTGCGTGTCTTTCCCTTTAAATGGTGTTTTCCCTGCTTTGGTTTACACGGGGTTAAAGATGTTGGAGTGTGTTGGGTGTGGCCTCTGGTCACTTTATATTCTGGTGTGTTGGAGCCTGAGGTCAGTTTGCTTGTTGTCAGCTTGGTGTGGTGCTTTGCTCCTGGCTGTCTGTGTATCTTCTGTGTGAGCCACCCTTAGTTGTCATTCTTGTTATCTATGTCCTTTGCTTATCCCTCTGTGTCTGTTCCCTGGACCCTTCCTCTCCGCTATTGTTGTCTGGTGTGGGTTATGTTGGATTTTGTTGCATGTCAAGTGTGGTGTGCCATGTCTGGTATTTGTGGTGTTGTGACCAGCATGGCTGCTTGACGTTTTCCTTTTGGTGTGTGTATGTTGCTCCGGAAAGGGGCTTGCTTTACCGGAGCGGTTTAAGCAAAAGCAAGACTGTGTGCTTCCCAGCCTGGAGCCTCCATGCATCTTGTAGCCGCAGCGAGGTCCGGGTTGTCGTTTGTGCCGTCCTTCCATCTCGGCTGCGGCAGGTAAGTCTTGATAGCATTTATTATGTTGCTGTGTTACTTACCTGCCATACTGTTTCTCCTACCCTGCCAGCTACTGGGCCTCTGGAGACACCTGTCATCCGTGTCGTGGATGAACAGGTGTTCTCTGCCCTGTCACCATCTGTAAGGCAATGCAGGGATTCCTAGACTTCTAGGCACGTGGGTATGAGTCCCCTTACCTCTGAAGGGGGCTCATACAGTCAGAAGACTAGGGCCTTTTGAGGGATGCTTTAGGAGGTGACCAGCTCCCCTTTCCCTGCATTGCGGCCCGGCAGCCTAGGACATTGGGCGATGGGGGGTTTCCCCAACTCCCCAGCGTGACACCCGCTCCTGATGCGCTTGCACCAGGTTCACAGGGAAGGCCTTCTGCGTGGTCCAGGGTGACCAGGTACATCCTGGCATTGAGCCGCTGGTGTGTAAGGTACGGGCCTTTCCAGGCCGCCTGAAGCTTGTCCTGGGGTACGGGAACCAGTTTCCACGCTTGCTGACCCACGTGGCCGGTCCTCTCACAAGCCTCCTGGTCGTATCCCTGCTTCTGGTCGGTCTGGGCCTTCCCCATACTGTCGCACACCAACAGCGACAAGGTCTGCCCCTTTTTCTGGAAGCGCATGACCCACTTGATGACAGACGTCCCAGGGGTGGCTACCTCTCCCGTCCAGGCCTCTGTTTTAGCGGCCCCTGGGTGTCTGGCCACCGGAACTTTATGCGCAATCCACAAAAACTCCACCCTGAACTGATAAGGTACCACGACTTGTTGGTCCCTAGGCCACGCCTCTGTGCGCCCTGCTGGACCGTTTTCCGGCACAACCATCCTTGGTCCCAAACTGCCTTCTAGAGGTCTGAGTCCAAGGGAGGCCATGCCACCTGCTCCATGAGAGCTTTCAAGCAGGCGCTAGCCCCTAACGCCACCTAAAACACCTGGTGGGACGTGGCCAGAATAGACGAGACTGCCACGTCCCCCGTCAGCTCTACTAGCTGCCGGTCCTTAGGCCACTCCTCCAGTGGGCCCTGATGGACTGTAACCCTGTACAGCCGTCCTTGGTCCCAGACCACCCGATCGAGGTCTGAGTCCAAGGGAGACTGTGCCGCCTAACCCTTGAGAGCGTTCAGGCTGGTGTTAGCCACTAACGCCACCTAAAACCCCTGACCGGACTTGACCCGAATCGAAGAGACTGCCACGTCCTCTGTCAGGTCCCTGGGACCTGTCTCCTGGCCTCCTTCTGACTTGGCAGCCACTTGGTCGGTAGGGGGAAAGCCATCAGACCCCTGAGGGGCCCCAGCACTCCCACTGTGTGTGTCAGCAGCTATGGCTGCTGCCACTGCTGGTAGTGCCTGCTTCCCCTTGGCTCCCAACCAAGTCGCCAGTCCCAATGGAACTATCTGGCCTTTTGACATCCCAGATGTGGAGGAACCCTCCACTGAGGCCTTCCCCGGTAGCCCTATTTCTCCTGGGACAGCCCTTACCCCATTTGCATCCTCTTCCCCCGCAGCTGTCTGCCCCCTGCTTGTCCCTTCAGTCACCAGACTGGAGTACAACAGGTTCCAGCAGGCTTGCTGGCCACATCCTGGGGCCTCAGCACAGCTGGCAGGAATCACCCCCTCCCCACAGAGGGAAGAGGCACACATTACATCCCCCACCCCCACATCACCATCTACAGGCATGTCAATTACATTAGCAGTATCAACAGGGGTGGACATTCCATCACATTCTGGGGAATCGGGGCGTCAGCGGCCACGTACTTGGACACAAGCCGCCCCAGGTCCGTCCCCAGCAAAACACTGGCAGGGATATTAGAAGATACCCCCTCCTCCCTTACTCCTCGGCCGGTGCCCCAGTCCAAATAGACCTTGGCGACGGGCAGCGCCGGTTCTACTCCTCCAATCCCAGAGTCAGTAAGGGATCTCCCAGGCAGTAGATCATGGGGTGCCACCAGTTCAGGCCGCACAAAAGTCATATCAGCGCCGGTATCCCTAAGCCCCATGGACATGGCCTGGCCCACGATGACAGGTTCCAAACTGTCAAGGGACCTCCCACCACTCCCACACACAACACAGTGGACGGTTTCCAGGTCTATTACTGGAATGGGTCCCTCGGGCGCTGAGGACACATGGCCTTTAAGTGTCCTGGCTGTTTACATAGGTGGCAAAGTCGGGGTTTCCCCGACGTGGAAAGTAAATGCAGGGGCTGGTGCCCACTTGGGCCTAGGGGCTGGGATAGCAGGTGCAGCATGTGTCTTACCCCCTCTCCAGCCGACAGGTTTCCGAGCCTCTGAAGTCCGGTTGGTGTATTCATTGGCCAGGGCTGCTGTTGCGGAGGCCCTCTTTGGCTTCTGGTCTGCCCTGTGGCAATCAGTTCCTTAAGCTGTTGGACGGTGGAGAGCTCCAATCCTGTGGTCCATTGGTGTACTGATCTGGGTAGAACCCCGCTGCAAACTCTGGAGCTTTTTCCGGTACGACTCAGGGGTTAAGTTGTACTGCTGGACCAGAGCCTGTCTGATGTCCTCATAGCTCATGATGGTCTCGCTGGGCAGGTATCCGAATATTTCAAGGGCTTTTCCCCTTAGTCGTGGAGTGAGGAATCTGAGTCATTGGTCCTCCGGCAGCTGCTATTGATGGCAGGCAGTCTCAAACGCCAACAAGAAAGTGTCCAAGTCCACATCTTTGTCCAGCAGGGGGAAGTCCTCTGCCCACAGATTGGGAATTCGGACCTCTGGCGACTTGCATTGGGCTGGAGAGGACTGCTGGAATTGGAGCTTCAGCTGGAGCATTTGTAGCTGGTGCTCCCGCTCTTCTTGCTCTGCTTTCTCCCGACGCTCTTTAGCCGCCAGGAGGAGCTCAGTGGCTGCCTGGTCTCCGGTTTATTGGTACTAGTTTATACCAACTCCTCCTGTCCACTCGGGCCCAGAGAGGAGACTAGTCGAGGGCGCTGGTCACTGCCACAGTGAAACAGTGCGTCCTCAGCCCGGTAGTACTGCCACCAGCTTCTCGCTTGATATAAGCCCGGTCCGCTAACGGGATTATATAGGGTCAGAAGCCAACCCGCGGTAGCTTATTACTAGGCCGAAACACGGACATGGGGATTCATGATCGAGATACCAGACCACACAAGATTAAATTACATATTTAATCGCCTTAAGGGCGCACTAGACAAACACAATATACACGATGACTATATACAGCGGTCTGAGGTACAAAATACCGGTGATGGGGTACAAGCAGGGTTACAAACACATTACACGATGTGACCTATTCAGAAAAGACGCCGGCGGCCGGCTGGCATGGGCTTATGACCTGTAGCCGCCCCTCCCCTTCCCGCCTCTGGGAAGGATCCACACCTCCTTTTCGGTGCTGGCAGCCCATGACCCATAAAACCTCTTCGGCCCCTAGTTCCTGACCCGGAGGTCGCAGGGCAGTGGTTCTGGGACCAATGGATCCACCTGAGCTCCGGCTACAACTAGAGTCCAAACATGATACTGTTCTGTGGGGAGATATGCATATCTCCTCTCCCGTGCACCCCACAGTCAAATGGTGACCACAGGCGTGTGGATCGTGGCCATAGGGACCCAAATATATATATTTTCAGTCTGGGATGGATCGGCGATTCATAATTCCTCATAAACCGATGGTGCCAACCTGTCAGTGAAATCTAACTGAACTGGGCCAGGACTGAGGACCTCTGCAGATTCTTCCTGTGGCCGGGCTCCTAGTTGCTGGAAGAGGTGTGAGTTGATCCACCTGGGGCATCAGGTGAATGAAATAAATCCACAGGTGACAGTTGCCCAATCTGAGTGTGTACCGTTAATAACCCCCCTCTGTTTTCTGTCACTCAGCCAGTTACTTACCCACTTACAGACATTTTCCCCCAGTCCGACCATCCTCATTTTATATACTAACCTTTTATGAGGTACAGTGTCAGATGCTTTGGAGAAGTCCAGATATACGACATCCATTGATTCGCCGCTGTCAGGTCTAGAACTTACCTCCTCATAGAAGCTGATTAAATTCGTTTGGCATGACCGATCCCTCATGAAGCCATGCTGATATGGCGGTTCATTGAGATCTCTCAGAAACCCTTCAAACAGTTTACCCACCACAGATGTTAGACTTACCGGCCTATAATTTCCAGGCTCTGTTTTTGGACCCTTTTTGAATATTGGCACCACATTTGCTATACGCCAATCCTGTGGAACATTCCCTGTCGGTATACACTGTATTCCCATGCACCCCTTCCAACACAAAAAGGGTGTATGGTTGAATCTTCCTTTTCTCATCCTCCTCCTCTATCATATCAACATGCTTATTCATCACATATAATCTTTTATAAGGTCACCAGCAGGCCATCAATGATAATTTTTCAAGGGTGTGTATGATGCCCTCCTTTGTGTGTAATAAAGGGTGTATTGGAGTGCCAGTTCCTTGTAATTTTTGGCAGCCCTTTCACTTAGTGCATAGGCTTTATGAGTGTAGGTGTCCCACTACCTGAACAATTGTACCACAATGTGAATGAGGCCCTCCTTTATGTGATATACGGGCTGTATCGGAGTGCCTCTTCCTTGTAATTTTCGGCAGCACTTGCACCTTATATACAATTGAATATACAGGACAGAATGTTTCCTAACAATTTTTCCTCTAAAATTAATTTTCTTTGGTTTGTATTATTGTCAGTCTGTACGTAATATTCGGACAACATGGTTCCCAGCAGCGAACTGGGAGTCTAAGATGCATCCAGACATCCTCCCCATGCTGTTCCCGATCCATTTCAGTGGGGTTTCCATCAATCTCTGACTTTTTCCTATGAACCAGGCATCCTCCCCTCTTCAGAGCAGGGGGCGCCTGGTTTAATGCTAGGGTTCTCCTATTGACTTCCATTATATTCGGGTGCATACATCCTGTACAGTATGTGAGGTATGGAGGGACACCTTCCCTGCTCGGTTACATGTACTAGTCCTCCACTGCTCCCCACTGGTCATACATCCTGTACAGTATGTGAGGTATGGAGAGGACACCTTCCCTGCTCTGCTACATGTACTAGTCCTCCACTGCTCATACATCCTGTACAGTATGTGAGGTATGGAGGGGACACCTTCCCTGCTCAGTTACATGTACTAGTCCTCCACTGCTCCCCACTGGTCATACATCCTGTACAGTATGTGAGGTATGGAGTGGACACCTTCCCTGCTCTGCTACATGTACTAGTCCTCCACTGGTCATACATCCTGTACAGTATGTGAGGTATGGAGGGGACACCTTCCCTGCTCGGTTACATGTACTAGTCCTCCACTGCTCCCCACTGGTCATACATCCTGTACAGTATGTGAGGTATGGAGGGGACACCTTCCTGCTCTGCTACATGTACTAGTCCTCCACTGCTCCCCACTGGTCATACATCCTGTACAGTATGTGAGGTATGGAGAGGACACCTTCCCTGCTCTGCTACATGTACTAGTCCTCCACTGGTCATACATCCTGTACAGTATGTGAGGTATGGAGGGGACACCTTCCCTGCTCTGCTACATGTACTAGTCCTCCACTGCTCACCACTGGTCATACATCCTGTACAGTATGTGAGGTATGGAGAGGACACCTTCCCTGCACTGCTACATGTACTAGTCCTCCACTGCTCACCACTGGTCATACGTCCTGTACAGTATGTGAGGTATGGAGTGGACACCTTCCCTGCTCTGCTACATGTACTAGTCATCCACTGCTCCCCATTGGTCATACTTCCTGTACAGTATGTGAGGTATGGAGAGTACACCTTCCCTGCTCTGCTACATGTACTAGTCCTCCACTGCTCCCCACTGGTTATACATCCTGTACAGTATGTGAGGTATGGAGAGGACACCTTCCCTGCTCTGCTACATGTACTAGTCCTCCACTGCTCCCCACTGGTTATACATCCTGTACAGTATGTGAGGTATGGAGAGGACACCTTCCCAGCTCTGCTACATGTACTAGTCGTCCACTGCTCCCCACTGGTCATACATCCTGTACAGTATGTGAGGTATGGAGTGGACACCTTCCCTGCACTGCTACATGTACTAGTCCTCCACTGCTCATACATCCTGTACAGTATGTGAGGTATGGAGGGACACCTTCCCTGCTCTGCTACATGTACTAGTCCTCCACTGCTCCCCACTGGTCATACATCCTGTACAGTATGTGAGGTATGGAGAGGACACCTTCCCTGCTCTGCTACATGTACTAGTCCTCCACTGCTCCCCACTGGTCATACATCCTGTACAGTATGTGAGGTATGGAGAGGACACCTTCCCTGCTCTGCTACATGTACTAGTCCTCCACTGCTCCCCACTGGTCATACATCCTGTACAGTATGTGAGGTATGGAGAGGACACCTTCCCTGCACTGCTACATGTACTAGTCCTCCACTGCTCATACATCCTGTACAGTATGTGAGGTATGGAGTGGACACCTTCCCTGCACTGCTACATGTACTAGTCCTCCACTGCTCCCCACTGGTCATACATCCTGTACAGTATGTGAGGTATGGAGAGGACACCTTCCCTGCTCTGCTACATGTACTAGTCCTCCACTGCTCACCACTGGTCATACATCCTGTACAGTATGTGAGGTATGGAGAGGACACCTTCCCTGCACTGCTACATGTACTAGTCCTCCACTGCTCACTACCACTGGTCATACATCCTGTACAGTATGTGAGGTATGGAGAGGACACCTACCCTGCTCTGCTACATGTACTAGTCCTCCACTGCTCCCCACTGGTCATACATCCTGTACAGTATGTGAGGTATGGAGAGGACACCTTCCCAGCTCTGCTACATGTACTAGTCCTCCACTTCTCCCCACTGGTCATACATCCTGTACAGTATGTGAGGTATGGAGTGGACACCTTCCCTGCTCTGCTACATGTAGTAGTCCTCCACTGCTCCCCACTGGTCATACATCCTGCACAGTATGTGAGGTATGGAGAGGACACCTTCCCTGCACTGCTACATGTACTAGTCCTCCACTGCTCCCCACTGGTCATACATCCTGTACAGTATGTGAGGTATGGAGAGGACACCTTCCCTGCTCTGCTACATGTACTAGTCCTCCACTGCTCCCCACTGGTCATACATCCTGTACAGTATGTGAGGTATGGAGTGGACACCTGCTCTGCTACATGTACTAGTCCTCCACTGCTCCCCACTGGTCATACATTCTGTACAGTATGTGAGGTATGGAGAGGACACCTTCCCTGCTCTGCTACATGTACTAGTCCTCCACTGCTCACCACTGGTCATACATCCTGTACAGTATGTGAGGTATGGAGAGGACACCTGCTCTGCTACATGTACTAGTCCTCCACTGCTCCCCACTGGTCATACATTCTGTACAGTATGTGAGGTATGGAGAGGACACCTTCCCTGCACTGCTACATGTACTAGTCCTCCACTGCTCCCCACTGGTCATACATCCTGTACAATATGTGAGGTATGGAGTGGACACCTTCCCTCCACTGCTACATGTACTAGTCCTCCACTGCTCCCCACTGGTCATACATCCTGTACAGTATGTGAGGTATGGAGAGGACACCTGCTCTGCTACATGTACTAGTCCTCCACTGCTCCCCACTGGTCATACATCCTGTACAGTATGTGAGGTATGGAGTGGACACCTTCCCTGCACTGCTACATGTACTAGTCCTCCACTGCTCCCCACTGGTCATACATCCTGCACAGTATGTGAGGTATGGAGTGGACACCTTCCCTGCTCTGCTACATGTACTAGTCCTCCACTGCTCCCCACTGGTCATACATCCTGTACAGTATGTGAGGTATGGAGAGGACACCTTCCCTGCTCTGCTACATGTACTAGTCCTCCACTGCTCCCCACTGGTCATACATCCTGTAGAGTATGTGAGGTATGGAGTGGACACCTTCCTTGCACTGCTACATGTACTAGTCCTCCACTGCTCATCACTGGTCATACATCCTGTACAGTATGTGAGGTATGGAGAGGACACCTTCCCTGCACTGCTACATGTACTAGTCCTCCACTGCTCCCCACTGGTCATACATCCTGTACAGTATGTGAGGTATGGAGTGGACACCTTCCCTGCTCTGCTACATGTACTAGTCCTCCACTGGTCATACATCCTGTACAGTATGTGAGGTATGGAGAGGACACCTTCCCTGCACTACTACATGTACTAGTCCTCCACTGCTCCCCACTGGTCATACATCCTGTACAGTATGTGAGGTATGGAGTGGACACCTTCCCTGCTCTGCTACATGTACTAGTCCTCCACTTCTCCCCACTGGTCATACATCCTGTACAGTATGTGAGGTATGGAGTGGACACCTTCCCTGCTCTGCTACATGTACTAGTCCTCCACTGCTCCCCACTGGTCATAAATCCTGTACAGTATGTGAGGTATGGAGAGGACACCTTCCTGCACTGCTACATGTACTAGTCCTCCACTGGTCATACATCCTGTACATTATGTGAGGTATGGAGAGGACACCTTCCCTGCTCTGCTACAAGTACTAGTCCTCCACTGGTCATACATCCTGTACAGTATGTGAGGTATGGAGTGGACACCTTCCCTGCACTACTACATGTACTAGTCCTCCACTGCTCCCCACTGGTCATACATCCTGTACAGTATGTGAGGTATGGAGAGGACACCTTCCCTGCTCTGCTACATGTACTAGTCCTCCACTGCTCATCACTGGTCATACATCCTGTACAGTATGTGAGGTATGGAGAGGACACCTTCCCTGCTCTGCTACATGTACTAGTCCTCCACTGGTCATACATCCTGTACAGTATGTGAGGTATGGAGAGGACACCTTCCCTGCACTGCTACATGTACTAGTCCTCCACTGCTCCCCACTGGTCATACATCCTGTACAGTATGTGAGGTATGGAGTGGACACCTTCCCTGCTCTGCTACATGTACTAGTCCTCCACTGCTCATCACTGGTCATACATCCTGTACAGTATGTGAGGTATGGAGTGGACACCTTCCCTGCTCTGCTACATGTACTAGTCCTCCACTGCTCCCCACTGGTCATACATCCTGTACAGTATGTGAGGTATGGAGTGGACACCTTCCCTGCACTGCTACATGTACTAGTCCTCCACTGCTCCCCACTGGTCATACATCCTGTACAGTATGTGAGGTATGGAGTGGACACCTTCCCTGCTCTGCTACATGTACTAGTCCTCCACTGCTCATCACTGGTCATACATCCTGTACAGTATGTGAGGTATGGAGAGGACACCTTCCCTGCTCTGCTACATGTACTAGTCCTCCACTGCTCCCCACTGGTCATACATCCTGTACAGTATGTGAGGTATGGAGAGGACACCTTCCCTGCTCTGCTACATGTACTAGTCCTCCACTGCTCCCCACTGGTCATACATCCTGTACAGTATGTGAGGTATGGAGTGGACACCTTCCCTGCTCTGCTACATGTACTAGTCCTCCACTGCTCATCACTGGTCATACATCCTGTACAGTATGTGAGGTATGGAGTGGACACCTTCCCTGCACTGCTACATGTACTAGTCCTCCACTGCTCCCCACTGGTCATACATCCTGTACAGTATGTGAGGTATGGAGTGGACACCTTCCCTGCTCTGCTACATGTACTAGTCCTCCACTGCTCCTCACTGGTCATACATCCTGTACAGTATGTGAGGTATGGAGAGGACACCTTCCCTGCTCTGCTACATGTACTAGTCCTCCACTGCTCCCCACTGGTCATACATCCTGTACAGTATGTGAGGTATGGAGAGGACACCTTCCCTGCTCTGCTACATGTACTAGTCCTCCACTGCTCCCCACTGGTCATACATCCTGTACAGTATGTGAGGTATGGAGAGGACACCTTCCCTGCTCTGCTACATGTACTAGTCCTCCACTGCTCCCCACTGGTCATACATCCTGTACAGTATGTGAGGTATGGAGTGGACACCTTCCCTGCACTGCTACATGTACTAGTCCTCCACTGCTCCTCACTGGTCATACATCCTGTACAGTATGTGAGGTATGGAGTGGACACCTTCCCTGCACTGCTACATGTACTAGTCCTCCACTGCTCCCCACTGGTCATACATCCTGTACAGTATGTGAGGTATGGAGTGGACACCTTCCCTGCTCTGCTACATGTACTAGTCCTCCACTGCTCCTCACTGGTCATACATCCTGTACAGTATGTGAGGTATGGAGTGGACACCTTCCCTGCACTGCTACATGTACTAGTCCTCCACTGCTCCCCACTGGTCATACATCCTGTACAGTATGTGAGGTATGGAGAGGACACCTTCCCTGCTCTGCTACATGTACTAGTCCTCCACTGCTCCCCACTGGTCATACATCCTGTACAGTATGTGAGGTATGGAGAGGACACCTTCCCTGCTCTGCTACATGTACTAGTCCTCCACTGCTCCCCACTGGTCATACATCCTGTACAGTATGTGAGGTATGGAGTGGACACCTTCCCTGCTCTGCTACATGTACTAGTCATCCACTGCTCCCCACTGGTCATACATCCTGTACAGTATGTGAGGTATGGAGTGGACACCTTCCCTGCACTGCTACATGTACTAGTCCTCCACTGCTCCCCATTGGTCATACTTCCTGTACAGTATGTGAGGTATGGAGAGGAGACCTTCCCTGCTCTGCTACATGTACTAGTCCTCCACTGGTCATCACTGGTCATACATCCTGTACAGTATGTGAGGTATGGAGAGGACACCTTCCCTGCACTGCTACATGTACTAGTCCTCCACTGGTCATTACTGGTCATACATCCTGTACAGTATGTGAGGTATGGAGTGGACACCTTCCCTGCTCTGCTACATGTACTAGTCCTCCACTGCTCCTCACTGGTCATACATCCTGTACAGTATGTGAGGTATGGAGTGGACACCTTCCCTGCACTGCTACATCTCTGTACACACACGCCCTCATGTAAATATACTGACAGCTGTATTTGGATACACGCTGTACATCGTTTTTTAGTACCTCAGTTGGCGCAGGTCCTGTGGGTTATTCTGAGGCCTCTCTTTTCCTTTTATACCTTTTGTATTCTGATGGGAAATAATTGCACAAAAGACTGGAAGAAGCAAACACAATGCGAGGGAAGCTTGGGATTTGGAGGAACAGCTGCTACCAACGCCATCCGTGTGCCGATGTGCTGCAGTTCACAGGTGTACATACACCTATGGGACTGAGAGATAAGAATACATAGTAGTTATAGTATTAGTGTTGGTAGTTGTAGTAGTGGCTGTAATAGTTTTTGTAATAGTAGTAGTGGTAAAATGAGTAGGGGTAGTAGTAGGGGTAGTAAAAGTAATGGGAATAGCTGTAGTATTTGTAGCAGTTGTAATAGTTGTAAGAGCAGTAAAGTTGGTAATGGTAGTATTGCTAGCAGTAGGGGTAGTAGTATTGGTGGTAGTGATAATAGTTGCAGTAGTGGTAATGGTGGTGTCGGTAGTAGTGGTGGTAGTATAACGTGGCAATAGTAGTAAAAGCAGTAGTGGTAGTAATAGTAGTAATTGTAGTAATAGAAGTGGTCATTGTAGTGGTAGCAGTTGTAGTAGTACCTAAAGTGTTAATAGAATTATTGATGGAAGTAATAGTAGTAGTGATTGTGGTAGTCGTATTACTAGTAGTAACCTAGTATAGAAGAACGAAAAAAGCCCTCTGTCCATCCAGTTCGGCCTGTTTCCTACAAGTTGATCCAGAGGAAGGAAAAAAACCCTGTGAGGCAGAAGCCAATTTTCCCCACTTGAGGGGAGTTAAAAATTCCTTCCCGACCCCCATCAGACATCAGAATAACTCCCTGGATCAACAACCCCTCTAGTAGCTATAGCCTGTAATATTATTACTCCAGAAATACATCCAGGTCCCTCCTGAATTCCTTTATTGTACTCACCATCACCACCTCCTCAGGAAGAGAGTCCATAGTCTTACTGCTCTTACAGTGAAGAATCCATAGTCACACTGCTCTTACAGTATAGAGTCCATAGTCTCACTGCTCTTACAGTATAGAGTTCATAGTCTCACTGCTCTTACAGTAAAGAGTCCATAGTCTCACTGCTCTTATAGTAAAGAGTCCATAGTCTCACTGCTCTTACAGTATAGAGTCCATAGTCTCTCTGCTCTTACAGTATAGAGTCCATAGTCTCACTGCTCTTACAGTAAAGAGTCCATAGTCTCACTGCTCTTACAGTAAAGAGTCCATAGTCTTACTGCTCTTACAGTAAAGAGCCCATAGTCTCGCTGCTCTTACAGTACAGAGTCCATAGTCTCACTGTTCTTACAGTATAGAGTACATAGTCTCACTGCTCTTACAGTATAGAGTCCATAGTCTCACTGCTCTTACAGTATAGAGTCCATAGTCTCACTGCTCTTACAGTATAGAGTCCATAGTCTCACTGCTCTTACAGTATAGAGTCCATAGTCTCACTGCTCTTACAGTATAGAGTCCATAGTCTCACTGCTCTTACAGTATAGAGTCCATAGTCTCACTGCTCTTACAGTATAGAGTCCATAGTCTCACTGCTCTTACAGTAAAGAGTCCATAGTCTCACTGCTCTTACAGTAAAGAGTCCATAGTCTCACTGCTCTTACAGTATAGAGTCCATAGTCTCACTGCTCTTACAGTAAAGAGTCCATAGTCTCACTGCTCTTACAGTAAAGAGTCCATAGTCTCACTGCTCTTACAGTATAGAGTCCATAGTCTCACTGCTCTTACAGTACAGAGTCCATAGTCTCACTGCTCTTACAGTATAGAGTCCATAGTCTCACTGCTCTTACAGTATAGAGTCCATAGTCTCACTGCTCTTACAGTATAGAGTCCATAGTCTCACTGCTCTTACAGTATAGAGTCCATAGTCTCACTGCTCTTACAGTATAGAGTCCATAGTCTCACTGCTCTTACAGTATAGAGTCCATAGTCTCACTGCTCTTACAGTATAGAGTCCATAGTCTCACTGCTCTTACAGTATAGAGTCCATAGTCTCACTGCTCTTACAGTATAGAGTCCATAGTCTCACTGCTCTTACAGTATAGAGTCCATAGTCTCACTGCTCTTACAGTATAGAGTCCATAGTCTCACTGCTCTTACAGTATAGAGTCCATAGTCTCACTGCTCTTACAGTATAGAGTCCATCAGTATAGAGTCCATAGTCTCACTGCTCTTACAGTATAGAGTCCATAGTCTCACTGCTCTTACAGTATAGAGTCCATAGTCTCACTGCTCTTACAGTAAAGAGTCCATAGTCTCACTGCTTTTACAGTAAAGAGTCCATAGTCTCACTGCTCTTACAGTAAGAGTCCATAGTCTCACTGCTCTTACAGTAGAGAGTCCATAGTCTCACTGCTCTTACAGTAAAGGGTCCATAGTCTCACTGCTCTTACAGTATAGAGTCCATAGTCTCACTGCTCTTACAGTAAAGAGTCCATAGTCTCACTGCTCTTACAGTAAAGAGTCCATAGTCTCACTGCTCTTACAGTAAAGAGTCCATAGTCTCACTGCTCTTACAGTAAAGAGTCCATAGTCTCACTGCTCTTACAGTAAAGAGTCCATAGTCTCACTGCTCTTACAGTAAAGAGTCCATAGTCTCACTGCTCTTACAGTAAAGGGTCCATAGTCTCACTGCTCTTACAGTAAAGAGTCCATAGTCTCACTGCTCTTACAGTAAAGAGTCCATAGTCTCACTGCTCTTACAGTATAGGGTCCATAGTCTCACTGCTCTTACAGTAAAGGGTCCATAGTCTCACTGCTCTTACAGTAAAGGGTCCATAGTCTCACTGCTCTTACAGTAAAGGGTCCACAGTCTCACTGCTCTTACAGTAAAGGGTCCACAGTCTCACTGCTCTTACAGTAAAGAACCCTTTTCTATGTCTGTGTAGAAACCTTCTTTCCTCCAGACGCAGAGGATGTCCCCTTGTCAGTCACAGTCCTGGGGATAAATAGATGATGGGAGTGATCTCTGTACTGACCCCTGATATATTTATACATAGTTATTAGATCTCCCCTCAGTCATCTTTTTTCTAAAGTGAATACCTCTAATTTTGATAATCTTTCAGGGTACTGTAGTTACCCCATTCCAGTTATTACTTTAGTTGCCCTCCTCTGGACCCTCTCCAGCTCTATGTCTGCCTTGTTCACAGGAGCCCAGAACTGTACACAGTCCTCCATGTGTGGTCTGACTAGTGATTTGTATAGTGGTAGGACTATCTTCTCATCACCGGCGTCTATGCCCCTTATGATGTAACCCATTATCTTATTGGCCTTGGCAGCAGCTGCCTGACACTGGTTTCTACAGCTTAGTTTTGTGTTCACTAAAATTCCTAGATCCTTTTCTATGTCAGTGTTACCCAGTGTTTTACCATTTGGTATGTACGGGTGACTTGCATTATTTCTTCCCATGTGCATAACCTTACATTTGTCAGTGTTAAACCTTATCTGCCCAAGCCTCCAATCTCTCCTGATCCATCTGTAGCAGAAAACTGTCCTCTGTAGTGTATATACAGTATACTGTCCTCTGTAGTATATACATACAGTATACTGTCCTCTGTAGTGTATATACAGTATACTGTCCTCTGTAGTATATATACAGTATACTGTCCTCTGTAGTGTATATATACAGTATACTGTCCTCTGTAGTATATATATAGTATACTGTCCTCTGTAGTATATATATACAGTATACTGTCCTCTGTAGTGTATATACAGTATACTGTCCTCTGTAGTATATATACAGTATATTGTCCTCTGTAGTATATATACAGTATATTGTCCTCTGTAGTGTGTATATATACAGTATATTGTCCTCTGTAGTGTGTGTGTGTGTGTGTATACAGTATACTGTCCTCTGTTGTATATATATATACAGTATACTGTACTCTGTAGTATATATATACAGTATATTGTCCTCTGTAGTATATATACAGTATATTGTCCTCTGCAGTGTGTATATATACAGTATATTGTCCTCTGTAGTGTGTGTGTGTGTATACAGTATACTGTCCCCTTCAGTGTTAATTACTTTACACAGTTTAGTGTCATCTGCAAAAATTAATTTTACTGTGCAAGCCTTCTACAAGATCATTAATAAATATATTGAAAAGAATAGGGCCTAGTACTGACCCCTGAGGTACTCCACTAGTGACAGTGACCCCCTCCAGTACTGACCCCTGTGGTACCCCACTAGTGACAGTGACCCCTCCAGTACTGACCCCTGAGGTACCCCACTAGTGACAGTGACCCCTCCAGTACTGACCCCTGAGGTACCCCACTAGTGACAGTGACCCCTCCAGTACTGACCCCTGAGGTACCCCACTAGTGACAGTGACCCCTCCAATACTGACCCCTGAGGTACCCCACTAGTGACAGTGTCCCCTCCAGTACTGACCCCTGAGGTACCCCACTAGTGACAGTGACCCCTCCAGTACTGACCCCTGAGGTACCCCACTAGTGACAGTGACCCCTCCAATACTGACCCCTGAGGTACCCCACTAGTGACAGTGTCCCCTCCAGTACTGACCCCTGAGGTACCCCACTAGTGACAGTGACCCCTCCAGTACTGACCCCTGAGGTACCCCACTAGTGACAGTGACCCAATCTGAGTGTGTACCATTAATGACCCCCCTCTGTTTTCTGTCACTCAGCCAGTTACTTACCCACATACAGACATTTTCTCCCGGTCCGAGCATCCTCATTTTATATACTAACCTTTTATGCGGTACAGTGTCAGATGCTTTGGAGAAGTCCAGATATACGACATCCATTGATTCGCCGCTGTCAAGTCTAGAACTTACCACCTCATAGAAGCTGATTAAATTAGTTTGACATGACGATCCCTCATGAAGCCTTGCTGAAACGGCGTTATTTGCTTATTTCATTTAGATACTCCAAAATAGCATCTCTCAGAAAACCTTCAAACAGTTTACCCACGACAGATGTTAGACTTACCGGCCTACAGTTTCCGGGCTCTGTTTTTGGACCCTTTTTTAATATTGAAACTACATTTGCTATGCGCCAATTCTGTGGAACATTCCCTGTCAGTATAGAGTCCGCAAATATCAGAAAAAAGGGTCTGGCTATGACATTACTACTAATTCTCTTAGGATACGGGGGTGTGCGCCATCTGGTCCTGGCGATTTGTCTATTTTAATCTTTAAGTCGCTCTTGTACTTCTTCTTGGGTCAGACAGGGCACTTTTAATGGGGATTTATTTTTACATTCAGCATTTCATCTGACAGTTTATTTTCCTCAGTGAATATAGTGGAGAAAATCAGATGATTTTCCTATTTCATGACGTAAAGTCATGATTTTATTAAAGACACGGAGGCGAGTATTGCTATTCTCCTTCTTTACTCTGACCAATAGCAGCAAAGAAAAAATGAACATGTGATTAGCCCCTCCCCATAGTCCCAGTATAACAGGCAACTCCTCCTGCAAAACCTCCTTTCTTTGTAAACTGAGTCCAATAGTCCAAACTGAACCGGCAACCAGGAGCCCCAGAACATCATGGGGAAAAAACGTCTTCCATCCGGAACCGAACCGGGAACAACTGGAACCAAAACTCCAACGGATGCACCTTGTCTTGTCAACCTCAAGCGATCGGCTGGAACCGAACTGCCGACCCTCCGAACCACAACGCAGAAAGATGGAAACGGCACACCAGGCCGGTCTCAACCTTAAAGGTGAAAATAGATAAATGATAGAAACAAATCGGTACATGGCATCTAAAATCAAATGGTTGTGACAAACCTACTCAGGAAAAAACTCAGAGTTAAACCGTTATGCACATGACAAGCAAGTCAACATCATCCATAGTCAGAAAATACACATAGGGAGGGGAAAAAATAGGGCGGCCAATACTCGCCTCCGTGTCTTTAATAAAATCATGAGTTTACGTCATGAAATGGGAAAATCATCTGATTTTATTACAAGACCCGGAGGCTCGTATTGCGAGTTCAAAGTCTAAGACATGTTATCAATGATTGATGAGAAAACATGAGGACCTGGTCTAAAATAAAACTCCCTGACCGTGGAGACACTGGACCAATCCGCTAACTTTAAAATGTCCTCCAGTCTGGCGCCAGAAACCGCCAATGAGGTAGCAGATGCCCCCCTAGCGGAATGGGCAGAGAAAAGAGAAGTGTCCACGCCCGCCAATTCCATGACCCTCTTCATCCACCTCGTCAGCGTGGGAGTTGTCACTGGGGCAAAAGGCCGAATCGTAGACAGGAAGAGCTGCGGAAACTCCCGAGATCGATGAAGAGAAGTGCGAGCTTCATATTCCTTGAGGCATGCCACGGGACAAAATGAAGGCGAGGCCGGGAAAGCAGGGTAGGAGACCGAACGTATGTGGGTCTTATTCCTCCTAGAGATGTCAAAAGTGACCCCTTCCGGGGTGTACGAGCGGGCATCATAATCCAAAGCCCGGACGTCTGACACCCGCTTGCAGGAAATCAGACAGAGAAGGGTGACAAGCTTCACCGACAGTTGTCGTAGGGAAAGGTCTGAATTCTGAGGCCAAGAGGATAAAAAAGAGGACACAAGACACGTCCCAAGTGGTAGAGAACCTTGGTCTCGCAGGCCGAGACATGCGAGAGACGGCAGACCAAAGGGTGTTGACCCGCAGGAGTACCGTCAAAACCTTGATGAGACGCTGAGATGGCCGATCTGAACAGGCTGATCGTGTGGTAGGCCTTGCCCTGGTCAAAGAGGGAAGACAGGAAGTGTAAAATCTCCGTCACAGGTGCTGAAACGGGATCCAAGTCCCTAGCCAAGCACCAGTCAGTCCAAGACCCCCAGGCTGATCTATAACATCGCCTGGTTCCTGGGGCCCATGCTTTCTCCAAAAGGACTCTAGCTGTTCCTGAAACTCCCGGGACCTCCCAGGGTCCCCTGAAATCCGACACGCCAGCAGGCGTAGGGAGCCGTCCAAGAGGAGAGGATGCGGTTAGTGATGCGGGCCACGGAGGAGAGTCTGAGACGTCGGAAGCAGGTGCGGGATCTCTATCATCTCCAGAAGGTGGGGAAACCACAACTGGGAGCTCCAGAATGGGACCAGAAGAGTCAGATCCGCCACATAACAGCGTACTTGAATCGGGGTCCGGGGAATCAGTTGGAACGGAGGAAATGCATAGAGGAGGCCCTTGGACCAATCCTGTAGAAACGCATCCACCGCTTCGGCTTCCGGGTCCGGGCGCCGGCTGTAGAATCGTGGTAGTTGCGTGTTCAGGCGGGAGGCAAACAGGTCGATGCAGAAAGGACCCCAAATCGATGTTAAGGAACGGAATACTGTTGGATCCAACTGCCAGTCGCTGGAATCTGATAGATAACCATAGCTCCAATCCGCGTGAATGTTGTGGACGCCCGGGAGATATTCTGCCAAGACAATTAACTTCTTGAATAGGCAGTAGTCCCAAAAGTCCTTCGCCAAATGTGATAATATGGTGGATCTGGTTCCGCCCATGCCATTGATGTAACGCACCGCCGACACATTGTCCATGCGTAGTTGAATGCAGGATCTGGCCGTGTCCCTCGTGAAGCTCTTGATAGCGAACGAACCCGCCAACAGTTCCAGCGCATTGATGTGAAATCCCGCTTCGGTCTCTGACCAGCCGTCTCCAGTTGTGATTCCCCTTGCAGTGAGCCCCCCAGCCCGACAGGCTGGCATCCGAGTCCACCACGAAATCCGGACGATGACCGAAAATCGCCTTGCCGTTCCAGGCATGTAAGTTGGGGATCCACCAGGACAGCTCCTCCTTGGTCTCCTCATCCAAGGAGATCCAGTCTGCATAGGAAGCCCCCATCCGTAGATGAGAAATCTTCAGACGTTGCAGAGCCCGGTAATGGAGCGGGGCTGGGAATACTGGCTGAATAGACGAGGCCAGTAGACCTATTATCCGTGCCAGTTGACGCAATGGGATCTGGCAAGACGACCTGGCTCTGAGCAATTCTTTTCGAATTGACCGAATCTTGGCCGATGGTAGACTGAGGGTCCCTGCCGTGGAATCCACCATAAACCCGAGGAATTCCATCTTGCGAGACGGGGAGAGGCAGGACTTCGATCTGGGTTTCCTGCTCAACCAGGAGGATAGAAGATCCATGGTCCAGCGAAGGTGATTCAGCAACACCGACCGATCTTGGGACATAATCAGGATGTCGTCCAAATACACGATGAGGCGAACTCCCCGACTGCGTAGCCGGGCGCATCAGCTTGGTAAAACACCATGGAGCCGAAGAGAGGCCGAAAGGGAGGCACGTAAACCGCCAAATCCTGTCTTTCCAAGAGAAACAGAGGAGGTTCCTGGATGCGTCCTCTACCGGGACCGTAAGATAAGCGTCTTTTAGGTCCAATTTGACCATCCAATCGCCCATCTGCAGTAGGTCCCAAAGAAGATGGATGCCCTCCATCTTGAAGTGGCGGTATCTGACGAACGCGTTGAGGGCGCGCAAATTGATGACGGGCTGCAGTTAGCCCCCTTTCTTTGCCACCAGGAAAATGTTGCTGATAATCCCGTAAGGGGGTCCCGGAACTGGCTCTATGGCTCCCTTGTGGAAAAGATCCAACAACTATGTCCACCAGTGTGCGGCTCTCCTCTGACAGCACCGCAGGGCGTGGAGGCGGGATGGACAATGGGAAGGTCGTAAGCTCGATGTGGAAACCCCTGACCGTGGATAGGACCCATTGGTCTGAGGTGATGAGAGACCAAGCCTGAGAAAAAAGACGTAGGCTGCCCCCGACGCAAACACTAACCCTGGGTTCAGACCTGAGCATTTTTGAAACGCGCGTTTTTGTCGCGCGTATTTTAGCGCTTTTTGCAAATTGGAAACGCGCATCATACACGCGTTCGTGATTCTGGAGACCAATAGAAAAAGGCATATCTATGGGAGGAAAAGCGCGACAAATGCCCAAAAAACGCTCCTGAACGAGCTTATGCGTCGGGCGTTTTACAGCGCGTTTTTACGCGCTGTAAAACGCTCAAGTGTGAACCACTCCCATAGGGATGAATTGGTTTTCATCTGAGCGTTTTACAGCGCGTTTGAACGCGCAGAAAAACGCTCAGGTGTGAACCTAGGGTTAAAGAATTGAAATGAGGTGGTAGTCTTACCGTAGGGACATCTGGAATTAGGGTTTCCTCTGTAACCTCTTGATCTCCAGGAACTTCCCTGGGAAGGGGAAAAAAGATGTTGGTTCCCGCCTGTGTTCTTGAAAGGCAGGTCTCTGCGAGAAGGAGCCTCGACCCGAACCAGGGGACTGATACTAGGCGCGGCCGGACAGACGGCCCCTAAAGCTGCCGGCCCTGGTAGAAACCCTACTGTGGAAAACCCTTTTCATGGAGCTCTGGGCTTTGTCTAGGGCAGTGAAGGCTCCAACAAAGCGTCCTAGGTCCTTTAATAAAGGAATCGCCAAATAACAGGCCTTGGGCCTCTTTCCCAGCCTCAGTAAGCGCCAGGTTGGATAATTTCGGCTCTATTTTGAATAAAATAGCTTTACGCCGTTCGATAGACAGGGACGTATTGACGTTGCCTGCAATACAGATGTGCGTTGGACCCATTCGCGCAGCTCAACAGGATCTACCTGCGCTGATTATGGGATAGTTAAGGGCTTAACCCTAACCCTGACGAAGGAGCCCGATTGGCTCAGAAACGCGTCAAATAATTTTTGTCCCCTGGAGGCATCCATACCAAGCGTGGTGACGTCACACGCCGAAAATCCCGGACTTCAAACTGGTGGTTCCCTCGCACGAGTGGTTTGCTGCCGGCCGAGCACCACCCATGCTAGTAGGTTGAACCTGAAGCCATCAGGACATCTGCTTCCCCACTATAACAAGGAGAACTACTTGCGCGTACATCGATCTTCCGCACACATTTTTCTTCTGTAAGGTACCGATCTATCCATTTCTACATTAGCGCACATGTTTGTGGGTTTCTAAACCCTTGAACTATCTGTAGACCTTGTGTGGACATCGATTCTATTATAAGGCCCTGTTCTATCCCACCTTATACAAGTGCACTTATTGGCGAGTACTTTAAGCCCTTAACTATCCCATAATCAGCGCAGAGTCCCACCCTGGTTATTACAGACCAGACTTGACTTCTACAGGATCTACCTGTCCTCAGCCTTTGCCCCTTCCGCAAGGTCAAACAATTTAGCTAGCGGGCCGAAGATGTCAAGGAGTTTATCCTGACAGGAACGTAGAGCCGACTCCAGCCCCTTACGGGGGTTCCAACCCGCTTTAGAGAGGAACTGCATCATCTTAGGGTCCACAGATGGAGTCTCGCACAACTTATTGGGGATGACGGGTCTGGGACATTCTGCCCTAAGCTTATTGCGAGCCTCTTTAGATAGCGGGCATCGCACGCACGCCTCCAAATATTTGGAAACATGTTCCAACGGTAGCCACTCCGCTGAACGCGGATGGTGGAGTAAATCCGGTTAAAATAAAGGATCCCCAGAGGGGTCCGTTAAAGATGTAGGAACAACATCTGCATTTGACATCAGGGAACTACACCCGGGTAGGGGGTTAGGATCCATGACCCCGGAGGGGTCCTCCTCTGCCTCCTCAAAGGCATCCTCAATAGCCTCCTCATCGGATCCAACTTCAGAGTCAGTATCCCAATCTTGCTGTGCTCTAGCACATTTCCAATTGCACGTACGTTCTGCCTGACGCGTACAGGCTCTTTTGCGTGAACCTAGCGCGCCAACATTGGTGGGAACATCGTCACCATTCAAGCGTTTTCTGGAGGCAGATGGCCCTGACCCGGCCGGTATAGAAACCATAGCGGGCTGAGAGATCTGAGAGGCAGCTGGATGGGCAGCTAGGGCCTGAGCAATGGACTGGGAAATGACCGAAGTCATTGACCCCATAGCCGCTGCAATGGCATTTGTCAATTAATTCTGACGGACCTGGGATGGATCATTAGGGTCTCTGACCTGACCATCCTGCCCCGAAGGGGTTAATTCAGCGAGAGGAAAATCATCCTCTGCTGGGTCCTGTCCACTGTGAGAAGAATTTGGCATAATTGACCCTTCTTTGGAAAAGACTGCTGTAGATAGGGCAAAAGATCTACTGGCACGACTTTTTATAAGTAACAACCCTAAGGACACTGGCGAGAGGGTTTACCCGAGGCCAGGATAAGGATCGCCTAATTAAACTAACAAAAGGGGGAACCTGAACACAAGAGAGACTGCAGCACAGCCGAGCTGTGGAGCGCTGCACTGGAGGAAGAACGGAAGCGCCCGAGTTCTCGCGAGATCTCGGGCGTGCGCGCGAAACAGGGGCCGTGAGTAGCAAGCGGCCAGATGAAAGGGTAAGACCGCGGCGCGAGACCTGCAGGAGAAAAGGAGGGGGGAAGAGAAGCAGAGGGAGCCGGAGGAAGGGAACGCTGAACAGCGCCAGCAGCTGAACCCTTCAGAGACAGAAAACACATATATAAAAATCGCCAAAGATATACACCTACGTAGAGGGGTACGTGGGACAGGAATAAAACCAATAACAACAAATGTTAAGATAAACCCAACCTAAATACACTATATATCCTCAGACAGTAAGTCAAACCAAGACAGTACTTATCTCTGCGGTCAGCAGCAAAGAAAGAGGAGTTGCCTGTTATGCTGGGACTATGGGGAGGGGCTGATCACATGTTCAATTTTTTCTTTGCTGCTATTGGTCAGAGTAAAGACGGAGAATAGCGATACGAGCCTCCGGGTCTTTAAAAAAATCATATTTAATAGCTTTGCTTTCTCCTCGTCGCTCTCTGCAACTCCCCCCTCATCACTCTGTAAAGGGCCGACTCCTTCAGATTTATACTTCTTACTATTTATATACTTGAAGAACATTTTAGGGTTCGTGATCCTTGCGTGTGGGGCGCCCTGATGTCATTCTAGAGCGCCCCGGGAGCCGCACGGGCGGTAAGTATACTGCTCCCCACTACACTTTACCATGGCAACCAGGACTTTAGCGTCATGGCCGCCATGGTAACCGTTCAGAAAAAGCTAAACGTCGGATCCGGCAATGCGCCGAAACGATGTTTAGCTTAAGGCCGGATCCGGATTAATGCCTTTCAATGGGCATTAATTCCGGATCCAGCCTTGCGGCAAGTGTTCAGGGTTTTTGGCTGGAGCAAAAAGCGCAGCATGCTGTGGTATTTTCTCCGGCCAAAAAACGTTCCGTTCAGGATGTCTTCAGTTCAGGACCGGATTTCTCTCTATTCAGAATGCATGGGGATAAAACTGATCAGGATTTTTCCGGCATAGAGACCCGACGATGGAACTCTATGCCGGAAAAGAAATACGCAAGTGTGAAAGAGCCCTTGGTTAGGCCTGTGGCCTCGCTTAGTTGACTAAATTTAGCTTTTTTGAAGTCCGGTATTCTTGTTCCTCCCTGTAGAAACTCTCGTTTGAAGGATAATTAGAAGGTTATTACTTTCTGGTCACTATTTCCCAGGTGTCCCCCGACCTGCACGTCTGTGGTTCTGTCCGGTCTATTGGTTAATACTAAGTCCAGTATGGCCGTCCCTCTAGTCGGGTCCTGAACCAGTTGGGAAAAGTAATTGTCTTTGGTTATTGCCAAGAACCTGTTTCCTTTATGGGATGTACAGGTTTCAGTTTCCCAGTCTATCTCTGCGGAGTTCCCCCATAATAACCCCCTCATTATGATTTGCGGCCTCGTCTATCTCGTTTAGCAGTAGATTTTCTGTGGACTCCGGTATATTAGGTGGTTTATAGTAAACTCCTATTAGTAATTTATTATTGTTTTTTGCTCCATGTATTTCTACCCACAGAGACCCCACATCTTCATGTCCCTCACTTATATCTTCTCCGACTGTGGGCTTAATATAAAGGAGACCCCTCCCCCTCTCCACAGGACTTTACATAAAGGAGACCCCTCCACCTCTCCGGTTTTGACGATCCTTTCTAAACAGACTGTAACCGTGTACATTAACTGCCCAGTCATAGCTATCATCCAGCCGTGTCTCAGTTATTCCCACTGTCATAGCTATCATCCAGCCATGTCGCATTTATTCCCACTGTCATAGGTATCATCCAGCCGTGTCTGTTATTCCCACTGTCATAGTCCTCCTCACACATCACTAATTCCAGTTCACCGGTCTTGTCAGTCAGGCTTCTGGCATTAGTATACATACATTTGACAGGTTTATGTATATTTTTTACCCTACACCTTCCGTTCCTCCCCCAGTCCCATTACCTCGCCCCCGGTCTCTATCTGCACTATCTTCCCCTCCTATAACGTAATTACCCCCCAGTCCCTAGTTTAAACACTCCTCCAACCTTTTTGCCATCTTCTCCCCCACAGCTGCCCCTTCCCCATTGAGATGCAGCCCGTCCCTACGGTAGAGCCTGTACAGAGAAGTCGGCCCAGTTCTCCAGGAACCCGAACCCCTCTTTCCTACACCAGTTCTGGAGCCACGTGTTCCCCTAGTACCATTACTTGAGGGGGCCCTTTGGACCACTGGTGGTGGTGGTGGTGGTAGTAGCAGTAGTAGTATGAGGAGTGGTGGTAGTAGCAGTAGTAGTATGAGGAGTGATGGTAGTAGCAGTAGTAGTATGAGGAGGAGTAGTGGTGGTGGTAGCAGTAGTATGAGGAGTGGTGGTAGTAGTAGTAGTAGTATGAGGAGTGGTGGTGGTGGTAGTAGCAGTAGTAGTATGAGGAGTAGTGGTGGTAGTAGCAGTAGTAGTATGAGAAGTGGTGGTGGTGGTAGTAGCAGTAGTATGAGTAGTGGTGGTAGTAACAGTAGTAGAATGAGGAGGAGTGGTGGTGGTAGTAGCAGTAGTAGTATGAGGAGTAGTGGTGGTAGTAGCAGTAGTAGTATGAGGAGTAGTGGTGGTAGTAGCAGTAGTAGTATGAGGAGGAGTGGTGGTGGTGGTAGCAGTAGTATGAGTAGTGGTGGTAGTAACAGTAGTAGAATGAGGAGGAGTGGTGGTGGTAGTAGTAGTATGAGGAGTAGTGGTGGTAGTAGCAGTAGTAGTATGAGGAGTAGTGGTGGTAGTAGCAGTAGTATGAGGAGGAGTGGTGGTGGTGGTAGCAGTAGTATGAGTAGTGGTGGTAGTAGCAGTAGTAGTATGAGGAGTAGTGGTGGTAGTAGCAGTAGTATGAGGAGGAGGGGTGGTGGTGGTAGTAGCAGTAGTACGAGTAGTGGTGGTAGTAGCAGTAGTAGTATGAGGTGGTGGTGGTAGTAGCAGTAGTATGAGGAGTGGTGGTAGTAGAATGGGGGGTGGTGGTGGTAGTAGCAGTAGTATGAGGAGTAGTGGTAGTAGTATAAGGAGGGGTGGTGGTGGTGGTAGTAGAAGTAGTATGAGTGGTGGTGGTGGTGGTAGTAGCAGTAGTATGAGTAGTGGTGGTAGTAGCAGTAGTAGTATGAGGAGTGGTGGTAGTAGCAGTAGGATGAGTGGTGGTGGTGGTAGTAGCAGTAGTATGAGTAGTGGTGGTAGTAGCAGTAGTAGTATGAGGAGTGGTGGTAGTAGCAGTAGTATGAGGAGTGGTGGTAGTAGCAGTAGTAGAATGGGGGGTGGTGGTGGTAGTAGCAGTAGTATGAGGAGTAGTGGTAGTAGTATAAGGAGGAGTGGTGGTGGTGGTAGTAGCAGTAGTATGAGTGGTGGTGGTGGTAGTAGCAGTAGTATGAGTAGTGGTGGTAGTAGCAGTAGTAGTATGAGGAGTGGTGGTAGTAGCAGTAGGATGAGTGGTGGTGGTGGTAGTAGTAGTAGCAGTAGTAGGATGAGTGGTGGTGGTGGTGGTAGCAGTAGTATGAGTGGTGGTGGTGGTGGTAGTAGCAGTAGTATGAGTAGTGGTGGTAGTAGCAGTAGTAGTATGAGGAGTAGTGGTGGTAGTAGCAGTAGTAGTATGAGGAGGAGTGGTGGTAGTAGTAGCAGTAGTAGTAGTATGAGGAGTGGTGGTGGTAGTAGTAGCAGTAGTAGTATGAGGAGTGGTGGTGATGGTAGTAGCAGTAGTAGTATGAGGAGGAGTGGTGGTGGTAGTAGTAGCAGTAGTAGTATGAGGAGTGGTGGTAGTAGCAGTAGTAGTATGAGGAGGAGTGGTGGTAGTAGCAGTAGCAGTAGTATGAGGAGTAGTGGTGGTAGTAGCAGTAGTAGTATAAGGAGTAGTATTAGTAGTAAAAAAAACTGTAATAGTAGTATTAGTGGTAATAATAGTACTGTTAATAGTAGTTGTAATAGTAGTGATATTAGTAATAATAGTGGTGGTAGTGGTAATATTAATAGTAGTAAACGTAGCAATAGTGGTAATTAATAGTAGCAGTGGTGGTAGTAGCAGTAGTGATTGTAGTAATAGTAGTAGTGGTAATAGTAGTTGTCGCAATAATCAATGTGGTAATTAATAGTAGTACTGGTGGTTGTAGTAGTAGAAGTAATGGCAGTAATAGTAGTGATAATAGTAGTAGTGGTAGTGATAGCAGCGGTAGTGATAGTTGTAGCAGTGGTATTAGTAATAGTAGTAGTAATAAAATTGGTAGTAGTGGTATTGATAGTAGTAATCGTGGTGATGGTAGTAATCGTGAACAGAGCATTAACAGCTCTTTTCAATCTCTCCATCTCTACCTGTATCTTCCCTTCCTCATTTAAACAAGCAATCCTAACGCCACTACTCCAAACCCTGCCGGGACCCCACAGCTCTAACTACCGGCCGGTCTCACTTCTTCCCTTTGCCTCCAAGCTGCTAGAACGGCACATCTACTCAGAACGGTCTGGCCATCTGTCTACTAACTGTTAGATCCCTTCCAGTCCGGCTTCCGATCTCACCATTCAACTGAAACCGTCCTCGCTAAAGTTGCAAATGATCGCCTCATTGCAAAGGCCAATTCTCTGTACTGATACTCCTCGACCTTTCCTCTGCCTTCGATACTGTCGAACACTCTTGTCATTGGGTGTCAAGGGCTTAGCTCACTCTTGGTTCTGCTCCTGTCTGTCTGGATGTTCTGTCACTGTCTCCTACTCCAACACTAACCCCTCTCCACGCCCACTATCTGTCGGTGTACCACGAGGATCCGTCCTTGGACCTCTTCTCCATCTATACTCATGGCCTGGGACATTTGGGTTCCAGTACCACCTCTACGCCGATGATACCCAAATTTACCTCTCGGCTCCTGATCTCTCTACTCTATTAACTCGAGTCCCCCAATGTCTCTGCTGTTTCTGCATTTGTCATCCCGTTTCCTCAAACTTAACATGAGTAAAACAGTGAGTGATATTTCCTCCCTCTTTCTGCTCCCCCCCCCCTATAGTTACCATTAATGTAGAAGGCATCCCAATATCCCCCATAACCAAAGCTCGCTGTCTGGGGGTGACTCTAGACTCCGCACACTAACATCCTCCTGCTACTTCAATCTCAAAAACATCTACAAAATCCGTACCCTTCTAACACAAGAGGCTACTAAAATTCTCGTGCATGCTCTAATCATTTCCCGTCTTGACTACTGTAACATCCTACTCTGCGGCCTACCTAAAAACAGACTGGCACCCCTCCAATCCCTACTTAACTCAGCTGCTCGGCTCATCCATCTTTCCCCTCGCTCTACTGATGCCGCCTCTCTGTCAATCCCTCCAGTGGCTGCCAATCGCCCAAAGGATCCAGTTCAAACTCCTGACACGATCATACAAAGCTCTACACAACCAGTCCCCTCCGTACATTTCAGCATTAATCTCCAGATACCACCCCTCCCAGGATCTTCGCTCCTCCCAGGATACCCTCTTATCGCCCAGCTTGGTCACCTCCTCTCATTCTCGCATTCAGGACTTCTCACGGGCGTCACCTCTACTTTGGAATCCTCCCCCACAGCCGATCCGTCATGCTCAGTCTGGACATTTTTAAACTCGCCCTCAAGACTCACCTATTTAGAGAAGCCTATAATTGGTTATAGCTGGACGTCGGGGCTCGCTCCCTCATCTGCTGACACCTTCTCTTACTCCCCTATTCAGAGAAGCCTATAATTGGTTATAGCTGGATGTCGGGGCTCGCTCCCTCATCTGCTGACACCTTCTCTTACTCCCCTATTCAGAGAAGCCTATAATTGGTTATAGCTGGATGTCGGGGCTCGCTCCCTCATCTGCTGACACCTTCTCTTACTCCCTATTCAGAGAAGCCTATAATTGGTTACAGCTGGATGTCGGGGCTCGCTCCTCATCTGCTGACACCTTCTCTTACTCCCCTATTCAGAGAAGCCTATAATTGGTTATAGCTGGATGTCGGGGCTCGCTCCCTCATCTGCTGACACCTTCTCTTACTCCCCTATTCAGAGAAGCCTATAATTGGTTATAGCTGGATGTCGGGGCTCGCTCCCTCATCTGCTGACACCTTCTCTTACTCCCCTATTCAGAGAAGCCTATAATTGGTTATAGCTGGATGTCGGGGCTCGCTCCCTCATCTGCTGACACCTTCTCTTACTCCCCTATTCAGAGAAGCCTATAATTGGTTATAGCTGGATGTCGGGGCTCGCTCCTCATCTGCTGACACCTTCTCTTACTCCCCTATTCAGAGAAGCCTATAATTGGTTATAGCTGGATGTCGGGGCTCGCTCCCTCATCTGCTGACACCTTCTCTTACTCCCCTATTCAGAGAAGCCTATAATTGGTTATAGCTGGATGTCGGGCTCGCTCCTCATCTGCTGACACCTTCTCTTACTCCCCTATTCAGAGAAGCCTATAATTGGTTATAGCTGGATGTCGGGGCTCGCTCCCTCATCTGCTGACACCTTCTCTTACTCCCTATTCAGAGAAGCCTATAATTGGTTATAGCTGGATGTCGGGGCTCGCTCCCTCATCTGCTGACACCTTCTCTTACTCCCCTATTCAGAGAAGCCTATAATTGGTTATAGCTGGATGTCGGGGCTCGCTCCCTCATCTGCTGACACCTTCTCTTACTCCCCTATTCAGAGAAGCCTATAATTGGTTACAGCTGGATGTCGGGGCTCGCTCCCTCATCTGCTGACACCTTCTCTTACTCCCCTATTCAGAGAAGCCTATAATTGGTTACAGCTGGATGTCGGGGCTCGCTCCCTCATCTGCTGACACCTTCTCTTACTCCCCTATTCAGAGAAGCCTATAATTGGTTACAGCTGGATGTCGGGGCTCGCTCCCTCATCTGCTGACACCTTCTCTTACTCCCCTATTCAGAGAAGCCTATAATTGGTTACAGCTGGATGTCGGGGCTCGCTCCCTCATCTGCTGACACCTTCTCTTACTCCCCTATTCAGAGAAGCCTATAATTGGTTATAGCTGGATGTCGGGCTCGCTCCCTCATCTGCTGACACCTTCTCTTACTCCCCTATTCAGAGAAGCCTATAATTGGTTACAGCTGGATGTCGGGGCTCGCTCCCTCATCTGCTGACACCTTCTCTTACTCCCCTATTCAGAGAAGCCTATAATTGGTTATAGCTGGATGTCGGGGCTCGCTCCCTCATCTGCTGACACCTTCTCTTACTCCCCTATTCAGAGAAGCCTATAATTGGTTACAGCTGGATGTCGGGCTCGCTCCCTCATCTGCTGACACCTTCTCTTACTCCCCTATTCAGAGAAGCCTATAATTGGTTATAGCTGGATGTCGGGGCTCGCTCCCTCATCTGCTGACACCTTCTCTTACTCCCCTATTCAGAGAAGCCTATAATTGGTTATAGCTGGATGTCGGGGCTCGCTCCCTCATCTGCTGACACCTTCTCTTACTCCCCTATTCAGAGAAGCCTATAATTGGTTACAGCTGGATGTCGGGGCTCGCTCCCTCATCTGCTGACACCTTCTCTTACTCCCCTATTCAGAGAAGCCTATAATTGGTTATAGCTGGATGTCGGGGCTCGCTCCTCATCTGCTGACACCTTCTCTTACTCCCTATTCAGAGAAGCCTATAATTGGTTACAGCTGGATGTCGGGGCTCGCTCCCTCATCTGCTGACACCTTCTCTTACTCCCCTATTCAGAGAAGCCTATAATTGGTTATAGCTGGATGTCGGGGCTCGCTCCTCATCTGCTGACACCTTCTCTTACTCCCCTATTCAGAGAAGCCTATAATTGGTTACAGCTGGATGTCGGGGCTCGCTCCCTCATCTGCTGACACCTTCTCTTACTCCCTATTCAGAGAAGCCTATAATTGGTTACAGCTGGATGTCGGGGCTCGCTCCCTCATCTGCTGACACCTTCTCTTACTCCCCTATTCAGAGAAGCCTATAATTGGTTATAGCTGGATGTCGGGGCTCGCTCCCTCATCTGCTGACACCTTCTCTTACTCCCTATTCAGAGAAGCCTATAATTGGTTACAGCTGGATGTCGGGGCTCGCTCCCTCATCTGCTGACACCTTCTCTTACTCCCCTATTCAGAGAAGCCTATAATTGGTTATAGCTGGATGTCAGGGCTCGCTCCCTCATCTGCTGACACCTTCTCTTACTCCCTATTCAGAGAAGCCTATAATTGGTTATAGCTGGATGTCGGGGCTCGCTCCCTCATCTGCTGACACCTTCTCTTACTCCCCTATTCAGAGAAGCCTATAATTGGTTATAGCTGGATGTCGGGGCTCGCTCCCTCATCTGCTGACACCTTCTCTTACTCCCCTATTCAGAGAAGCCTATAATTGGTTACAGCTGGATGTCGGGGCTCGCTCCCTCATCTGCTGACACCTTCTCTTACTCCCTATTCAGAGAAGCCTATAATTGGTTATAGCTGGATGTCGGGGCTCGCTCCCTCATCTGCTGACACCTTCTCTTACTCCCCTATTCAGAGAAGCCTATAATTGGTTATAGCTGGATGTCGGGGCTCGCTCCCTCATCTGCTGACACCTTCTCTTACTCCCCTATTCAGAGAAGCCTATAATTGGTTACAGCTGGATGTCGGGGCTCGCTCCCTCATCTGCTGACACCTTCTCTTACTCCCCTATTCAGAGAAGCCTATAATTGGTTATAGCTGGATGTCGGGGCTCGCTCCCTCATCTGCTGACACCTTCTCTTACTCCCTATTCAGAGAAGCCTATAATTGGTTACAGCTGGATGTCGGGGCTCGCTCCCTCATCTGCTGACACCTTCTCTTACTCCCCTATTCAGAGAAGCCTATAATTGGTTATAGCTGGATGTCGGGGCTCGCTCCCTCATCTGCTGACACCTTCTCTTACTCCCTATTCAGAGAAGCCTATAATTGGTTATAGCTGGATGTCGGGGCTCGCTCCCTCATCTGCTGACACCTTCTCTTACTCCCCTATTCAGAGAAGCCTATAATTGGTTATAGCTGGATGTCGGGGCTCGCTCCCTCATCTGCTGACACCTTCTCTTACTCCCCTATTCAGAGAAGCCTATAATTGGTTACAGCTGGATGTCGGGGCTCGCTCCCTCATCTGCTGACACCTTCTCTTACTCCCCTATTCAGAGAAGCCTATAATTGGTTATAGCTGGATGTCGGGGCTCGCTCCCTCATCTGCTGACACCTTCTCTTACTCCCCTATTCAGAGAAGCCTATAATTGGTTATAGCTGGATGTCGGGGCTCGCTCCCTCATCTGCTGACACCTTCTCTTACTCCCCTATTCAGAGAAGCCTATAATTGGTTATAGCTGGATGTCGGGGCTCGCTCCCTCATCTGCTGACACCTTCTCTTACTCCCCTATTCAGAGAAGCCTATAATTGGTTATAGCTGGATGTCGGGGCTCGCTCCCTCATCTGCTGACACCTTCTCTTACTCCCCTATTCAGAGAAGCCTATAATTGGTTACAGCTGGATGTCGGGGCTCGCTCCCTCATCTGCTGACACCTTCTCTTACTCCCCTATTCAGAGAAGCCTATAATTGGTTATAGCTGGATGTCGGGGCTCGCTCCTCATCTGCTGACACCTTCTCTTACTCCCCTATTCAGAGAAGCCTATAATTGGTTATAGCTGGATGTCGGGGCTCGCTCCCTCATCTGCTGACACCTTCTCTTACTCCCTATTCAGAGAAGCCTATAATTGGTTACAGCTGGATGTCGGGGCTCGCTCCCTCATCTGCTGACACCTTCTCTTACTCCCCTATTCAGAGAAGCCTATAATTGGTTACAGCTGGATGTCGGGGCTCGCTCCCTCATCTGCTGACACCTTCTCTTACTCCCCTATTCAGAGAAGCCTATAATTGGTTATAGCTGGATGTCGGGGCTCGCTCCCTCATCTGCTGACACCTTCTCTTACTCCCCTATTCAGAGAAGCCTATAATTGGTTATAGCTGGATGTCGGGGCTCGCTCCCTCATCTGCTGACATCTTCTCTTACTCCCCTATTCAGAGAAGCCTATAATTGGTTACAGCTGGATGTCGGGGCTCGCTCCTCATCTGCTGACACCTTCTCTTACTCCCCTATTCAGAGAAGCCTATAATTGGTTACAGCTGGATGTCGGGGCTCGCTCCCTCATCTGCTGACACCTTCTCTTACTCCCCTATTCAGAGAAGCCTATAATTGGTTATAGCTGGATGTCGGGGCTCGCTCCCTCATCTGCTGACATCTTCTTAGTCCCCTTTTGTTTCCACCCCCTACCCTCTAGATTGTAAGCCCCCAGGGGCAGGGACCCCCTCCTAGTGTATTCAGTTTCTGATAGATTACCCATATTACCAATATTGGCGTCCTCTTCAAATCTCTATCATTTGTATGTGTCTTAAATTACTGGATGTCTCAATTGTACAGCGGTTATTCTGATCACTTTTGTATGTTTGTACTTCGTACAGTGCTACGGAAAATGGTGATGGTGGAATCTTGGTGCAATAGACGGCTCAACTGTTCAATTTAGATGATAGAGGTGCAAACCGCTAGGTCCGACTTACCCAGCCAGAATGTAAAGCCATGTTGCATGCGGAATTAGCGGGCACACTCATATCTGGGATATACACTGTCTATTTATTGAGTTAAAACATAAGGATATAATGAAATAAAACGAGGTGGAAAACAGATGGTGGATGATGGTGATGGTGGAATGGATGATGGGGATGATAGGTGCTGCATACAGTGATCTGGTACCGGATAAGTACAGAGTGGATTCAAGCTTAGTGTGAATAGATCGGTTGGATTCAGCTTAAAACGTCTACAGGATTTATATCCACAGAAGTCGCCATATAAAGGTTAAGCTGCATCAAAAAGTATATATCGACATACGCTGTAGTGCTTCTATGAAAAAAGGTCTTCAATATAGTAAGGTAGTGCCACCTGGGGCCTAAATACAGAAGACTTCATACCGCATTAGGTATATAGGTATGTATCCTCTCTATAGACTTCATACCGCATTAGGTATATAGGTATGTATCCTCTCTATAGACTTCATACGGCATTAGGTATATAGGTATGTATCCTCTCTATAGACTTCATACCGCATTAGGTATATAGGTATGTATCCCCTCTATAGACTTCATACCGCATTAGGTATATAGGTATGTATCCTCTCTATAGACTTCATACCGCATTAGGTATATAGGTATGTATCCTCTATAGACTTCATACCGCATTAGGTATATAGGTATGTATCCTCTATAGACTTCATACCGCATTAGGTATATAGGTATGTATCCTCTATAGACTTCATACCGCATTAGGTATATAGGTATGTATCCCTCTATAGACTTCATACCGCATTAGGTATATAGGTATGTATCCTCTATAGACTTCATACCGCATTAGGTATATAGGTATGTATCCTCTATAGACTTCATACCGCATTAGGTATATAGGTATGTATCCTCTATAGACTTCATACCGCATTAGGTATATAGGTATGTATCCCTCTATAGACTTCATACCGCATTAGGTATATAGGTATGTATCCCCTCTATAGACTTCATACCGCATTAGGTATATAGGTATGTATCCTCTATAGACTTCATACCGCATTAGGTATATAGGTATGTATCCTCTATAGACTTCATACCGCATTAGGTATATAGGTATGTATCCTCTATAGACTTCATACCGCATTAGGTATATAGGTATGTATCCCTCTATAGACTTCATACCGCATTAGGTATATAGGTATGTATCCTCTATAGACTTCATACCGCATTAGGTATATAGGTATGTATCCTCTATAGACTTCATACCGCATTAGGTATATAGGTATGTATCCCCTCTATAGACTTCATACCGCATTAGGTATATAGGTATGTATCCTCTATAGACTTCATACCGCATTAGGTATATAGGTATGTATCCCTCTATAGACTTCATACCGCATTAGGTATATAGGTATGTATCCTCTATAGACTTCATACCGCATTAGGTATATAGGTATGTATCCTCTATAGACTTCATACCGCATTAGGTATATAGGTATGTATCCCTCTATAGACTTCATACCGCATTAGGTATATAGGTATGTATCCTCTATAGACTTCATACCGCATTAGGTATATAGGTATGTATCCCCTCTATAGACTTCATACCGCATTAGGTATATAGGTATGTATCCTCTCTATAGACTTCATACCGCATTAGGTATATAGGTATGTATCCTCTATAGACTTCATACCGCATTAGGTATATAGGTATGTATCCTCTCTATAGACTTCATACCGCATTAGGTATATAGGTATGTATCCTCTCTATAGACTTCATACCGCATTAGGTATATAGGTATGTATCCCTCTATAGACTTCATACCGCATTAGGTATATAGGTATGTATCCTCTATAGACTTCATACCGCATTAGGTATATAGGTATGTATCCTCTCTATAGACTTCATACCGCATTAGGTATATAGGTATGTATCCTCTATAGACTTCATACCGCATTAGGTATATAGGTATGTATCCTCTCTATAGACTTCATACCGCATTAGGTATATAGGTATGTATCCTCTATAGACTTCATACCGCATTAGGTATATAGGTATGTATCCTCTATAGACTTCATACCGCATTAGGTATATAGGTATGTATCCTCTCTATAGACTTCATACCGCATTAGGTATATAGGTATGTATCCTCTCTATAGACTTCATACCGCATTAGGTATATAGGTATGTATCCTCTCTATAGACTTCATACCGCATTAGGTATATAGGTATGTATCCTCTATAGACTTCATACCGCATTAGGTATATAGGTATGTATCCTCTATAGACTTCATACCGCATTAGGTATATAGGTATGTATCCCTCTATAGACTTCATACCGCATTAGGTATATAGGTATGTATCCTCTATAGACTTCATACCGCATTAGGTATATAGGTATGTATCCTCTCTATAGACTTCATACCGCATTAGGTATATAGGTATGTATCCTCTCTATAGACTTCATACCGCATTAGGTATATAGGTATGTATCCCTCTATAGACTTCATACCGCATTAGGTATATAGGTATGTATCCTCTATAGACTTCATACCGCATTAGGTATATAGGTATGTATCCTCTCTATAGACTTCATACCGCATTAGGTATATAGGTATGTATCCTCTATAGACTTCATACCGCATTAGGTATATAGGTATGTATCCCTCTATAGACTTCATACCGCATTAGGTATATAGGTATGTATCCCCTCTATAGACTTCATACCGCATTAGGTATATAGGTATGTATCCCTCTATAGACTTCATACCGCATTAGGTATATAGGTATGTATCCCCTCTATAGACTTCATACCGCATTAGGTATATAGGTATGTATCCCTCTATAGACTTCATACCGCATTAGGTATATAGGTATGTATCCTCTCTATAGACTTCATACCGCATTAGGTATATAGGTATGTATCCCTCTATAGACTTCATACCGCATTAGGTATATAGGTATGTATCCCTCTATAGACTTCATACCGCATTAGGTATATAGGTATGTATCCCTCTATAGACTTCATACCGCATTAGGTATATAGGTATGTATCCCTCTATAGACTTCATACCGCATTAGGTATATAGGTATGTATCCTCTCTATAGACTTCATACCGCATTAGGTATATAGGTATGTATCCTCTCTATAGACTTCATACCGCATTAGGTATATAGGTATGTATCCTCTCTATAGACTTCATACCGCATTAGGTATATAGGTATGTATCCTCTCTATAGACTTCATACCGCATTAGGTATATAGGTATGTATCCCTCTATAGACTTCATACCGCATTAGGTATATAGGTATGTATCCTCTCTATAGACTTCATACCGCATTAGGTATATAGGTATGTATCCTCTCTATAGACTTCATACCGCATTAGGTATATAGGTATGTATCCTCTATAGACTTCATACCGCATTAGGTATATAGGTATGTATCCCTCTATAGACTTCATACCGCATTAGGTATATAGGTATGTATCCTCTATAGACTTCATACCGCATTAGGTATATAGGTATGTATCCCTCTATAGACTTCATACCGCATTAGGTATATAGGTATGTATCCTCTATAGACTTCATACCGCATTAGGTATATAGGTATGTATCCCTCTATAGACTTCATACCGCATTAGGTATATAGGTATGTATCCCTCTATAGACTTCATACCGCATTAGGTATATAGGTATGTATCCCTCTATAGACTTCATACCGCATTAGGTATATAGGTATGTATCCCTCTATAGACTTCATACCGCATTAGGTATATAGGTATGTATCCCTCTATAGACTTCATACCGCATTAGGTATATAGGTATGTATCCTCTCTATAGACTTCATACCGCATTAGGTATATAGGTATGTATCCTCTATAGACTTCATACCGCATTAGGTATATAGGTATGTATCCTCTATAGACTTCATACCGCATTAGGTATATAGGTATGTATCCTCTATAGACTTCATACCGCATTAGGTATATAGGTATGTATCCTCTATAGACTTCATACCGCATTAGGTATATAGGTATGTATCCCTCTATAGACTTCATACCGCATTAGGTATATAGGTATGTATCCTCTATAGACTTCATACCGCATTAGGTATATAGGTATGTATCCCTCTATAGACTTCATACCGCATTAGGTATATAGGTATGTATCCTCTATAGACTTCATACCGCATTAGCTATATAGGTATGTATCCCCTCTATAGACTTCATACCGCATTAGCTATATAGGTATGTATCCCCTCTATAGACTTCATACCGCATTAGGTATATAGGTATGTATCCTCTATATAGACTTCATACCGCATTAGGTATATAGGTATGTATCCCCTCTATAGACTTCATACCGCATTAGGTATATAGGTATGTATCCTCTATATAGACTTCATACCGCATTAGGTATATAGGCATGTATCCCCTCTATAGACTTCATACCGCATTAGGTATATAGGTATGTATCCCCTCTATAGACTTCATACCGCATTAGGTATATAGGTATGTATCCCCTCTATAGACTTCATACCCCATTAGGTATGTGGCTAAACCAACCGCGCCACTGGGTTTTGGAGGGGACAGATTGCCAGCCTCTTGCCCCAGGATTATGGGCCCTCTCATCAGCCCACGCTAAACTTAAACCCCATGGCGATTTGACTGTGTTTGTGGCATCTGAGCGCTGTTTGGATATATTGAGCGCTCAGATCCAAGCCATCTGGGGATATGTTACATGTCTGTGTGTACTGTAAAGGGTGGGACATTGTATATTGAATAGTGATGTCTGTCCTATTGTCCCCACGTGTGTATTGGCGATTTCCCTTTGTCCTGAGAGATAATTGAATGAGTCCTCAATTGTCTCCAGGACAGAAGACATTGTGTATTCTCCTGCCTGTGATGATTACATTAACCTGTGTAGGGTAATTGTATCACAGGCAGAGGGGAGAGATATGCTGGGGGTGTCTGTATTGTCCCATTGTGTGCGATTGGCTGCTGTATTCCCTGTGTCGCAGTCTTCCTTCTGGTCCCCTAGGGGAGTGTCCACCAGGTGGGAGACCTGCATAAATACCGGGCAGGTAGCCCTCAATAAGGAGAATTCCTGTTTAACCATTAATACGGAGCCTCGTCTGGTACTTGGGAGGAATTGCTACGTCAGAACGTTCTCTTGCCTGTTCCAGGAAAGGAGGACTTCGTATGGTTCCAGTTCGGTGGATTCCAGCGGTTGTGGGTTGCTGTTCTCTTCGGCAGGGGAATCGCCCGAACGGTATTAACCCTCACTATACTGGGTTATACCGTAACAACTGGTGGCAAGCAGCGGGATCGTTCCTACAGCCAGAAGGACAGCAACAGAAGGCACCGTGGATTTTACAATTTGAGGGCAACGCGTGTCCCAGTACAGCGACCCTGACAGCACCGGGATGGAACCACTAGTGGAGTATGATGAGGGTGTCATGGATGACCGAGATGCAGTCTGCAAAGGCATCTGGTACCAGGCACTGGGTAATGTGGAGTATCTGCGGGACGAGAGGCTCCCCAAGGATGAGCATCGACAGCAGAAGCTAGTAGCGCTGCGGATGCCCTTCCTAGGAGAGCAGCCCCTGGAAGAGTGGGTAGAAGACCTGAAGCACCTGGTAAGGCGGGAGATGTGGCTGGAAGATGCCTACCAGGCACTCTGGTGGTATGAAGCTCGGTACCTACCCCGGACAGCCGAGCATGACATGCCAGAGGGAGAGGAGTTTGATGGTCCTGGCTTGTTATGGGAGACTTTTTCAGAGCTGGAGTTTGGGAGCCCTACACAAGCCCGGTTCAGGGACCTCTTTGAGTGGCGGGAGAGCAGGTATGACTGGGGCGACACTCACAAAATTGAGCAAGACCTGGTCCACCTGGTGACCCGGGAGATGGAGCTGGAACAGGACTACCAGCAGCTGTTCCACTCCAGTGAGAGGGCTCAGCGAGAGAGCAGAGTGTCAGACCCAGGTCCAGAGCCCTTCAGCTGGGAGGATATTGTGGAGGTCTACTGGGAAGAACCCCAGGTGGCCGGTGGAGATGGGACCGAGGTCTCTCCACCGGTCCTGCAGGGAATTGGGAGCCCAGTCTCCATTCCCCAGCGGCAGGCTGAGTTACAGGGGCAGAGACAGTCGGTCCTGGCCCCCAGCAGCAGAGTGACTTACTGGGAGAGGAGAGCCTTGTCCTCCCTCCCCATCGGCAGAGAGTCCGGCAGGGAATAGAGAGCCCAGTCTCCTTTCCCCAGCAGCAGGACACTGTATTGGAAGCGGAGACAGTCGGTCTCCCTTCCCAGAGGCTGGAAGTATGTATGGGAGAGGAGCTTGTTACCCCTCTCCCCAGCGGCAGGCTAAGTTACAGGGGCAGAGACAGTCGGTCCTGGCCCCCAGCAGCAGAGTGACTTACTGGGAGAGGAGAGCCTTGTCCTCCCTCCCCATCGGCAGAGAGTCCGGCAGGGAATAGAGAGCCCAGTCTCCTTTCCCCAGCAGCAGGACACTGTATTGGAAGTGGAGACAGTCGGTCTCCCTCCCCAGCGGCTGGAAGTATGTCTGGGAGAGAAGCTTGTTACCTGCTCCCCCCAGCGGCAGCTTAACATACCAGGGGGAGACAGTAAGCCCCACAACAGTGGAGATGGGACCGAGAGCTCTCCACCGGCCCTACAGGGATGCTGGGTAGTCGGCCCAGATCCCCAGCGGCAGACGGATTTTAAGGGAGTAGGGACAGTCGGTCCTGCTCCCCAGCGGCAGTATGTTTTGCAGGGAGAGAAGAGCATCGTCTCCATTCCCCATCGGCCGTGTGATGTACAGGGAATTGGGAGCCCGGTCTCCATCCCCCGGTGACAGTTTAACGCACCAGGGGAGACAGTAAGCCCCCAACAGTGCAGATGGGACCGTGGTCTCTGCACTCACAGCACAGGGGTAGGGACAGTCGGTCCTGTCCCCCAGCAACAGGGCCATTTAGCCAAAGGGGAGACAGTCGGTCTCCCCCCACAGCAGCATGGTGGTCTATCTAAAGGGGAGACAGTCAGTCTCTCCCTACAACAGCAGAGCTGTGTATCTAAAGGGAGACAGTCGGTCTCCCCTACAACAACCAGGCTCCAACCAGGCTACTTCCGTGGTAGCGCTGGCACCAGGGCAGAGTACCGCTGGTCTCTGCCCACTCAGCAACCCACTCAGGCAGTCTACCAGTCCCCCACACAGCCGTAGTGAGGCACATGGACATGGACAGGTTTATCCCTTGCTCAGGTGTAGTAACCATTTATTGTGGGTGGGCTGTACTGCTGTTTCTGTTTTGTGGGTGGGCTGCTGGACTAACAAGGGCACTGACCGGCAGAAGGTCAGATACCCTGTTAGTCTGTTTGGAAAAGGGGAGATGTGTGGCAAAACCAACCGCGCCACTGGGTTTTGGAGGGGACAGATTGCCAGCCTCTTGCCCCAGGATTATGGGCCCTCTCATCAGCCCACGCTAAACTTAAACCCCATGGCGATTTGACTGTGTTTGTGGCATCTGAGCGCTGTTTGGATATATTGAGCGCTCAGATCCAAGCCATCTGGGGATATGTTACATGTCTGTGTGTACTGTAAAGGGTGGGACATTGTATATTGAATAATGATGTCTGTCCTATTGTCCCCACGTGTGTATAGGCGATTTCCCTTTGTCCTGAGAGATAATTGAATGACTCCTCGATTGTCTCCAGGACAGAAGACATTGTGTATTCTCCTGCCTGGGATGATTACATTACCCATGTAGGGTGATTGTATCACAGGCAGAGGGGAGGGATATGCTGGGGGTGTCTGTATTGTCCCATTGTGTGTGATTGGCTGCTGTATCCCGTGTCGCAGTCTTCCTTCTGGTCCCCTAGGGGAGTGTCCACCAGGTGGGAGACCTGCATAAATACCGGGCAGGTAGCCCTCAATAAAGTCAGAATTCCTGTTTAACCATTAATACGGAGCCTCGTCTCGTACTTGGGGGGAATTGCTACGTCAGAACGTTCTCTTGCCTGTTCCAGGAGAGGAGGACTTCGTATGGTTCCAGTTCGGTGGATTCCAGCGGTTGTGGGTTGCTGTGCTCTTCGCCAGGGGAATCGCCCGAACGGTATTAACCCTCACTATACCGGGTTATACCGTAACAAGGTATATAGGTATGTATCCCCTCTATAGACTTCATACCGCATTAGGTATATAGGTATGTATCCTCTATAGACTTCATACCGCATTAGGTATGTATCCTCTATAGACTTCATACCGCATTAGGTATGTATCCCCTCTATAGACTTCATACTGCATTAGGTATATAGGTATGTATCCTCTATAGACTTCATACCGCATTAGGTATGTATCCCCTCTATAGACTTCATACCGCATTAGGTATATAGGTATGTATCCTCTATAGACTTCATACCGCATTAAGTATATAGGTATGTATCCTCTATAGACTTCATACCGCATTAGGTATATAGGTATGTATCCTCTATAGACTTCATACCGCATTAGGTATATAGGTATGTATCCTCTATAGACTTCATACCGCATTAGGTATATAGGTATGTATCCTCTATAGACTTCATACCGCATTAGGTATATAGGTATGTATCCTCTATAGACTTCATACCGCATTAGGTATATAGGTATGTATCCTCTATAGACTTCATACCGCATTAGGTATATAGGTATGTATCCTCTCTATAGACTTCATACCGCATTAGGTATATAGGTATGTATCCTCTCTATAGACTTCATACCGCATTAGGTATATAGGTATGTATCCTCTATAGACTTCATACCGCATTAGGTATATAGGTATGTATCCTCTATAGACTTCATACCGCATTAGGTATATAGGTATGTATCCTCTCTATAGACTTCATACCGCATTAGGTATATAGGTATGTATCCTCTCTATAGACTTCATACCGCATTAGGTATATAGGTATGTATCCTCTCTATAGACTTCATACCGCATTAGGTATATAGGTATGTATCCTCTATAGACTTCATACCGCATTAGGTATATAGGTATGTATCCTCTATAGACTTCATACCGCATTAGGTATATAGGTATGTATCCTCTCTATAGACTTCATACCGCATTAGGTATATAGGTATGTATCCTCTATAGACTTCATACCGCATTAGGTATATAGGTATGTATCCTCTATAGACTTCATACCGCATTAGGTATATAGGTATGTATCCTCTATAGACTTCATACCGCATTAGATATATAGGTATGTATCCTCTATATAGACTTCATACCGCATTAGGTATATAGGTATGTATCCCCTCTATAGACTTCATACCGTATTAGGTATATAGGTATGTATCCTCTATAGACTTCATACCGCATTAGGTATATAGGTATGTATCCTCTCTATAGACTTCATACCGCATTAGGGTATATAGGTATGTATCCCTCTATAGACTTCATACCGCATTAGGTATATAGGTATGTATCCTCTCTATAGACTTCATACCGCATTAGGTATATAGGTATGTATCCCTCTATAGACTTCATACCGCATTAGGTATATAGGTATGTATCCTCTCTATAGACTTCATACCGCATTAGGTATATAGGTATGTATCCCTCTATAGACTTCATACCGCATTAGGTATATAGGTATGTATCCTCTATAGACTTCATACCGCATTAGGTATATAGGTATGTATCCCTCTATAGACTTCATACCGCATTAGGTATATAGGTATGTATCCCTCTATAGACTTCATACCGCATTAGGTATATAGGTATGTATCCTCTATAGACTTCATACCGCATTAGGTATATAGGTATGTATCCTCTATAGACTTCATACCGCATTAGGTATATAGGTATGTATCCTCTCTATAGACTTCATACCGCATTAGGTATATAGGTATGTATCCTCTATAGACTTCATACCGCATTAGGTATATAGGTATGTATCCTCTCTATAGACTTCATACCGCATTAGGTATATAGGTATGTATCCCTCTATAGACTTCATACCGCATTAGGTATATAGGTATGTATCCTCTATAGACTTCATACCGCATTAGGTATATAGGTATGTATCCCTCTATAGACTTCATACCGCATTAGGTATATAGGTATGTATCCCCTCTATAGACTTCATACCGCATTAGGTATATAGGTATGTATCCTCTCTATAGACTTCATACCGCATTAGGTATATAGGTATGTATCCTCTATAGACTTCATACCGCATTAGGTATATAGGTATGTATCCTCTCTATAGACTTCATACCGCATTAGGTATATAGGTATGTATCCTCTATAGACTTCATACCGCATTAGGTATATAGGTATGTATCCTCTCTATAGACTTCATACCGCATTAGGTATATAGGTATGTATCCTCTATAGACTTCATACCGCATTAGGTATATAGGTATGTATCCTCTATAGACTTCATACCGCATTAGGTATATAGGTATGTATCCCTCTATAGACTTCATACCGCATTAGGTATATAGGTATGTATCCTCTATAGACTTCATACCGCATTAGGTATATAGGTATGTATCCTCTCTATAGACTTCATACCGCATTAGGTATATAGGTATGTATCCTCTATAGACTTCATACCGCATTAGGTATATAGGTATGTATCCTCTATAGACTTCATACCGCATTAGGTATATAGGTATGTATCCTCTCTATAGACTTCATACCGCATTAGGTATATAGGTATGTATCCCTCTATAGACTTCATACCGCATTAGGTATATAGGTATGTATCCTCTATAGACTTCATACCGCATTAGGTATATAGGTATGTATCCCTCTATAGACTTCATACCGCATTAGGTATATAGGTATGTATCCCCTCTATAGACTTCATACCGCATTAGGTATATAGGTATGTATCCCTCTATAGACTTCATACCGCATTAGGTATATAGGTATGTATCCTCTCTATAGACTTCATACCGCATTAGGTATATAGGTATGTATCCCTCTATAGACTTCATACCGCATTAGGTATATAGGTATGTATCCCCTCTATAGACTTCATACCGCATTAGGTATATAGGTATGTATCCTCTATAGACTTCATACCGCATTAGGTATATAGGTATGTATCCTCTATAGACTTCATACCGCATTAGGTATATAGGTATGTATCCTCTCTATAGACTTCATACCGCATTAGGTATATAGGTATGTATCCCTCTATAGACTTCATACCGCATTAGGTATATAGGTATGTATCCTCTATAGACTTCATACCGCATTAGGTATATAGGTATGTATCCCTCTATAGACTTCATACCGCATTAGGTATATAGGTATGTATCCCTCTATAGACTTCATACCGCATTAGGTATATAGGTATGTATCCTCTATAGACTTCATACCGCATTAGGTATATAGGTATGTATCCTCTATAGACTTCATACCGCATTAGGTATATAGGTATGTATCCCTCTATAGACTTCATACCGCATTAGGTATATAGGTATGTATCCTCTATAGACTTCATACCGCATTAGGTATATAGGTATGTATCCCCTCTATAGACTTCATACCGCATTAGGTATATAGGTATGTATCCTCTCTATAGACTTCATACCGCATTAGGTATATAGGTATGTATCCTCTCTATAGACTTCATACCGCATTAGGTATATAGGTATGTATCCCTCTATAGACTTCATACCGCATTAGGTATATAGGTATGTATCCCTCTATAGACTTCATACCGCATTAGGTATATAGGTATGTATCCTCTATAGACTTCATACCGCATTAGGTATATAGGTATGTATCCTCTATAGACTTCATACCGCATTAGGTATATAGGTATGTATCCTCTCTATAGACTTCATACCGCATTAGGTATATAGGTATGTATCCTCTATAGACTTCATACCGCATTAGGTATATAGGTATGTATCCTCTATAGACTTCATACCGCATTAGGTATATAGGTATGTATCCTCTCTATAGACTTCATACCGCATTAGGTATATAGGTATGTATCCCTCTATAGACTTCATACCGCATTAGGTATATAGGTATGTATCCCTCTATAGACTTCATACCGCATTAGGTATATAGGTATGTATCCTCTATAGACTTCATACCGCATTAGGTATATAGGTATGTATCCTCTATAGACTTCATACCGCATTAGGTATATAGGTATGTATCCTCTATAGACTTCATACCGCATTAGGTATATAGGTATGTATCCCCTCTATAGACTTCATACCGCATTAGGTATATAGGTATGTATCCTCTCTATAGACTTCATACCGCATTAGGTATATAGGTATGTATCCTCTCTATAGACTTCATACCGCATTAGGTATATAGGTATGTATCCCTCTATAGACTTCATACCGCATTAGGTATATAGGTATGTATCCTCTATAGACTTCATACCGCATTAGGTATATAGGTATGTATCCTCTCTATAGACTTCATACCGCATTAGGTATATAGGTATGTATCCCTCTATAGACTTCATACCGCATTAGGTATATAGGTATGTATCCTCTATAGACTTCATACCGCATTAGGTATATAGGTATGTATCCTCTCTATAGACTTCATACCGCATTAGGTATATAGGTATGTATCCTCTATAGACTTCATACCGCATTAGGTATATAGGTATGTATCCCTCTATAGACTTCATACCGCATTAGGTATATAGGTATGTATCCCTCTATAGACTTCATACCGCATTAGGTATATAGGTATGTATCCTCTCTATAGACTTCATACCGCATTAGGTATATAGGTATGTATCCTCCTATAGACTTCATACCGCATTAGGTATATAGGTATGTATCCCTCTATAGACTTCATACCGCATTAGGTATATAGGTATGTATCCCTCTATAGACTTCATACCGCATTAGGTATATAGGTATGTATCCTCTCTATAGACTTCATACCGCATTAGGTATATAGGTATGTATCCCTCTATAGACTTCATACCGCATTAGGTATATAGGTATGTATCCCTCTATAGACTTCATACCGCATTAGGTATATAGGTATGTATCCTCTCTATAGACTTCATACCGCATTAGGTATATAGGTATGTATCCCTCTATAGACTTCATACCGCATTAGGTATATAGGTATGTATCCCTCTATAGACTTCATACCGCATTAGGTATATAGGTATGTATCCCTCTATAGACTTCATACCGCATTAGGTATATAGGTATGTATCCTCTATAGACTTCATACCGCATTAGGTATATAGGTATGTATCCCCTCTATAGACTTCATACCGCATTAGGTATATAGGTATGTATCCTCTATAGACTTCATACCGCATTAGGTATATAGGTATGTATCCCTCTATAGACTTCATACCGCATTAGGTATATAGGTATGTATCCCCTCTATAGACTTCATACCGCATTAGGTATATAGGTATGTATCCCCTCTATAGACTTCATACCCCATTAGGTATATAGGTATGTATCCTCTTTATACAGTTCATACCGCATTAGGTATATAGGTATGTATCCCCTCTATAGACTTCATACCGCATTAGGTATATAGGTATGTATCCTCTATAGACTTCATACCGCATTAGGTATATAGGTATGTATCCTCTATAGACTTCATACCGCATTAGGTATATAGGTATGTATCCCCTCTATAGACTTCATACCGCATTAGGTATATAGGTATGTATCCCCTCTATAGACTTCATACCGCATTAGGTATATAGGTATGTATCTCTATAGACTTCATACCGCATTAGGTATATAGGTATGTATCCTCTATATAGACTTCATACCGCATTAGGTATATAGGTATGTATCCTCTATATAGACTTCATACCCCATTAGGTATATAGGTATGTATCCTCTCTATAGACTTCATACCGCATTAGGTATATAGGTATGTACCCTCTATAGACTTCATACCGCATTAGGTATATAGGTATGTATCCTCTATAGACTTCATACCGCATTAGGTATATAGGTATGTATCCCCTCTATAGACTTCATACCGCATTAGGTATATAGGTATGTATCCTCTTTATAGACCTTTCGGTCTCAAGGTTTGTAATGTAGAATTCCAAGTTAATTCCCTTTTTTTTACATGATATCCTGTCACCCCCTCTCCTGCCTACCTTCACTTGCTCCACTATCCTGAATTTTAAATCTCGCTCTGAATGTCCTGCCTCCTTAAAATGTTTTGAAACTGGGAGGTAAACTTGTGTAAACTTCACACTGGGATCAATTCCATTCAAACAGGAAAGAAACGCCATGAGGTCCTCCGTGGCACCCAACCACACCAGGAAGACATCTATATAACGCCACCACCCCAGAACATGTCCAAAATGGTTGCTTCCACGGACAAACGTCTCCTCCAGGAGGGCCATGTAGATGTTGGCACACGTGGGTGCCACGTTGGACCCCATGGCGGTCCCCCATAAGTGAACAAAAAAATTATTTTGAAACCAGAAGTAATTCTTTGTCAGCAAAAATGTAAGTGTCAACAGGTCTCTACATGTTATGGTATGATCAGTGTGCAACAGATACTGTTGTACCGCCTGTAAACCCAAACTGTGTTCGATAGATATATACAAACTGCATACATACGATGCAAGAATGGCGCCCGTGGGTAGAGTGAGACCATTCATCTTTGAAAGAAAATCATTGGTGTCCCTGATATATGATTTCGATGAAATGGCAAAAGGACGCAAAATTTTATCCAGGAAAAAAAGGTATATTACAAAATAACGAACCCGTATACTATAGGGCAGTGTTTCCCAACCAGTGTGCCTCCAGCTGTTGCGAAACTACAACTCCCAGCATGCCCGCACAGCCAAAGGCTGTCTGGGCATGCTGGGAGTTGTAGTTTTGCAACAGCTGGAGGCACACTGGTTGGGAAATACTGCTATAGGGCATCTGGGAGGGGCTGTCAAACTTGTGTGGAGAATAGGAGTCACAGGTTTATCAGATTATAAAAATGAGAATAATTTTTCATCAATAGTACCGGCTAACGAAGCCTGGTTTCGGATCTCTTTAAGTTCCCTTAAAAGTTTGAATTTGGGATCATGTGACACCTTTTGGTACACATTAATATCACTCAATTGTGTCCTAATTTCCTGCACATAATCCCTGGTGTCCATAACCACAACGCCACCACCTTTATCGGCTGGCTAGATGGTGAGGCTGTGGTTGGAGGCCGGGGCATCGAGGGCAGTCCTCTCTTCAGTAGTAACATTTGCAAAACTTGAAGGTTCATTGATAACTTCATATTTCAGAGAATCAATGTCCCTCTTAGTTGCCACCACAAACGCTTCCACCGCTGGATGATCAATTGCTGGATTGAAATTGCTTTTCAGGAACAGTCCAGTGTTTTTAGAGTTAATTCAGTGGTTCCGTCACATCTGCTCAATGGCCTGTGTTGCTGTTCAGAGAACCACATTTTCAATTTAATAGAAGGCAGACATTTATGTAGGTCCAATTCCAGCTGGAACCAATCGGCTCTAGATACCGGACAGTAAGACAGACCCTTATTTAATACTGAACATTCAGCTTCATTAGGACTAGCCGAGGAGATCTTTCCTGTCCTTGTGGTTTGTGGTATGTGGGCGAAACCACATGGGATGGCAAAACACGTCTAAACCAACGCAGATCAGCATCGGACAGATTGGACCTGCCAACATTAAGGAGGCAGGACATTCAGAGCGAGAGTTAGAATTCAGGAACGTGGCGCAAGTGAAGGTAGGCAGGAGAGGGGGCCACAGGAAAGCATGTTTAAAAAATAAAAAGGGAATTCTTTTGGATTTCTACATTAGAAACCTTGAGACGGAAAGGTCTAAATGTGGATTTCAAGGTGATTTGCGTGATTGTCTCTGACTCTGCAGTTGGCCCCATGTCTCTGTTGTTGGGTACTGACGTATGTACTCCTTTTAGTTTTTCTTTGTTTGATTTAGATGTATCATCAAGCCTGTACACCGATCCGCGTCCTCGCCGATGTTCGCTGGACTGCGGGACCATATAGGCATCTACAGAAGCTCGTTACTGAGTTATTGATTAGATTGGAGACCCTCTCTTACCGTCTCTCCCCACATTGATGTGATGCGGGCCCCTCCTTGGAGGTCCCCTGTCCATGTTTTTCATGGACACGTGCACCTCTACTGGGGTCCTGAATTTATTGCGCCCATTTGAAGTTGTTTGAATGGTGGTTTATTAGTTTGTATGTTTACGTCTAAAAAGTCCTGGATCGGGTCTGGGGTCATGTGTCACACAAATGTGATTCTTGGTCCCCCGTCCTGAGAGGGAATGTGCAATTACTCTCTGGTGTTGCACAAGGCCCCCTGGACTAATATATTTCATATGGTTGCCATGGGTGACGATGGGTCCGTTTGCCATAGTTCACGTGGGAACGGCTCTATCATATACTGGACGTGATGGTCACACTGACACGGTGGGACGGTTTTGTCTGCTACCCCATGTTAACCCTTTATGTATTTGATACTCATGCATAACGATATGAAACTGGTCATGTGGTGATTGTGGGAGGCGCTTTGCTTAAGGGCATGAGCATGCCCAGTGAGGGAGTTTGTGGACGGCAGCCATGTTTGTTATGGTGTCCGAACTCGCACGAGATGTCAGACCTTCACGCTTCAGTCAACGCGTGGAGATTGAAGTCACGCGCATGCGTACAACATAGACGCCGTATCGGTCCTGTCGCCCATTGGAATATGTGAGAATGCTTATTGATTTTTAATTATTCCCATCACCCGGATTATCTATGGACCAATTATGGTCTCTTTAATGTTTATGATGTGCACGGATGTATCATCCTGTATATTTGAAAGAGGAGGAATATTTTTGATTCACAAATCACGGATATGAATTTGCACGATTGTTTATGAAGTTTTATACACTTTTTAATCATTTATTGTATGCAATCTCCTCTTCTATCCTGACAGACTAATGCTTAGACAGACAGATAGATACATAGACAGACAGACGGATAGAGCCATAGACAGACAGATGGATACATAGACAGACAGACGGATAGAGCCATAGACAGACAGATGGATACATAGACAGACAGACGGATAGAGCCATAGACAGACAGATGGGGGGTTGCTACGTTTCTAGATGATAAATCACCAGCGATGAGGATAATAAACCAGCGACTTGGGAATCTTCCTCTCGACATTAATTATATTGTTTCTCTTTCACTTGTTGGGATTAATTAAGACTGAAATCCTCATCATTGTTTATTACCCTAGAGGATATTGAGGGTTATCAAGAGATTTAATTTCAGATTAGTAAATTGGGCCCGGAGTTTATTGCAGTCAATGAGTCGTCTTTATCCCTGTATTTCTGCTGCCATCCATCTTCCCTTTGTGCTATATATATATTGTACTGCCGTGCTTTTCTCGTGTGTATATGTGTGTGCGTATATAATATATATATATGATTGGGGGAATTCCTAAATTTCTAGATGATAAATCACCAGCAATGAGGATAATAAATGAGCGACTTGTGAATCTTCCTCCTGAGGTTAATTATATTATTTCTTTTTTACTTGGGATTAGACTGAAATCCTCATCATTGTATATTCCCTAAGAGGATGTTGAGAATTATCAAGAGATTTACATAGTATATAAGGCTGAAAAAAGCCCTCTGTCCATCCAGTTCGGCCTGTTTCCTGCAAGTTGATCCAGAGGAAGGAAAAAACCCTGTGAGGGAGAAGCCAATTTTCCTCACTTAAAGGGAAAAAACTCCTTCCCGACTCCAATCAGAATAACTCCCTGGATCAACGACCCCTCTCTAGTAGCTATAACCTGTAATATTATTACACTCCAGAAATACATCCAGGGCCCTCCTGATCTCTTATAGTGACCTCACCATCACCACCTCCTCAGGGAGAGAGTTCCATAGTCTCACTGCTCTTACAGTAAAGAGTCCATAGTCTCACTGCTCTTACAGTATAGAGTCCATAGTCTCACTGCTCTTACAGTATAGAGTCCATAGTCTCACTGCTCTTACAGTAAAGAGTCCATAGTCTCACTGCTCTTACAGTATAGAGTCCATAGTCTCACTGCTCTTACAGTAAAGAGTCCATAGTCTCACTGCTCTTACAGTAAAGAGTCCATAGTCTCACTGCTCTTACAGTATAGAGTCCATAGTCTCACTGCTCTTACAGTATAGAGTCCATAGTCTCACTGCTCTTACAGTAAAGAGTCCATAGTCTCACTGCTCTTACAGTATAGAGTCCATAGTCTCACTGCTCTTACAGTAAAGAGTCCATAGTCTCACTGCTCTTACAGTATAGAGTCCATAGTCTCACTGCTCTTACAGTAAAGAGCCCATAGTCTCACTGCTCTTACAGTAAAGAGTCCATAGTCTCACTGCTCTTACTGTATAGAGTCCATAGTCTCACTGCTCTTACAGTAAAGAGTCTATAGTCTCACTGCTCTTACAGTAAAGAGTCCATAGTCTCACTGCTCTTACAGTAAAGAGTCCATAGTCTCACTGCTCTTACAGTAAAGAGTCCATAGTCTCACTGCTCTTACAGTATAGAGTCCATAGTCTCACTGCTCTTACAGTATAGAGTCCATAGTCTCACTGCTCTTACAGTAAAGAGTCCATAGTCTCACTGCTCTTACAGTATAGAGTCCATAGTCTCACTGCTCTTACAGTATAGAGTCCATAGTCTCACTGCTCTTACAGTATAGAGTCCATAGTCTCACTGCTCTTACAGTATAGAGTCCATAGTCTCACTGCTCTTACAGTAAAGAGTCCATAGTCTCACTGCTCTTACAGTATAGAGTCCATAGTCTCACTGCTCTTACAGTAAAGAGTCCATAGTCTCACTGCTCTTACAGTATAGAGTCCATAGTCTCACTGCTCTTACAGTATAGAGTCCATAGTCTCACTGCTCTTACAGTATAGAGTCCATAGTCTCACTGCTCTTACAGTATAGAGTCCATAGTCTCACTGCTCTTACAGTATAGAGTCCATAGTCTCACTGCTCTTACAGTAAAGAGTCCATAGTCTCACTGCTCTTACAGTAAAGAGTCCATAGTCTCACTGCTCTTACAGTATAGAGTCCATAGTCTCACTGCTCTTACAGTAAAGAGTCCATAGTCTCACTGCTCTTACAGTATAGAGTCCATAGTCTCACTGCTCTTACAGTAAAGAGTCCATAGTCTCACTGCTCTTACAGTATAGAGTCCATAGTCTCACTGCTCTTACAGTGAAGAATCCTTTTCTATGTTTGTGTACAAACCTTCTTTCCTCCAGACGCAGAGGATGTCCCCTCGTCACAGTCCTGGGGATAAATAGATGATGGGAGTGATCTCTGTACTGACCCCTGATATAGTTATACATAGTTATTAGATCTCCCCTCAGTCGTCTTTTTTCTAAGGTGAATAACCCTAATTTTGATAACCTTTCAGGGTACTGTAGTTGCCTCATTCCAGTTATGACTTTAGTTGCCCTCCTCTGAACCCTCTCCAGCTCTGCTATGTCTGCCTTGTTCACAGGAGCCCAGAACTGTACACAGTCCTCCATGTGTGGTCTGACCAGTGATGTGTAAAGTGGTAGGACTATGTTCTCATCACGGGCGTCTATGCCCCGTCTGATGCCCCCCATTATCTTATTGGCCTTGGCAGCAGCTGCCTGACACTGGTTTCTACAGCTTAGTTTTGTGTTCACTAAAATTCCTAGATCCTTTTCCATGTCAGTGTTACCCAGTGTTTTACCATTTGGTATGTACGGATGACTTGCATTATTCCTTCCCATGTGCATAACCTTACAATTGTCAGTGTTAAATATCATCTGCCACTTATCTGCCCAAGCCTCCAATCTATCCAGATCCCTCTGTAGCCATATACTGTCCTCTGTAGTGTATATACAGTATACTGTCCTCTGTAGTATATACACCATATTCTGGCCTCTGTAGTATATATACAGTATACTGTCCTCTGTAGTGTATATATACAGTATACTGTCCTCTGTAGTATATATACAGTATACTGTCCTCTGTAGTATATATACAGTATACTGTCCTCTGGAGTGTGTGTGTTTATGTATATATATATATATATATATATATATACAGTATACTGTCCTCTGTAGTGTATATATACAGTATACTGTCCTCTGTAGTATATATACAGTATACTGTCCTCTGTAGTGTATATATACAGTATACTGTCCTCTGTAGTATATATATATATACAGTATACTGTCCTCTGTAGTATATATACAGTATATTGTCCTCTGTAGTGTGTGTATATATATATATATATATATATATATATATATATATATATACAGTATACTGTCCTCTGTAGTGTATATACAGTATACTGTCCTCTGTAGTATATATACAGTATACTGTCCTCTGTAGTGTGTGTGTGTATATATATATACAGTATACTGTCCTCTGTAGTGTATATATACAGTATACTGTCCTCTGTAGTGTATATATACAGTATACTGTCCTCTGTAGTGTATATATACAGTACACTGTCCTCTGTAATATATATACAGTATACTGTCCTCTGTAGTATATATATATACAGTATACTGTCCTCTGTAGTGTATATATACAGTATACTGTCCTCTGTAGTATATATACAGTATACTGTCCTCTGTAGTGTATATATACAGTACACTGTCCTCTGTAGTGTTAATTACTTTACACAATTTGTCATCTACAAAAATAGATATTTTACTGTGCAGGCCTTCTACTAGATCATTAATAAATATACTGAAGAGAATAGGGCCCAATACTGACCCCTGTGGTACCCCACTAGTGACAGTGACCCCTCCAGTACTGACCCCTGAGGTACCCCACTAGTGACAGTGCCCCAATCTGAGTGTGTACCGTTAATAACCCCCCTCTGTTTTCTGTCACTCAGCCAGTTACTTACCCACTTTCAGACATTTTCTCCCAGTCCGAGCATCCTCATTTTATATACTAACCTTTTATGCGGTACAGCGTCAAATGCTTTGGAGAAGTCCAGATATATGACATCCATTGATTCGCCGCTGTCACGTCTAGAACTTACCTCCTCATAGAAGCTGATTAAATTAGTCTGACATGACCGATCCCTCATGAAGCCATGCTGATATGGCGGTATTTGCCTATTTTCATTGAGGTACTCCAAGATAGCATCTCTTAGAAACCCTTCAAACAGTTTACCAACAACAGATGTTAGACTTACCGGTCTATAGTTTCCGGGCTCTGTTTTTGGACCCTTTTTGAATATTGGCACCACATTTGCTATGCGCCAATCCTGTGGAACGCTCCCTGTCAGTATAGAGTCCTTAAATATCAGAAATAAGGGTCTGGCTATGACATTACTTAATTCTCTTAGGATACAGGGGTGTATGCCATCTGGTCCTGGCGATTTGTTTATTTTTAATCTTTTTAAGGGCCCTTTCACACTTGCGTTGTGTGGATCCGGCGTGCACTTCCGTCCCGCCGGATCCGTCAACGCATGACAACTGAAAGCATTTGTAGACTGATCCGGATTGCGGATCCGTCTACAAATGCATTGCAAGTGCAGATCCGTCTCACCGTTTGCCATGCGGAGAGACGTATCCGTCTTGTATTTTTTTCACTGTTTTAAAGGTCTGCGCATGCGCACACCTGAAGGACGGATCCATCCTTCAGTCTTTTTTTTAATGCCGGATCCGGCCCCAATGTAAGTCAACGGGACTTAAGGCCTGATCAGGCGTTCAGTCATGTGTTCAGGCTTTTCAGGACGGAGATAAAACCGCAGCATGCTGCAGTTTTATCTCCGTCCTGAAAAGTTAAAAAGACTGAACTGAAGACATCCTGATGCATCCTGAACGGATTTCTCTCCATTCAGAATGCATTGGGATAATCCTGATCAGTATCTTTCCGTCCTAGAGCCGCGAGGACGGAACTCTAGGACGGAAAGTAAAAACGCTAGTGTGAAAGCACCCTAAGACGCCGCTGTACTTCTTCCTGGGTCAGACAGGGCACTTTTAATGGGGGATTTACTTTTACATTCTGCATTTCATCTGACAGTTTATTTTCCTCAGTAAATATAGTGGAGAAAATATTTAATAGTTTTGCTTTCTCCTCATCGCTCTCTGCAACTCCCCCCTCATCACTCTGTAAAGGGCCGACCCCTTCAGATTTATACTTTTTATCATTTATATAATTGAAGAACATTTTAGGGTTAGTTTTGCTCTCTTTGGCAATTTATCTCTCGGTCTCTAGTTTGGCTGCTTTTTGTTTTTTTACATATTCTATTTTTTCCTTAGTTTTTAGATGCTTCCTCGCTCCCCTCCTGTTTTAGTGATTTTAAATGCTTTCTTTTTGTCATTTATTGCTTTCTTTACATTTCTATGATGTATTATGTAGATGAAAACTGGGCTACCAGAGGGAGTTTATCCAAACTTAAGTAATACCCCACTTGTAGTGGGAAGCTGCAGGGTCCACAGGGGCTTAATTGCCAAAAACGCCTATTTGGTTAAAAAACCTCAAATTATGATAATATATTGAGATGATATATAATCAATAGACCCGCGCTATAGTTAATGGTGGTGTTAATAATGTGTAAGACAAATGTATATAGTGTGTATACAGGTTAGCATTGGTTTGTGGCCAATAAAAAGTAATGTTTAAATCTGAATTATTCCATTTTACAGTTGCATGTAGATCAAAGGGTTAATGTTCTTTCCAGAACCGTAGGGTAATCGATGCTGTGTCGTTAGTACACTCATCTGCCGTTTACCTGTATACTGTGTTGGTGGTTATCGGTATTCGTAGCCATTCGGATAACCAGAGTAGCTTCTCTCGCGCGCGCGTCTCCGGCCGGGACAGCCTGCGCGGTAGTAAAGCCAAGATCCCCGAGGACACAGCAGCAGTCATCTCAGCTAAGCGGCAAGACGATCTCTCCCCCCAACACAGTATACAGACAGACGAGTGTGTACGACACAGCATCGATTACCCTACGGTTCTGGAAATAACATTAACCCTTTGATCTACATGCAACTGTAAAATGGAATAATTCAGATTTAAACATTACTTTTTATTGGCCACAAACCGATGCTAACCTGTATACACACAATATACATTTGTCTTACACATTATTAACACCACCATTAACTATAGCGCGGGTCTATTGATTATATATTATCCTTCTTTACATTTCTATTTATCCACATTTGTTTTTTCTTCTTCCTTACCCTTTTATTCCCATAAGGTATGTACCTCTCAATATTAGATTTTAGGATGCCTTTAAAAATTTCCCATCTTGTGGCTGTATTTTATTTAATTTTTGTGTCTCCCAGTTGGTTAGGCCTATGGCCTCTTAGTTGGCAAAACTTAGCTTTTTTGAAGTTTGGTATTTTCGTTCCTCCCTGAAGAAACCCTCTTTTGAATGACAATTGGAAGTTTATTACTTTCTGGTCACTATTTCCCAGGTTTCCCCCGACCTGGATGTCTGTGGTTCTGTCAGTGTCACAGTAGGTGAGGGAATGGAAGAAAACCAAATATAACAAAAACACCAGACAAAGCTAGGGAAGAGGGAAAGGTCACCACCTGACAATCCCTGAGCCTTTCCCTGATTGCTGACAACATGAGCAAACCATCCTAAAGGTGGAAGTACTCATGCGTTGGAAGTAGAGTTGAGCGAACACCTGGATGTTCGGGTCCGAGAGGTTCGGCCGAACTTCCGGAAAATGTCCGGGTTCGTGATCCGAACTCAACCCGAACTTCATCCCGAACCCGAACCCCATAGAAGTCAATGGGGACCCGAACTTTTGGGCACTAAAAAGGCTGTAAAATAGTCCAGGAAAGGGCTAGAGGGCTGCAAAAGGCAGCAAAATGTAGGTAAATCCCCTGCAAACAAATGTAGATAGGGAAATGATGACTTAACATAAAATAAATAAAATTAAACAATATTAATTGGAGTGAGGTCCCATAGCACAGAATCAGGCTTCAAATCACCCACCAATGGAGAAGGTCACTTACTATTATTTCGACCCCAGCATCCAGACAAAGGAGAGAGGTCCCACAGCAGAGAATCTGGCATCATATCAAGCACCACAGGAGATGGCTACTGTCAGTGACTTAGGCCTTAGCACCCAGACAGAGGAGACATGTCAGATAGCACAAGCATTACATTTATACCATCCAGCACAGGAGAAGGCCACTGTTAGTTACTTTGACCCCTGCACCCAGAAAGAGGAGAGAGGCCCCACAGCACATATTCAGGCATCATATCACCCACCACAGGAGTAGGCCACCATTTAGTTAATTTGACCCCTGCACCCATGTCAGATGGCACAAGCATCAGCTTCACATCACCCAGCACAAGAGAAGGCCACTTTGAGAGACTTTTACCCCTGCACCCAGACGGAGGAGAGAGGTTTCACAGCAGAGAATCAGGCATTTATATCACCCACCACAGGAGAAGGCCGCTTTCAGTGACTTAGGCCTTAGCACCGACACAGAGGAGACAGGTCAGATAGCACAAGCATCAGTTTCACATCAACCACCACAGGAGTAGGGCACTTTTAGAGACTTTGACCCCTGCACCCAGAAAGAGGAGAGAGGTCCCACAGCAGAGATTCAGGCATTTATATCAACCACCACAGGAGAAGGCCGCTTTCAGTGACTTAGGCCTTAGCACCCACACAAAGGAGACATGTCAGACAGCACAAGTATAACATTCATATCACCCAGCACAGGAGAAGGACACTTTCATGTACTTTGGCCCCGGCACCCAGACAGAGGGAAGGTTCATTCAACTCTGGGTTGCACCCCAAGATCCTACTTAATTTCAAAAATTGATTTTTCAATGAAGAAGTGGCCAGAAGTACAAGACAACATGGTTTAAGGCAGTTATTAAGGACTACTCTGCACAAGGGAGGGTCAGGTCCTGTGGGATCCATGCCTGGTTCATTTTTAAGAACGTCAGCTTGTCCACGTTGGCTGTGGACAGGCGGTTGCGTTTGTCAGTAATGACGCCCCCTGCCGTGCTGAATACACGTTCAGATAAAACGCTGGCCGCCGGGCAGGCCAGCACCTTCAAGGCATAAAATGCTAACTCTGGCCACGTGGACAATTTGGAGACCCAGAAGTTGAATGGGGCCGAACCATCCGTCAGTACGTGGAGTTGTGTGCAGACGTACTGTTCAACCATGTTAGTGAAATGCTGCCTCCTGCTAACACGTTCCGTATCAGGTGGTGGGGCAGTTAGCTGTGGCGTGGAGACAAAACTTTTCCACATTTCTGCCATGCTAACCCTGCCCTCAGAGGAGCTGGCCGTGACACTGCTGCGTGGGCGACCTCTAGCTCCTCCTCTGCCTTGGCCTTCCACCTGTTCCCCTGTGACAGTTGGGAATGCTCTCAGGAGCGCATCTACCAGCGTGCGCTTGTACTCGCGCATCTTCCTATCACGCTCCAGTGCAGGAAGTAAAGTGGGCACATTGTTTTTGTACCGTGGCTCCAGCAGGGTGGCAACCCAGTAGTCAGCACACGTTAAAATGTGGGCAACTCTGCAGCATGTAATCGCTCATGTGTGCCAGGCTCCCCAGAGGTAAGGACAAGCTGTCCTCTGTGGGAGGCGTATTGTCATCATCCTCTGTATCCCCCCAGCCACGCACCAGGGATGTGCCTGCGCTGTGCTGGGTGCCACCCCGCTGTGAACCTGCTTCATCCTCATCCTCCTCCACCTCCTCCTCATCCTCCTCGTCCTCCAGTAGTGGTCCCTGGCTGGCCACATTTGTACCTGGCCTCTGCTGTTGCAAAAAACCTCCCTCTGAGCCACTTCTAACAGACTGGCCTGAAAGTGCTAAAAACGACCCGTCATCCTCCTCCTCCTGGCCCACCTCCTCTTCCATCATCGCCCTAAGCGTTTTCTCTAGGAGACATAGAAGTGGTATTGTAACGCTGATAACGGTGTCATCGCCACTGGCCATGTTGGTGGCGTACTCTAAACAGCGCACACAGGTCTCGCATGGAGGCCCAATCATTGGTGGTGAAGTGGTGCTGTTCCGCAGTGCGACTGACCCGTGCGTGCTGCAGCTGAAACTCCACGATGGCCTGCTGCTGCTCGCACAGTCTCTCCAGCATGTGCAAGGTGGAGTTCCACCTGGTGGGCACGTCGCATATGAGGCGGTGAGCGGGAAGGCCGAAGTTCCGCTGTAGCGCTGACAGGCGAGCAGCGGCAGGATGTGAACGCCGGAAGCACGCACAGACGGCCCGCACTTTATGCAGCAGCTCTGACATGTCTGGGTAGTTGTGAATGAACTTTTGCACCACCAAATTCAGCACATGCGCCAGGCAAGGGATGTGCGTCAAACCGGCTAGTCCCAGAGCTGCCACGAGATTTCGCCCATTATCGCACACCACCAGGCCGGGCTTGAGGCCCACCGGCAGCAACCACTGGTCGGTCTGTTGTTCAATACCCCGCCACAACTCCTGCGCGGTGTGGGGCCTGTCCCCCAAACATATGAGTTTCAGAATGCTGACGCGTTACCCGGGCTGTGCTGAAGTTGGTGGTGAAGGTGTGTGGCTGACTGGATGAGCTGGTGGAAGCAGAGGAGGAGGAAGCCGAGTAGGAGGAGGAGGCTACAGGAGGCAAAGAATGATGCCCTGTGATCCTTGGCGGCGGAAGGACGTGCGCCAAGGAACTCTCCGCCTGGGGCCCAGCCGCCACTACATTTACCCAGTGTGCAGTTAGGGAGATATAGCGTCCCTGGCCGTGCTTACTGGTCCACGTATCTGTGGTTAGGTGGACCTTGCCACAGATGGCGTTGCGCAGTGCACACTTGATTTTATCGGACACTTGCATGTGCAGGAAAGGCACGGCTGTCTTGGAGAAGTAGTGGCGGCTGGGGACAACATACTGTGGGACAGCCATGGACATCAGCTGTTTGAAGCTGTCTGTGTCCACCAGCCGGAATGACAGCATTTCAAAGGCCAGTAGTTTAGAAATGCTGGCATTCAGGCCAAGGGCTCGAGGGTGACTAGGTGGGAATTTGCGCTTCCTCTCAAAGGTTTGAGAGATGGAGAGCTGAACGCTGCTGTGTGAAATAGTGGAGACGCTAGGTGACGGTGGCGGTGGTGGTGTCGGTGGCACATCCTCTGTTTGCTGCTCGGCAGGTGGCAACATTCCTCTCGAGGCGGAAGCCGAGGCAGCAGCGGTAGAGGGAGCAGGGGGAGCCTGAGCGGGTTCCTTGTTTTTAAGGTGTGTACTCCACTGCAGTTCATGCTTTGCATGTAGATGCCTGATCATGCAGGTTGTGCTCAGGTTAAGAACGTTAATGCCTCGCCTCAGGGTCTCATGGCACAGCGTGCAAACCACTCGGGTCTTGTCCTCAGCACATTGTTTAAAGAAGTGCCATGCCAGGGAACTCCTTGAAGATGCCTTTGGGGTGCTGGGTCCCTGTTGGCGCTGGACAATAGCAGGCGAACTCTCTGGACTGCGGCTGTTCTGCTTTTGCCCCCTGCTCCCTCTTTGGCTTCGCTGTTGTCTCGGTCTCACCACTGCCTCTTCCTCTGAACTATTTAAGTCAGCGGCACGACCTTCAGTCCATGTGGGGTCTAAGACCTCATCGTCCTCTGCATCGTCTTCCACACAGTCTTCCTCCCTGACCTCCTCCTGTTCAGTCTGCACATTGCAATAAGACGCGGCAGTGGGCACCTGTGTTTCATCATCATCAGACACTCGGTCACTCTGCTGTGGTGGTATTCCCATGTCCTCATCATCTGGATACATAAGTGGTTGTGAGTCAGTGCATGGAATGTCTTCCACCGCTGGGGAAGGGATAGGTGGACGCCCCTGGAAAACCGTGGGAGCAGAGTCTTCAAACAGAAGAAGAGACTGCTGCATAACTTGTGGCTCAGACAGTTTCCCTGATATGCATGGGGGTGATGTGACAGACTGATGGGCTTGGTTTTCAGGTGCCACCTGTGCGCTTTTCGCTAAAGACTGGGTGGGAGATAATGTTGTGAACGTGCTGGATCCACTGTCGGCCACCCAATCGACTAATGCCTGTACCTGCTCAGGCCTTACCATCCTTAGAACGGCATTGGGCCTCACCAAATATCGCTGTAAATTCTGCCGGCTACTTGAGGGAGTTGGTTCACTAATTTGTGCGCCTGAGGCCGAACGGCCACATCCTCTGCCAGCAACAGAGGCTCCACGGACACCACCACGACCGCGTCCTCGTCCCTTAATAGAATGTTTTCTCATTGTTGCGATTCAACTCGCACCACAATAAAATATATTATTTTTTAGCCCGAAAATTCCCACACTGGAAGATATAATTCCTTTTTACAGGAGTAAAAACGTGAGGCCTACTGTTTCTGGTTTAACAAACACCAGATTGATTAAATTGGCCTTTTTTTCACCAAAATTACAACACTGGACAATAATGCCTTTTGGCGGTATTAATTACAAGAGGACTGCTGCTAATTGGACACCAGATTTTTTATAATGCTAGTTTTGGTACATAGATCCCCACACGGGTAAATATAATTCCTTTTTATAAGAGGAGTGAAAACGTGAGGCCTACTGTTTCTGGTGTAACTAACACCAGATTGATTAAATTGGCCTTTTTTTCACCAAAATTACAACACTGGACGATATAATGCCTTTTGGCGGTATTAATTACAATAGGACTGCTGGTATTTCAGAACACCGGAATTGTTAAAATGCTAGTTTTGCTAGATAAATTTCCCACACTGGGAGAAATATTGCCTAAGCCTTTTTACAGTATTAATTACAACAGTAGTGCTTCTTCTGGTCTAACACCAGAATAATTTTATTATTACGGTGAAAGCTTTTTCTAATTTATATTTCTGGCACATAAAAAAAAAATATTTCTGGCTGACAGTATTGGACCTGGCTGTAGTGGCACTGGCTAGCCTAGCTGGAACAGCACATTCATGGGATTTGCTATCCAAGTGGGTTACTTTCAGTTTCACCACTGATATATTAAATATCTTTGCAGTTAGTATGGGTGACACAAGCACAGCCAAACCCCTGATGTAGTATATCTATGAAAAAATCGACTATTACATGAGATCAATGGACGTTGTGGCAGCTTTTGCTGTAGCACCACAAGTCCCAAAATGGCCGCCGCCTATCAGCCCAGTAACATGTGCCAGAAAACAGTCTGCCCAGCCAGAAAAAAAATAGACTTTGACTGAGCAGCTGAATCGCTGTTGTTCTGATTCACAGGTGTAGATTTTTCACTTCTTTGGAGCTTTGGTTTACACTCTGTGGCAGCAAGTGCTGGCGCACCACAAGTCCCAAAATGGCCACCGCCGGTCAGCCCAGTTACATGTGCCAGTAAAAATCGCTCTGGCCAGTCTCAACAAAATAGTGACTTTCAGTGAACAGCTCAGCTGAGTTGTTCTGATGCACAGGTGTAGAAAGGTAGATCATTCAATCACTTCTTTATCCCTGCCTATCTCGCCCTCACAGAAGCTGCATCCTCTCCCTACACTAATCAGAGCAGTGTGACGTGCGGCGCTACGTGACTCCAGCTTAAATAGAGGCTGGGTCACATGCTGCACTTGGCCAATCACAGCCATGCCATTAGTAGGCATGAGAGGCGGGTGTAAATGGAGCCACTAAACAGCTAATGAGCAGAACCTGTGGAGCGGGGGGATCCTGCCCACAACAACAAACAGCAAGGAAAAAGAGAAAGATCTGTCAGAAAGACTCACGTGCAGCAAGTCTATCGGATCTTCTCAGGCCTCTCACAGGGCAGGCAGTGACAGTCAGGTCTATTGGTTAATACTAAGTCCAGTATGGCCGTCCCTCTAGTCGGGTCCGGAACCAGTTGAGAAAGGTAATTGTCTTTGGTTATTGTCGAGAACCTGTTTCCTTTATGAGATGTACAGGTCTCAGTTTCCCGGTCTATATCTGCGGAGTTCCCCCATAATAACCCCCTCATTATGATTTGCCGCCTCGTCTATCTCGTTTAGCAGTAGATTTTCTGTGGACTCCGGTTTATTAGGTGGTTTATAGTAAACTCCTATTAGTCATTTATTATTGTTTTTGGCTCCATGTATTTCTACCCACAGGGACCCCACATCTTCATGTCCCTCACTTATATCTTCTCCGACTGTGGGCTTTATATACCGGAGACCCCTCCCCCTCTCCACAGGACTTTACATAAAGGCAGACCCCTCCCCCTCCCCACAGGACTTTACATAAAGGCAGACCCCTCCCCCTCCCCACAGGACTTTACATAAAGGCAGACCCCTCCCCTTCTCCACAGGACTTTACATAAAGGCAGGCCCCTCCCCCTCCCCACAGGACTTTACATAAAGGAGACCCTCCCCTCTCCACAGGACTTTACATAAAGGCAGACCCCTCCCCTCTCCACAGGACTTTACATAAAGGCAGGCCCCTCCCCTCTCCACAGGACTTTACATAAAGGAGACCCTCCCCTCTCCACAGGACTTTACATAAAGGCAGACCCTCCCCTCTCCACAGGACTTTACATAAAGGAGACCCTCCCCTCTCCACAGGACTTTACATAAAGGCAGACCCCTCCCCTCTCCACAGGACTTTACATAAAGGCAGACCCCTCCCCTCTCCACAGGACTTTACATAAAGGCAGACCCCTCCCCTCTCCACAGGACTTTACATAAAGGAGACCCCTCCCCTCTCCACAGGACTTTACATAAAGGCAGACCCCTCCCTTCTCCACAGGACTTTACATAAAGGCAGGCCCCTCCCCTCTCCACAGGACTTTACATAAAGGCAGGCCCCTCCCCCTCTCCACAGGACTTTACATAAAGGAGACCCCTCCCCCTCTCCACAGGACTTTACATAAAGGAGACCCCTCCACCTCTCCGGTTTTGACGATCCTTTCTAAACAGACTGTAACCGTGTACATTAACTGCCCAGTCATAGCCATCATCCAGCCGTGTCTCAGTTATTCCCACTGTCATAGCTATCATCCAGCCGTGTCTCAGTTATTCCCACTGTCATAGCTATCATCCAGCCATGTCTCAGTTATTCCCACTGTCATAGCTATCATCCAGCCATGTCTCAGTTATTCCCACTGTCATAGCTATCGTCCAGCCATGTCTCAGTTATTCCCACTGTCATAGCTATCATCCAGCCATGTCTCAGTTATTCCCACTGTCATAGTCCTCCTCACACATCACTAATTCCAGTTCACCGGTCTTGTCAGTCAGGCTTCTGGCATTAGTGTACATACAATTGAGAGGTTTATGGATATTTTTTACCCTACAGCTTCCATTTCAGATTAGTAAATTGGGCCCGGAGTTTATTGCAATCAATGTGTCGTCTCTATCCCTGTATTTCTACCGCCATCCATCTCCCCTCTCTCCCCTGTCTAATCTCCCCCCCCCCCCCCAATCTCCTCTTTGTTGTGCCTTTTCATAAATTGACTGTCTGCTTCTTCTTGACATTCATTGCCTTTAAGAGTCCTGCTCCATATTCTCCATCTTGTATGTCTTATGTAGGCCACAGTGAGTTCATAGAGAGGTTACCCCTCATTAGTGTCTGGCCTTGCAGATGTTTAGCAGACCTGAGAGGAGTAACTTTTACCTCATTGCTAAAGTATGGCGGAGATAAGAGATTGTCCTTGAAGCACATCTGGTATATGTTATTCTATTCTTTTCTATGTCCATTAATGAGGCAGAAGAATAATTTCTGTTCATTCCTATAATGGATCTTATTTAGCTTTTATCATGAGCTAATCAATAAGTTATATATATATTGTTTTATATTGCCACATATTGTAACAAGCCATTGATGCACATTTTATCCTGTGTACAGTCGTGGCCAAAAGTTTTGAGAATTACATAAATATTGGAAATTGGAAAAGTTGCTGCATAAGTTCTTATAATAGCAATTTGCGTATCCTCCAGAATGTGATGAAGAGCGATCAGATGAATCGCATAGTCCTTCTTTGCCATGAAAATTAACTTAACCCCAATAAACCTTCCCACTGCATTTCATTGCTGTCAGTAAAGGACCTGCTGAGATCATTTCAGTAATCGTCTTGTAACTCGGGTGAGAATGTTGACGAGCACAAGGCTGGAGATCATTATGTCAGGCTGATTGGGGTAAAATGGCCGACTTGACATGTTAAAAGGAGGGCGATGCTTGAAATCATTGTTCTTCGATTGTTAACCACGGTGACCTGCAAAGAAACGCGTGCAGCCATCATTGCGTTGCATAACAATGGCTTCACAGGCAAGGATATTGTGGCTACTAAGATTGCACCTCAATCAACAATTTATAGGATCATCAAGAACTTCAAGGAAAGAGGTTCAATTCTTGTTAAGAAGGCTTCAGGGCGTCCAAGAAAGTCCAGCAAGCGCCAGGATCCTCTCCTAAAGAGGATTCAGCTGCGGGATCGGAGTGCCACCAGTGCAGAGCTTGCTCAGGAATGGCAGCAGGCAGGTGTGAGCGCATCTGCACGCACAGTGAGGCGAAGACTTTTGGAAGATGGCCTGGTGTCAAGAAGGGCAGCAAAGAAGCCACTTCTCTCCAAAAAACCATCAGGGACAGATTGATCTTCTGCAGAAAGTCTGGTGAATGGACTGCTGAGGACGGGGGCAAAGTCATATTCTCCGATGAAGCCTCTTTCCGATTGTTTGGGGCATCAGGAAAAAGGCTTGTCCGGAGAAGAAAAGGTGAGCGCTACCATCAGTCCTGTGTCATGCCAACAGTAAAGCATCCTGAGACCATTCATGTGGGGGGTTGCTTCTCATCCAAGGGAGTGGGCTCACTCACAATCTGCCCAAAAACACAGCCATGAATAAAGAATGGCACCAAAACCTGAAACCCTCCAACAGCAACTTCTTCCAACAATCCAACAACAGTTTGGTGAAGAACAATGCATTTTCCAGCACGATGGAGCACCGTGCCATAAGGCAAAAGTGATAACTAAGTGGCTCGGGGACCAAAACGTGGACATTTTGGGTCCATGGCCTGGAAACTCCCCAGATCTTAATCCCATTGAGAACTTGTGGTCAATCCTCCAGAGGCGGGTGGACAAACAAAAACCCACTAATTCTGACAAACTCCAAGAAGTGATTATGAAAGAATGGGCTGCTATCAGTCAGGAATTGGCCCAGAAGGTGACTGAGAGCATGCGCAGTCGGAGTGCAGAGGTCCTGAAAAAGAAGGGCCAACACTGCAAATACTGACTCTGCAGAAATGTCATGTAATTGTCGATAAAAGCCTCTGAAACGTATGAAGTGCGAGTAATTATATTTCACTACATCACAGAAACAACCGAAGGAAAGATCGAAAAGCAGTTTAGCAGCAAACTTTGTAAAAACTAATATTTGTGTCATTCTCAAAACTTTTGGCCACGACTGTATGTTTCACTAGGGGAATATGTATATTCCTAGGATATAGCCAAACAGTGTTAATGATCTCATTCAGGGAGGCCGTGTTATTCGCAGAGATAAGCACCTCTGAAACACAAAACCCACACATTTGTTATCTACATGGTAGATTTATGGCATCAGAACTGTCATACTAGTTTGGGAAAATCTAGGTTTTAATTGGTTCAGGTGTCAGAATGTATCTCTTTTCTGATTTAAATTGCAGAGGTCAAATGTATATAACACAAAATGTCAGACTACAAATTAACTCTTTATAGGATGGTGCTAATAGCTTGTGCAATAGTGCCACCTAGCCGTAAGTGGGCATCCTTACACCGGCCGCAGCAAAGCATTTTGGGTAATATATGAGCTCATGAGTCATTACCATATATGTGTGCCTACCTAACATGATTGGAGAACTCTAACCTGAAACGACGTGCCCGTTTGATAAGGTTGTGAATAATAACCATGTGCAGATGATAGAGAGGGGTCCCAAAGAGAAAGAGAACAAAGACACGAGGGAACACAGAAGGAAAAACAAGTCTTAGATATTATCCTGGATTACTGGAAACCCTTTTAGAGCTGGAATCTCTTTGAATCTGCATCATCTGCATTCTCGGTAACTTATACTTTGCTGTACAGGTGTGGTATTGATACACACTATGCGTCCGCCATAACCAAGTAGTTTATTACATCAATGGGACTCACCTTTCAATGGAATGCGCTCCACTGAATGAAATGTCCTATTAGAGTTAAGTGAATACCTGCAAGTTCTGTTTCGCCGGGTTTGGCCGAACTTCGCCACAAAGTTTGAGTTCGGGACCCGAACTTGACCCCGAACCCCTTTGAAGTCAATGGGGACCCAAACGTTGGGGCACTAAAATGGCTCTAAGAGTCATGGAAAGGGCTAGAGGGCTGGAAAAGGAAGCAAAATGGGGGTAAGAGCATGACAAGTGCCCTGCAAACAAATGTGGATAGGAAAATTACTTAAAATAACATAAAATACATAAAAATTCAAAATTATAATCTTGAAATAGGAGGTTGAGGAGGTGGTGGACGTGGCGGTGTAGGTGGAAGCGGTGTTGGAGGAAGTAGTCGCCAACAACAGTTTGTTTGTTTTTTTTTAAATTTGGGTAGACACCAAAACATTGGGAAATATAGAAAAGAAAACAAAGTGCAATTGAGGCTGGGTGAGGCCGGTATACATGTCTGTTCTGCACAAGGGAGGCACAGGTCCTGTGGGATCCATGCCTGGTTCATTTTTATGAACGTCAGCTTGTCCACGTTGGCTGCGGACAGGCGGCTGCGTTTGTCAGTAATGACGCCCCCTGCCGTGCTGAATACACGTTCAGATAAAACGCTGGCCGCCGGGCAGGACAGCACCTCCAAGGCATAAAATGCTAACTCTGGCCACGTGGACAATTTGGAGACCCAGAAGTTGAATGGGGCCGAACCATCCGTCAGTACGTGGAGGGGTGTGCAGACGTACTGTTCCACCATGTTAGTGAAATGCTGCCTCCTGCTAACACGTTCCGTATCAGGTGGTGGTGCAGTTAGCTGTGGCGTGGAGACAAAACTTTTCCACATTTCTGCCATGCTAACCCTGCCCTCAGAGGAGCTGGCCGTGACACTGCTGCGTGGGCGACCTCTTGCTTCTCCTCTGCCTTCGCCTTGTGCTTCCACTGAGACCCCCGTGTCAGGTGTGAATGCCATCAGCAGCGCGTCTACCAGCATGCAGAATATAATTCCCAGTCAGGTATGCAGTGCAGGGGTAGTGTGAAAGAAAAAAGGGGTACAGATCACCCAACAATGTAAACGCCGCCGAATTTACAGAATATATTTCCCAGTCAGGTATGCCGTAGGGTTCATACTGAACGTTACGGTTTTTCGCACCCGGACCCAAACCCCAACATTGCAGGTCAGCCAATCAACACGCGTTTCACTACTTTGCCCTAAGAGCCCATCACAGCCATGCCTGCTAATGCCAGAGCTGTGATTGGCCAAGATCAGCATGTGACCCAGCCTCTATATAAGCTGCAGTCACGTAGCGCCGCACGTCACTCTGCTTTTCTCAGTGTAGGGAGAGGACGCTGCTGCTGCTGCTGCTGTGAGGGAGAGATTAGGGAAGAAATCTGTTGAACTTGGTGGTGTTAACTCTTCAAACTACAGCGATTATTGAGGGTGCTATGCTACATATTTGTACCCAGCCCTGAGCCCAGTGATACTGCAAAATAATTTTTAATCCATCTGTTACTGAGGTGGGGTCGGCAGCCATTTTAGCCACTGCCGTGTCCTTGGAACTGCATGTGACCTGCATGTGTGCAGCCTGCCAGGGACAGCAGTCTAATTATTTTTTGGAGGCTCAGTGGAGGAAAATTTCATTTTTTCTGGCAGGTCAGGTCCCTCTACATCACCTATTTTATAATTTAGGGTGACATCCTGCATTTCTGTAGTTGGAGGAATAAACCCGTACTGTCGTACCACAGAGCACATTTGCATACCCCTCTGAAAAACCTATTTTAAAATTTTGCGGTGACATACTGCATTTGTGTATTTGGGGGAGATAAACTGGTATTGTTGTTCCACAGAGCAGTTTTGCATACAACGCACAAGAACCTATTTTAAAATGTATCTAATTTTTGTTGATAGTGAAGTAATTGTATTGAATTGCGCCGTTACTCTGTCGTGTGACCTAAAGAAATGTATTCTGTCTATGACCCGGCCCTGCCTTACTGTTAGTGAACCGAATTGTGGACTAGTGGCAGGTAAATTGACACCGGAGATAAACCATCTGTTTAGTGGGTGAACGAAAATGAGGAGAACATCAAATAAGGGACGTGGCCCTGGTCGCGGTGGTGTTGGTGGAGCTCCTGTTGCTGGGAGAGGACGTGGCTGTTCTGCACCAGCTACAGGTCCAAGTGAAACCCCTTCCTCAGGTGCGAGTAGGCGACAGAACCTGCAGCGTTATTTGCTAGGCCCGAATGCCGCTCTACGGATGGTGAGGCCAGAACACGTACAGGAGATAGTAGATTGTGTGGCTGACAGCGCCTCCACTCCATTCACAGTATCTAACACCCCGTCCTCTGCAGAAAGCTCAGAGTTGGCACCTGCAGCCCGTGCCCATCAGTCTTCCACCTCACCCCCTTGCAGATCAGCCAAGCAGTCAGAGCCCCAAGTCCTGCAGCTACTCTTATGCTTTTTCATGACTCTGCTGGCAGGGTTGCCCCGGGCCATCCACACAGTCCTGCCCCAGAAGAGGAAGACATTGAGTGCACCGATGCCCAACCACTTATGTTTGAGGATGAGGACATGGGAAGACCGCCGCAGCACGTCTCTGATGATGACGAAACTCAGGTGCAAACTGCTGCGGCTTTCTGCAATGTGCAGACCGACGAGGAGGGCGGGGGTCAAGACTGGGTGGAAGATGATGTGGAGGAGGATGAGGTCCTAGACCCCAAAATATACCACTTAAATCCATGTTATTCATGGGTGGTGAAAAAATCATATTTTTTTTAAGGCCAGGAATTACCTTTGCGGCCTGCGCTGCATATGTGTCGGGGACAATAATATAGTTAATCCGTCTGGGAGTTCAGGGGTTGACATACTCCAATCTTTTGCTGTCAAGTAACCCTGCACTGCATAGGTGACGGGACCGAAAAATGCGGAAAATCTTCTTTTAAATTGTTAGGTGCAATATTACCATTTTTGCCGTGAATAAACCCCTGCTCTGCCTGGATGCCAGGGGCCTACATTTTTAAAAATCGTCTGTTCCATTGGTGGGTGACATTAACCCCGTTTTGCCATGAATAAACCCCTCCTCTGCCTGGGTGCCAGGGGCCTACATTTTTAAAAATCGTCTGGTCCATTGTTGGGTGATATGAACCCCATTTTGCCGGTGAAAAACCCCTGCTGTGCATTGCTGACAGGGAACCAAATTTGGTAAAAATGTCTGTTAATAATCGAATGATGCGACACTACAAACGCACGCCGGTAGACGCGCTGCTGATTCCCACCTGACGCCTCCTCAACCTCCTACTCCACATCCATTTCCTCCTCCTAGTTTAGGTTTTGATTTTTAATTTTTATTTTATTTAAAGTCATTTCCCTATCCACATTTGTTTGCAGGGGATTTACCCACATTTTGCTGCCTTTTGCAGCCCTCTAGCCGTTTCCAGGACTTTTTTACAGCCATTTTAGTGCCCAAAAGTTTGGGTCCCCATTGACTTTAATGGGGTTCGGGGTTAAGTTCGGACCCCGAGCCAGAACTTTTTTGTGAAGTTCGGTCGAACCCGAACTTCCAGGTGTCTGCAGGGGTAGTGTGAATGAAAAAAGGGGTACAGATCACCCAACAATCTGAACGCCGCCGAATTTACAGAATATATTTCCCAGTCAGGTATGCAGTGCAGGGGTACTTTGGGGGAAAAAAAGGGGTTCATTATGGAGTGTCCCGGTCATCCGGCATCTATTCGCCCCGCTGAAGGATTATTTTGAAAGTGTGTAGAAGCCACACAGGGCCCCACGCTGCAGATTTATCATGAAGACATCATGGAAATTTTACAGCATAAAACTACAGCACTCAACAATCTAAACGCCCCAAATTTACAGAATATAATTCCCAGTCAGATATGCAGTGCAGGGGTAGTGTGAAAGAAAAAAGGGGTATAGAACACCCAACAATCTAAACGCCGCCGAATTTAAAGAATATATTTCAGTCAGGTGTGCAGTGCAGCAGGAACACTCTCCAGGCCACTTGTGAATGACTGGCCTGATAACCGTGGAAATGTCCACCCACAATCTAAGAGCTGGATTTACTCATTAAATTTCACCCTCAGAAATGCAGTGCAGGCCGCAAATGTACTTTATGGCAAAAAATAAGTGATTTTTTTCACCAACAATGTCACAGTAGTATTTACTGGTAGAGATGGCCCGAGCTATACGCCGGCGAACAGTTCCCGGTGAACATAGCTTGTTCGCGTTCGCCGCGGCGGGCGAACACATGCGATGTTCGGTCCGCCCCCTATACATCATCATTGAGCAAACTTTGACCCTGTACCTCACAGTCAGCAGACACATTCCAGCCAATCAGCAGCATACCCTCCCTCCCAGACCCTCCCACCTCCTGCACAGCATCCATTTTAGATTCATTCTGAAGCTGCAGTCTTAGTGAGAGGAGGGAGAGTGTAGCTGCTGCTGATTTAATTGGGAAATCGATAGCTAGGCTAGTGTATTCCGTGTCCACTCCAGTCCTGAAAGACTCATCTGATCTCTGCTGTAAGGACAGCGTCCTGACAGCACCCCAAAAAGACCTTTTTAGGGCTGCAACATTAGTCTGCTTTTTTATTTTTTTCTCCATATACATATTGCAGTTGCCTGGCCTGCCTGTGTGTGAGGAGCTGCAGGCCCACAGACTGTAGTGTGCCCACTGCCAGTGCCCACCCCTGTCATCCCGTGTGGCACAGGACTTTGCATCAAACAGAGGCATTTAATTTTTACACTTTAATCTAAGGTTAGTTGCCTGCCAGTGTGTGTCAGGCTGACTTCCAGTGACTGTAGTGTGCCCACTGCCAGTGCCCACCACTCATACCGGCTGGCACAGTACATTGCACGGCACAAGCGCAGTGCCCCAAATTGGAAGTAACCAGAAGGACACGCACAGATAAATCACATTTCTGCGAGGAGTTTGTCAACTTTTGACAACTGTTTGTGGTTGTCTAAAATCCATTCAATACACGTCCTGATATGGGACTATAACAGGGATTAAACTGATGAGAATAGTACTACAGAAAATACCACTCATATCGGGTGTGACAGTAAATTGCACGGCGCAGACGCAGTCACCGTGGATAAAAACAAAGGGGAGGGAGCCAGCGTTTTTTTAACCATCTCCCCGTTCGAAAATTCTATTCAATTCACCTTTCGGGGACCCTTGGTGTTGTACGTGGCTGGGTGGAGGAAGAAACCTTCAATGACATCACCGGGACGTGGCTAGCTTGGTATCCAACCTTGTGCAAATGGGGAGTTTGCGGTTGTTTGCGGTGCATTAAACGGGAGTTTGGTCTGTCACTGTCTGTGAAGCGGGCGTGACCCTTACACTACCTGATCGATACAACATCATACCTGATCGTATACACACACTGCATGTTTTAAAGCATATTATTCCAAACAATTTAGGATTGTTAGGTGATTTATGCCTTTTATGTCCCTGTCACCTATGCAGAGCAGGGGTTTGTATAAGGCAAAACTGGGTTAATGTCACCCAAGAATGGAACGGCCGAATTTTAGAAAATTACCATGTCTGCTATATGCACATATGCAGTGCGGGTGCACTTAAAAATGGGTGTATGTCGCCCACTGAACTAGAAGAACAGGATTAAATGATTGTCCCTGGCACATATGCAGGTGCAAGTGCACTACACTTGCACAAAATGGCCGCCGACACCCACCTAACTTACAGACAGATAAAACTTATTTTTCTGTCACTGGGATCATGGGTAAAAAAATGTAGCAGAGCACCCACAAATAATCGCTGTAGTTTGCAGATTTAACACCAAGTACACCAGACCAGAATTGTTTCCTAATCTCTCCCTCACAGCAGCGGCAGCAGCATCCTGTCCCTACACTGAGAAGAGCAGAGTGACGTGCGGCGCTACGTGACTCCAGCTTATATAGAGGCCGGGTCACATGCTGATCTTGGCCAATCACAGCCATGTCATTAGCGCAGGCATGGCTGTGATGGCTTCTAAGGGCACACTAGTTAAATGCTTGTTGATTGGCTGCCCTGCAGCCTTTCAACAAGCGCCATTAAATCGCCAAACACCGAACTCGAACCCGAATTTTTATAAAAATGTTCAGGTCCGGGTACCAAAACCCTAAAGTCCGGTACGAACCCAAACTTTACAGTTCAGGTTCGCTCAACCCTAGTTCTATTAAAAGTTTTCTGGTTGGAATACTTTATTCCCTAGTCTTGTATCAAGCCGGTAATTTGTAGGTATTACATATCATACTACCATATACCGAAATTGATCATAGGGTGACAGAGTAAGGGTTGATGCCTCTCATTTTCTTTAATTTGGATTATTGCGTATTATTGCATAAATTAGTGATATTCATTATTGATTGAAAGTAAACTTGCATTTCCCGCGTTGATTTTGATTATTAGAGGGTGTTGGTAGATTGTGGTGTCAGCACCATCCAGTGGCACATTTTGGTACTACATTTGGTTTCATACTTGTCTTTGCATTATTTATTGTATATAAAATTTTGTATAATACCTTTTTATATACTTTTGCATAGACAATGGTACCTTGTTCTCTACTAATTGCACAATAATTCAGATTCTCGATAAACGAGCTCAGAGGTGTTAACTTATGTCCATCTCTCCTCAGCAGGATCAATAACTTTTGATATTTTTCTTTGACCCTTTCTTTTTATATAAAGCCATTTTGCTTTAGAAATCTTTTGACAAAATATTCATTAGATCTTCCTTAACTTTAGTTTTCTTGATTCTAGCTAGTCTTCCTACTGCTGTAAGGGGACCACAGTAGGTAAGAATCTTATCACTGCTCTATATTGGATTTTTTCTCTTTTCCTGTGTAATCCCCATTTAGTATGACTTCCATTATTGACAGCGCCGTCCAGTGCACATCTTGTCTGATGTCTGCAGTTCTGGAACAGCCGTTCGAGGATGTATATGTTTGTTCAAATTGTGAGCAAATTACCCGCTTGGAATCTCACATCGAGTCTCTAAACAGGCGAGTTGCAACACTGAGAGCCACTGACAATCTGGAAGAGTTTGCTGCTCACTGAGCAAGCGCTCTATGGGGTAGATGTGGGGGAGGGTGGTAGCGAGGAGGCTGAGGAGAGTGAGGTAGCTAGCTGGGTAACAGTAAGAAAGCGGGGTAGAGGGAAGAGTGCAGGGAGGCTAGCCCTGATCTGACACACCCCAACAAGTTTGCACGTTTGGCAGATGAGGGGGATGGCAGCTCAGGGACAGCACCGCTGCAGCCGGACACTTCCTCTGCCGGTCAGGGGAATGTCAGCTCCAGTAAGCAGGGGACCAGGAGAGCAGGGCAGACAGGTGCTGGTAGTGGGAGACTCAATTATTAGGGGAACAGATAGGGCGATCTGTCACAAAGATCGTGATCGCCGAACAGTGTGCTGTCTTCCTGGCGCTAGAGTTCGGCACATCGCAGATCGGGTTGACAGATTACTGGGAGGGGCTGGAGAAGATCCAGCGGTCATGGTCCATATCGGAACCAATGACAAAGTTAGAGGAAGGTGGAGCGTCCTTAAGAATGATTTCAGGGATTTAGGTCAAAAGCTTAGGGCAAGGACCTCAGAGGTAGTATTTTCTGAAATACTGCCTGTACCACGAGCCACACAAGAAAGGCAGCGGGAGATTAGGGAGGTTAACAAGTGGCTCAAGAACTGGTGTAGGAAGCAGGGTTTTGGGTTCATGGAGAACTGGGCCGACTTTGCTATCAGCTACAGGCTCTATCGTAGGGACGGGCTGCACCTCAATGGGGAAGGGGCAGCCGTGTTGGGGAGAAAGATGGCTAGAAGGTTGGAGGAGTGTTTAAACTAGGGACTGGGGGGAGAGAAATTACATTATAGGAGGGGAAGATAGTGCAGATAGAGACCGGGGGCAAGGTAGTGTGACTGGGGGGGTAATTACATTATAGGGGGGGGGAAGATGGTGGGACTGGGGGGGTAATTACATTATAGGAGGGGAGGATAGTGCAGATAGAGACCGGGGGCGAGGTAGTGGGACTGGGTGGAAAATTACATTATAGGAGGGAAAGATAGTGCAGATAGAGACCGGGGGCGAGGTAGTGGGACTGGGGGATAATTACATTATAGGAGGTGAAGATAGTGCAGATAGAGACCAGGGGCGAGGTAGTGGGACTGGGGGGTAATTACATTATAGGAGGGGAGGATAGTGCAGATAGAGACCAGGGGCGAGGTAGTGGGACTGGGGGGTAATTACATTATAGGAGGGGAGGATAGTGCAGATAGAGCCCGGGGGCGAGGTAGTGGGACTGGGGGAGGGTAATTACATTATAGGAGGGGAAGATAGTGCAGATAGAGACCAGGGGCGAGGGTAATTACATTATAGGAGGGGAAGATAGTGCAGATAGAGACCGGGGGCGAGGTAGTGGGACTGGGGGGGGGGTAATTACATTATAGGAGGGGAAGACGGTGCAGATAGAGACAAGGGGGAGGTAGTGGGACTGGGGGAGTAATTACATTATAGGAGGGGAAGATAGTGCAGATAGAGACCAGGGGCGAGGTAATGGGACTGGGGGGTAATTACATTATAGGAGGGGAAGATAGTGCAGATAGAGACCGGGGGCGAGGTAGTGTGATTGGGGGAGGAATGGAAGGGGGGACTAGAACAGTTCAGAATTAAAGATGTAGGGTAAAAAATATGCATAAACCTCTCAAATGTATGTATACTAATGCCAGAAGCCTGACTAACAAGACTGGTGAACTGGAATTAGTGATGTGTGAGGAGGACTATGACAGTGGGAATAACTGAGACATGGCTGGATGATAGCTATGACAGTGGGAATAACTGAGACACGGCTGGATGATAGCTATGACAGTGGGAATAACTGAGACACGGCTGGATGATGGCTATGACTGGGCAGTTAATATAAAAGGTTACAATCTGTTTAGAAAGGATCGTCAAAACCGGAGAGGGGGAGGGGTCTCCTTTATGTAAAGTCCTGTGGAGAGGGGGAGGGGCCTGCCTTTATGTAAAGTCCTGTGGAGAGGGGGAGGGGTCTGCCTTTATGTAAGGTCCTGTGGAGAGGGGGAGGGGTCTCCTTTATGTAAAGTCCTGTGGAGAGGGGGAGGGGCCTGCCTTTATGTAAAGTCCTGTGGAGAGGGGGAGGGGTCGCCTTTATGTAAAGTCCTGTGGAGAGGGGGAGGGGTCTGCCTTTATGTAAAGTCCTGTGGAGAGGGGGAGGGGTCGCCTTTATGTAAAGTCCTGTGGAGAGGGGGAGGGGCCTGCTTTTATGTAAAGTCCTGTCTAAAGCCCACAGTCCGAGAAGATATAAGTGAGGGACACGAAGATGTGGAGTCTCTGTGGGTAGAAATACATGGAGCAAAAAACAATAATAAATTACTAATAGGAGTTTACTATAAACCCCCTAATATACCAGAGTCCACAGAAAATCTACTGCTAAACGAGATAGACGAGGCGGCAAATCATAATGAGGGGGTTATTATGGGGGAACTCCGCAGATATAGACCGGGAAACTGAGACCTGTACATCTCATAAATAGTGTTGAGCGAACAGTTCGAGAATAGTTCGGGTTTGTACCGAATTTTGGGGTGTCCGTGACACGGACCCGAACCCGGACATTTTCAAAAAAGTTCGGGTTCGGGTCCGGTGTTCGTCGATTTCTTCCCGCTTTTTGAAGGGCTGCACAGCAGCCAATCAGCTAGCGTTTTACTTCTTGCCCTAAGAGCCCATCACAGCCATGCCTACTAATGACATGGCTGTGATTGGCCAAGTGCAGCATGTGACCCAGCCTCTATATAAGCTGGAGTCACGTAGCGCCGCACGTCACACTGCTCTGATTAGTGTAGGGAGAGGACGCAGCTTCTGTCAGGGCGAGATTAGGCAGGTTAAAGTCAGCAACAGCACCTAATGAACGGATCGATCTACAGCTGAGAATCATTGAACTTCTGCTAGTTACTTGCTCGCTGGTTTTTAGGCTGCACAGAGCGTTTTTCTGTCACTTATTTTCTGGGTTGATCGGCGGCCATTTTGTGTCTTGTGGTGCGCCAGAAGAAGCTGCCACCAAGTCCATCAATCCATCAATACTAGTTTTTTTGCTATATCCTACATCAGGGGCTTGGCTGTGCTAATTGTCACCCCTAGAAACTCAGGATAGCAATTTCTATATTTTATTAAGGGGTTAAATACAATTGCCAAAATACCAATCCCCTAAATCTGGTGTTCCAGCTTTGGCTAGACAAGTATAATACTGTCTGCTGTCTGGCAAAGGATAGATTATTTTCTGGGGTTAAATTCAATTGCCAAAATAGCAATTCCATAAATCAGTGGTTTCAGCTGTGGCTGGCAAAATAGAATAGTGTCCGAGGTAACGCACACACGTACAGACGCACGTACACGATTCTTGAATAGTTGTATTATCGCGATAATAAAACTAACAGTGTAAAGTTGACTGTATTGCTCTAAGTTATATTCGCGTACGAATGTAACTTCTATTACAGCACACCAATACTAAAACTGACTAAGAGACAGCTTTAAGTTCTATTCGAACGCGATTGCAACTTTGGAACTTAAAGTGGTGTACGATTTTAAAAGTTGAGTACTAAAAAGTTGGAATCACAATGCGATTCTTATGTATTTGCTAATCGCATTGCATTACAACTTTGAGCTACCGATCACCATGGGAACGCCTCCTCCAGTAGAATGTACTGTCGGATGTGAGAATTAAGTTGAAATCGCAATGCGATTATTATATATCTGCTTAATCGCATTGCCGTTTCAACTTAGCATTGCTAAATAATTCCATCCATATTCAGTCGTAACTTACTGACTCAGTATGGATGGAATTATTTAGCAATGCTAAGTTGAAATCGCAATGTGATTAAGCAGATATATAATAATCGCATTGCGATTTCAACTTAATTCTCAGATCCGACAGTACATTCTACTGGAGGAGGCGTTCCCATGGTGATCGTTAGCTCAAAGTTGTAATCACAATGCGTTTATTGCGGTATATTATCCCTCTGGGTGTCTTTTACAGGTTAATTTTTATTTATTTTATTTTATTTCAATTCATTTCCCTATCTACATTTGTTTGCAGGGGATTTACCTACATTTTGCTGCCTTTTGCAGCCCTCTAGCCCTTTCCGGGAGTCTTTTACAGGCTTTTTAGTGCCCAAAAGTTCGGGTCCCCATTGACTTCTATGGGGTTCGGGTTCGGGATGAAGTTCGGATTGAGTTCGGATCACGAACCCGGACATTTTCCGGAAGTTCGGCCGAACCTCTCGAACCCGAACATCCAGGTGTTCGCTCATCTCTACTCATAAAGGAAACAGGTTCTCGGCAATAACCAAAGACAATTACCTTTCCCAACTGTTCCGGACCCGACTAGAGGGACGGCCATACTAGACTTAGTATTAACCAATAGACCGGACCAAACAACAGACGTGCAGGTCGGGGGACACCTGGGAAATAGTGACCAGAAAGTAATAACCTTCCAATTATCCTTCAAATGAGAGTTTCTACAGGGAGGAACAAGAATACCAAACCTCAAAAAAGCTAAATTTAGCCAACTAAGCGAGGCCATAGGCCTAACTAACTGGGACAAAGTCCTCAAAAACAAAAATACAGCCACAAAATGGGATAGTTATAAAAGCATCCTAAATTCTCATTGGGAGAGGTACATACCTTATGGGAATAAAAGGCTAAGGAACAATAAGAAACCAATGTGGATAAATAGAACCGTAAAAAAAGCAATAAATGACAAAAAGAAAGCATATAAATCACTAAAACAGGAGGGGAGCGAGGAAGCTCTGATAAACTATAAGGAAAAAAATAGAATATGTAAAAAACAAATAAAAGCAGCCAAACTAGAGACCGAGAGATTAATTGCCAAAAAGAGTAAAACTAACCCTAAAATGTTCTTCAATTATATAAACGGTAAAAAGTATAAATCTGAAGGTGTCGGCCCTTTACAGAGTGATGAGGGGGGAGTTGCAGAGAGCGATGAGGAAAAAGCAAAATGTTTTTTTTCTCCACTATATTCACTGAGGAAAATAAACTGTCAGATGAAATGCAGAATGTAAAAGTAAATCCCCCATTAAAAGTGCCCTCTCTGACCCAGGAAGAAGTACAACAGCGACTTAAAAAGATTAAAATAGACAAATCACCAGGACCGGATGGCATACACCCCCGTATCCTAAGGGAATTAAGTGATGTCATAGCCAGACCCTTATTTCTGATATTTGCGGACTCTATAATAACAGGGAATGTTCCACAGGATTGGCACACAGCAAATGTGGTGCCAATATTCAAAAAGGGCCCAAAAACAGAGCCTGGAAATTATAGGCCGGTAAGTGTAACATCTATTGTTGGTAAACTGTTTGAAGGTTTCTAAGAGATCTCAATGAAAATAGGCAAATACCGCCATATCAGCATGGCTTCATGAGGGATCGGTCATGTCAGACTAATTTAATCAGCTTCTATGAGGAGGTAAGTTCTAGACTTGACAACGGCGAATCAATGGATGTCATATATCTGGACTTCTCCAGCATCTGACACTGTACCTCATAAAAGGTTAGTATATAAAATGAGGATGCTCGGACCAAGAGAAAATGTCTGTATGTGGGTAAGTACCTGGCTGAGTGACAGAAAACAGAGGGCGGATATTAATGGTAGACACTCAGATTGGGTCACTGTCACTAGTGGGGTACCCCAGGGGTCAGTACTGGAGGCGTCACTGTCACTAGTGGGGTACCCCAGGGGTCAGTACTGGAGGAGTCACTGTCACTAGTGGGGTTCCACAGGCGTCGGTACTGGAGGCGTCACTGTCACTAGTGGGGTACCTCAGGGGTCAGTACTGGAGGCGTCACTGTCACTAGTGGGGTTCCACAGGCGTCGGTACTGGAGGGGTCACTGTCACTAGTGGGGTACCTCAGGGGTCAGTACTGGAGGGGTCACTGTCAATAGTGGGGTACCACAGGGGTCAGTACTGAAGGGGTCACTGTCACTAGCTGGGTACCTCAGGGGTCAGTACTGGAGGGGTCACTGTCACTAGTGGGGTACCTCAGGGGTAAGTATTGGGCCCTATTCCCAAATATATTTATTAATGATCTTGTAGAAGGCTTGCACAGTAAAATATCAATTTTTGCCGAAAAACTGTGTAAAATAATTATCACTACAGAGAACAGTATACTGTATATACACTACAGAGGACAGTATACTGTATATACACTACAGAGGACAGTATACTGTATATACACTACAGAGAACAGTATACTGTATATATACACTACAGAGAACAGTATACTGTATATATATACTACAGAGGACAGTATACTGTATATATACTACAGAGGACAGTATACTGTATATATATACTACAGAGGACAGTATACTGTATATATACTACAGAGGACAGTATACTGTATATATATACTACAGAGGACAGTATACTGTGTATATATACTACAGAGGACAGTATACTGTATATATACTACAGGGGGCAGTATACTGTGTATATATACTACAGAGGACAGTATACTGTATATATACTACAGGGGGCAGTATACTGTATATATACTACAGGGGACAGTATACTGTATATACACTACAGAGGACAGTATACTGTGTATATATACTACAGAGGACAGTATAATGTGTATATATACTACAGAGGACAGTATACTGTATATACACTACAGAGGACAGTATACTGTATATACACTACATGGGACAGTATACTGTATATACACTACAGCGGACAGTATACTGTATATACACTACAGGGGACAGTATACTGTGTATATACACTACAGAGGACAGTATACTGTGTATATATACTACAGAGGACAGTATACTGTGTATATATACTACAGAGGACAGTATACTGTATATATACTACAGAGGACAGTATACTGTATATACACTACAGAGGACAGTATATTGTATATATACTACACAGGATAGTATACTGTATATGCACTACAGAGGACAGTTTTCTGCTACAGATGGATCAGGAAAGATTGGAGGCTTGGGCAGATAAGGTTTAACACTGACAAATGTAAGGTTATGCACATGGGAAGGAATAATGCAAGTCACCCATACATACTAAATGGACCAGCACTCCTGAACGCACAGGTGGATCAGTGGCTGATCCCGCATCAACTGGAGATCGGCAAAGTGGTGTGTGACAATGGAACAAATTTGTTGTCGGCATTGAATTTGGGCAAGTTGTCACATGTGCCGTGCATGGCACATGTGTTGAATCTCATCGCACAACGTTTTGTGTCTAAGTACCCAGGCTTACAGGACGTCCTCAAGCAGGCCAGGAAGGTGTGTGGCCATTTCAGGCGTTCCTACATGGCCATGGCGCACTTTTCCGACATTCAGCAGCGAAACAACATGCCAGTGAGGTGCTTGATTTGTGACAGCCGGACATGTTGGAATTCAACACTCCTAATGTTTGACCGCCTGCTCCAACAAGAAAAAGCCGTCAACGAGTATTTGTATGACCGGGGTGCTAGGACAGCCTCTGCGGAGCTGGGAATCTTTTTGCCACGTTACTGGACACTCATGCGCAATGCCTGTCGGCTCATGCGTCCTTTTGAGGAGGTGACAAACCTAGTCAGTCGCACCGAAGGCACCATCAGCGACCTCATTCCATTTGTTTTCTTCCTGAAGCGTGCCCTGCGAAGAGTGCTGGATCAGGCCTAAGATAAGTGTGAAGAGGAAGAGTTGTGGTCACCATCACCACCAGAAAAAGCCTTATCATCATCGCTTGCCGGACCTGCGGCAACGCTGGAAGAGGAGTATGAGGAAGAGGAGTCAGAGGAGGAATGTGGCTTTGAGGAGGAGGAAGACCAACCACAGCAGGCACCCCAGGGTGCTCGTTGTTGTCACCTATCTGGTACCCATGGTGTGGTACGTGGCTGGGGGGAAGAACAGACAGTCAATGACATCAGTGAGGACGAGGAACGGGAAATGAGTAGCTCTGCATCCAACCTTGTTCAAATGGGGTCTTTCATGCTGTCATGTCTGTTGAGGGACCCTCGTATAAAAAGGATGAAGGAGAACGATCTGTACTGGGTGGCCACGCTACTAGACCCCCGGTATAAGCAGAAAGTGGCAGAAATGTTACCAAATTACCGAAAGTCGGAAAGGATGCAGCAGTTCAAAACCAAACTAAAAATATGCTTTACACAGCTTATAAGGGGGATGTCACAGCACAACGGGAATCTAACAGGGGAAGAGGTGAGTGTAATCCTCCTCCTACCACGGCAGCAAGGACTGGACCATTTACAGATGTGTTGTTGATGGAGGACATGCGGAGCTTCTTCAGTCCTACTCATCGCCACAGCCCTTCGGGATCCAGCCTTAGAGAATGACTCGACCGACAGGTAGCAGACTACCTCGCCTTAACAGCAGATATCGACACTCTGAGGAGCAATGAACCCCTTCACTACTGGGTGTGCAGGCTTGACCTGTGGCCTGAGCTATCCCAGTTTGCGATAGAACTTCTGGCCTGCCCTGCTTCAAGTGTCCTGTCAGAAAGGACCTTCAGTGCAGCAGGAGGCATTGTCACTGACAAGAGAAGTCGCCTCAGTCAAAAAAGTGTTGATTACCTCACCTTCATAAAGATGAATGAGGCATGGATCCCGAAGGGACTGACAGTGGGTGATACGTTTGACTAACAATAGGCCTGATGACATGCCTTGGCCTCAAAATGGTCCCCACGCTGCTGTATTTAATGTCTGCATACCGGATGACTTTCGTGAATTCTCCGCCACCAACTAGTGTTCAAGCCGCAATGTTTTAGTCACTTTTCTGCCTGGAAAACATCAATTTTTCCGGCCGCTGCTACAATAGCGGCTGCAACAGTGCCATTATTTTTCAGGCATGTATACATGCCTTATTTTTCTGTCTTATGGTGCAGCACTGTGGCTGCAAAAACAAACCAAAAAAAAGGCACATACAAGTGTCAATTCCCCTTCGTAATGGTTACCTTGTTGTGGTGAAGGGGCTTGCGTATCACAATGAAGCAATCATCACCTCTATGAGTGTGTTGGCAATGTTGCCACACCCCAGATGATAAGGCCGTTGCTTTATTATGGTCAGACCAAAAGCGATCGGACGGCTGGATAATATTTCATAGAAAAAACATTAATTTTCTTTGTGATCATCTAAGGTGATTATTAAAGCCTACTAGGCCAACAATGGGCCCACACTGCAGAGTCATTGTTTTCTGGGTCACTTAACTGTCACTGAACTACCTCAGCACGACCATAGGCTTTAAAAAACCGACATCGCCTGCAATCTCCCGAACGTGCGCACGAGCACAGTCATCACTACACCAAGATTGACGCATAGAGGAATAAAATTTATGTCATGAGTGTGTCAACTATTGACAACTCTTTGCGGTTGTCTAAAATCTATTCGATAGGGTACGTAACAGAGATTAAACTGATAAGAATAGTACTAAGTAACACACCACTCATATAGAGGGCAGTATATATAGAGGGCACAGAACATTGCGCGGTGCACGCACATTGCTCCAAATTGGAAGTAAGAGGACCGACCAAGCTTCTTTTTCCATCTCCCGATTCCTAAAATCTATTCACGTCCCCTGATAGGGGACGTAACAGGGATTAAACTGATAAGAATAGTAGTTCACACTATTTGTATTGGTGGCACAGTAAATTGCGTGGCAGTGCCCCAAATTGGAAGTAAGAGGACCGACTAAGCTTCTTTTTCCATCTCCCGGTTCCTAAAATCTATTCGATACACGTCCACTGATAGGGGACGTAACAGGGATTAAACTGATAAGAATAGTACTAAGTAACACACCACTCATATAGGGTTGCACAGAACATTGCTCGGTGCACGCACATTGCTCCAAATTGGAAGTAAGAGGACCGACCAAGCTTCTTTTTCCATCTCCCGGTTCCTAAAATCTATTCACGTCCCCTGATAGGGCACGTAACAGGGATTAAACTGATAGGAATAGTACTACTGATTACTGAACACACCATTCATATAGGGTGGCACAGTACATTGCGCGAGAAAGAGACCTTCAATGACGTCAGTGAGGACAAGGAACGGCACATGGCTAGCTTGGTATCCAACCTTGGGCAAATGGACTGTTTGCGGTTGTTTGCGGAGCGTTAAACCATGAGTTTGGTCTGTCAGAGTTTGGTCTGTCAATGTCTGTGAAGTGGGCGTGACCCTTACACTACCTGATCGATACAACATCATACCTGATCGTATACACACACTGGATGTTTTAAAGCATGTTATTCCAAACAGTTTAGGAATGTTAGGAGATTTATGCCCTTTATGGATTAAAACCCGACTCTGCGTCCACTACGTAATTTTCCATGGGAGTTTTGCCATGGATCCCCTCCGGCATGCCACAGTCCAGGTGTTAGTCCCCTTGAAACAACTTTCCCATCACTATTGTGGCCAGAAAGAGTCCCTGTGGGTTTTAAAATTCGCCTGCCAATTGAAGTCTATGGCGGTTCGCCCGGTTCGCGAATATTTGCGGAAGTTCGCGAACGGAAAATTTTATGTTCGCGACATCACTACTCAGGAGTCTCTTCACCCAAGGTGTTGGAGGAAGCCATCACATTATATGATAGTTCATCATGACCTCCCCTTCCACTCCCCCATTTGTAACCTTTTGGCGGTTTTTTTATGTTTAAATATTTAAGTGTGTTTAAAAGATGTGTGTATTGTATGAGCAGTCTGTACCGGATGAAGGGGTGTTGTATGCCCCGAAACGCGTCGTACCATCTGCTATTTTATTAAATCAAGTTTGTGTCAACACCAAAGATTGGTTCTTTGCGCCGTTGGAGCCTCTTCTCTCTATTTGTCTCCACACAAGGTGTCAGAGGAAGCCGTCACGTTATATGATAGTTCATCCTGAGAGTGAGGGACCTTAGATCTCTCTCTCAGGCGTCCATCAATACGTACAGCCAGGAACATAGCCGCTTCCAATGACTCAGGATTTTCGTGAAAGGCCAATGCGTCCTTTAGCCTCTTGGATAATTCCTGACAGAATTGGCTACGGAGAGCTGGATCATTCCACTCCGTATCCGTAGCCCATCTCCTAAATTCAGACCAATAGATCTCTGCAGAACGCTCTCCCTGCCGCAAACCACGTGACTTGGTCTCGTCCAGGGAGATCCGGATCATCATAGATAAGACCTAGCGCTCTGAAAAATTAATCTAACGACCGGATGGACCTTTAAGCAACGACATGATAATACCCACTCTTTGACCAGATGAGAGCGGACGTCACTTAAAGTACAAATTTCACGACTCGCTGAACTTTAAGGGAGTCTGTCACCACATTTGGCCATTTTAGACTAAGTACACAGCGCATTTGCCTAACAGTAGCTGATTCTAATGGTACCTTTGTTTCTGCTTCCAGTGAACTGAAAAACAACTAAACAGAGTTTAATCGGTATGTAAATTAGGGCTCGCAAGTGCCCAGGGCGGCGTTCACATCGTTGGAGCCCAGGCTGTTCATCCTCTTTGGCTCATATCCCCGCCCCAGGGTCTGTCCGCCCTTCTCTTGCGTCCTCCATCGCGCGATCCCGCACCTGGGCGCTCCATTGCAGGGTCGGGGCATGTGCATTGTGATGCCCATTGTGGGGATTACTTCACTGGAGCTATTGTGCATGCGCAGGGTGGCTTTCCTCTTCTCCTGTGGGCCTCTGGTCCACCTCCCAATGCGCAGTATCTCCAGTGAAGTCATGTCCACAATAGGCATCGCAATGCGCATCGCCCGCCCCTGCAATGGAGTGCGCAGGCGCGGGATCGCACAATGGAGGACGCAAGAGAAGGGTGGGCAGAGGCTGGGGCGCAGATATGAGCCAAAGAGGATGAACAGCCTGGGCTCCAACGATGTGAACGCCGCCCCTGGGCACTTGCGAGCCCTAATTTACATACCGATTAAACTCTGTTTAGTTGTTTTTCAGTTCACTGGAAGCAGAAACAAAGGTACCATTAGAATCGGCTACTGTTAGGCAAATGCGCTGTGTACTTAGTCTAAAATGGCCAAATGTGGTGAAATTAAAGTTCCCCCCAAAAAATCTGTCCAGAAGTGCAACCTTAGGTTCAAGACAGGACTGGCAACTACTACTGGCACCAGCAGCCTATGATTTCTGGATCTGTGTGTGGAGGTCAGCCAGTGCAACGATTGGATCCATAGCCTCACTGACACGAACAACAATTGATGCTATATGGCGGGTGATAATGTCATGGTGCAGTGTGGGTACACAACTCCACACCGACCACAAGGGAAGGGAAAAGGTACTAGGCCTGGAAACTAAGGAAAGGGAAAAAAGGTCACCACATAGTGAATCCCAAAACCGAGCCCTGACTACTAGAAGTATGAACAGACCTAGAAGGTAGGAATGTTCATATGCAGGAACCTAGGGCCCTATCTGACGCTAAAGGGCCCTGGAAATAGTGTCAGGAGCAGGGGCATAGCTAGAAATCACTGGGCCCCATAGCAAACAATTGGTATGGCCCCCCCCCCTCCCGGATCTCCAACCCCCACATACCTATCAGACCTCCCACCCCTTCCAGAGCTCCCACCCATACACCCCTCCAGGACCTCCAACCCCAACATCCCCACACCCCTCCCTAGATCCCCCCCCCTTCAGTGTCATCCACAGATCCCCCCCCCAAGTGTCATTCACAGATCCCCCCAAGTGTCATTCACAGATTCCTCCCCCCCCCCCTTAAGTGTGCAGTATGCCAGTCCTCAGGGTAAGCGAGCTGTGAGGTCACGGTCGTAGGCAGGCAGACCGAGGGGGATGAGGTTTGTACTTAGTTATAAAGTCCCTGGGCAGGCGTGCAGTCAGTGATGGAGAGGTCAGCCTGTGGGTCCTCCGGGGCACTCTATGGGTGAAGGGACACAGGCCAGGTGGTATGTGAGGTGCCCTTGATGTTAAGGTTTAACGTGCCTGTGGCAAGGTCCCTTGCAATTCGTGATGCCAGTGCCTTTTACGGTGGCACAACTGATTTGCAGCAGGAATAATTGAGGTACAACGGATTCCGTTGATCATTAACTTCTTTACTGAGCAGCAAATTATATACAGTTCTTTATGTAATTCAGTTTTGAAGACAAATGGTATAAATGCAGTGATTTTCCAGGTATGCAGGCTTGGTAAAGAATAGGCTAATCCTAGCAAGGTACAGAGGGTAAGATGCTTACTGGACAGGTCTTGACTTCATCCCTGGTAACTCAGTAGCTGTATTGGTGCGGTGATTAATAATCCGACTCCTGCACCTCGATTCTCCCAAGACACAAATGCAGAAAGGGTTGCTTTATCCTTGGGGCAGGCTCCTCCTGAAATCTACGTTCTCTTGCTGGATAACTGTCTGACATCAGTTACACCACTAGCTGCTATAAGTTGACTAGCCTCCTCACTTCACGAGGTCCACACTACAACTCTCTGACTAGACCCGGGCCCGACTAACTCCCTACAGGGCGGTCCCTAGCTCCCTCTAGTGGCTTGGGGGAATACTAACACCCTGACAGGCCTGTACCAAGGAAACTCTCTGCAATTTATATGCAATATGACATAATGAAATGTACATGGAACATGTTGCATACAATGACCATAACACCATTGTGTAGTGCCCACCCATATGTAGTGGGACACTACATACCCCGCTGATATAACCTGTGTCGGCCTCGACACAGACTGGGGAGGCTTGCCCCGCTAAACGTTGGTCTCCTGAAAGACAAGAAAGAGATATGTGCACAATATATAACACTGTGGCATTACTTTTGACTGCACTACCAAACATTATTCTTGAACCTGCAAGAAAGGTAGATTATAATGCACAGGTATATCAGGCAGCGAAGCTGGCAAAATGACACAATTTAAAGGGTATGGAGTATGGGCGTCGTTCTCTTCACAGTTGGTAAATCTGGGAACATGGGCACTGACCTGGCACAGCATTAGGAAATACGCCAGGATAGTCCATTAGTTTGGGAAAAAGTACAGAACAAAGTTCCTGCAGGCTCTAATACACAAGAGTCCGTACCGTGGAAGATTAAACCGTAGAAGCACAGAGGTACAGATCCATTTGAGTCCATCTCTGGGCACATATGGTTAAAGAAGATGTTGCAAACTGGAACAGATTAAACACGGGTTCGGGCGTCGTCAGAGTCCTTCCCTGGGCACGACCTTTGAACGTTGCAGAATAATACAGCACAGGGGCTCAGGAGAGATTGAGCATCTTCCCTGGTTAGTCCTGGTAAGAATAAACGTGCTGCTGCAGTACCCCGTCTCAACCTGAAGAGGGGGTTAAAGAGGGAAAAATGCGCAACAGCAGGCACAACTTGGATGTGGAGTGATAGCTTTTTCACCAATAAACAGCAAGGCAGACCGGGAGTCCGGAAACACAGCAAAGTGAGCACTGGTAGATGCAGTGGCTTTCAGGAACTGCCACTGGGCCGTGGGGAACTGGCAGCAGCTCACAGCTTTCAGCAAAAACAAAATAGGACCCCTGTCCTGAAACAGTCTAGTTCACTCTGAGGGTCTCTCAGAAATTTGGCCTAGCAGGCCTACTCACAGGTACGTGTCATACTCCTCCTGCTCCTCTTCTTCAGATATATCTGTTGGCACAGGTAACAATTGTTCAGGCGTAGCAGGCCACAGCACTGTACCATCTAGGTGGAGGATGCGACAGAATTCCCTTCTTGGGGAGAAGTCAACCTCCCTGTCCTTTACTGGTTTCGGGACACGTTTAAAACTTCTGGTGTAGCATAACTTTTCTGGCTGGAAGATCTTGGATTGAGCAGCAGGCCCTGCAGCAGGAACAACATCAGCTTTTTGTGTAGAAGCCGGAGAAGCAGAAACCGGTATGAGAACAGCAGAACGTTAGGCTGCAATGTAGGCCTCAAACCTTTCATGTTCTTCTAAAGCAGCCATCTCTTTAGCTCTGCGCTGGAGATCAGGTGACAGGTATGGACTGGCAGGCCTTTCCAGGATGATCAGCTGCCAAAAGATGTTAGGCCCGATGAAGGTGGCACACTCCTGGTAGGTGGAGCGGGCAGGCCTAAGTGCAGGTTCACTACGCCACCAACGACCAAGCTTCTACAAACTACAAGATGAGGCCGTGATCAAGGTCCCGGGTGGACCGAAACGTTGGCCCTATATAAATTGTATATGTTCACGTATCTAAGGTGGTGGCTGTCAATAAATTGGACTTGATTCATAACACTTTATATTGTGTGTGCAGTGGAATCCATATACTTAAGTGCAGGTTCAGACGCGGCTTCTGGGCTGGCGATGTGATCTCGGCCTTCTCAGTCTTCCAGCTTAGCTCGCGGACGGGATACCGCAGTGGCGTAAGGGCCCCTCAGGCCCTCGGTAGGGGTAAACTTGACAGTCTCACCTTCAACTAGGTTGTGCAGGCGGCCCAGCAGGTAGTTCTGCTTCACAGACCGGCGGTTCACAAAAAAGTCCCGGCCGGTGTCACTTTCCCGGAAAAAGCCGAAACCCCCCTCTTTATCAAAAGTCAGCACGACTCCCGTGCGTCGCTCTAGTCGAGGCTTGCCATCATGCGGGTCTTCAAGAATAGTTTTAGCAACCTCCTCATAATATATATTTTTTGCAGTCATCTTGCGCACAGCGGCATCGTGCACTTCAGCCATTAGAGCAGGCCATACCGGGCTTGGGCGCAGAAAAAAACCCCACGGAGGGTGATGAGGGTGGTGAGACTCGTCCCATACCGCCGGTAAATTTAACGGCTCTTCCCTCGGGACATAAGCAGGGGGTGCTCCCCAATCACTGCCTGATGCAGGCGTCGCCTCCTTACTTGCAGACTCGAACTCTCGCAGTCCCCCTGAGGTCCCATGTGCAGCGTCTCCTTCCCACCAGAATACGGGAGCAGAGGGGGGACTTCACCACATCCCAGGCAATGGGGCAGAGGCTGGCAGCAGCGTCAGCAGACAGGCGCGGCCTCTTTGGACTTCAGAAACTGAGGTAGGCGGTACCTTCTTGGTATGCAGGGTTGGCGCCATCTTCTTTTTTTCGCGCCAGGAGGACACAACGATGGCGCAGCAAATAATTCCACAGAGTTCAGGCGGCCATCTTTAATCCATGCAGCTAGCGATTCGCTGACAGCAAGCAGGGTCCTAGCAACACCCTAAAGTCCACAAAATCCACGATTTATCACCGCAATTTTTTTTCTCAGTAGACAAGCGCAAGGCAGATAAGCGCTGTTAGAGCAATTTTCACAGTTCCTTGCCCCAAGTATATAAATAAAGCTGATAGGGCAGCAATCACTTGACAGTCTAAAATGGCACACAGTTTGTATTCCACAATGGCGTTGGAAAAATCTGTATCCTGTTCGTGACGCCAAAATTTTCGACATGCAGTATGCCAGTCCTCAGGGTAAGCGACCTGTGAGGTCACGGACGTAGGCAGGCAGACCGAGGAGATGAGGTTTGTACTTACAGTTATAGAGTCCCTGGGCAGGCGTGCAGTCAGTGATGGAGAGGTCAGCCTGTGGGTCCTCTGGGGCACTTTCTGGTTGAAGGGACACAGGCCAGGTGGTATGTAAGGTGCCCTTGATGTTAAGGTTTAACGTGCCTGTGGCAAGGTCCCTTGCAATTCGTGATGCCAGTGCCTTTTACGGTGGCACAACCGATTTACATTAGGAATAATTGAGGTACAACGAATTCCGTTGATCATTAACTTCTTTACTGAACCGCAAATTTTATAAAGTACTTTATGTAATTCCGTTTTGAAGGCAAATGGTATAAATGCAGTGATTTTCCAGGTATGCAGGCTTGGTAAAGAATAGGCTAATCCTAGCAAGGTGGACAGAGGGTAAGATGCTTTCTGGATAAGGTAACACCGCCAACCCCCCGTCCTCCCTGAGACTGTCCCCTGCCTCCCCGTTGCCATCTCCTATGTCCGTGTCTCCTATACCCACCACCAGGGTATGCCCTCGGGCTGAGCCTTAGTCAGGGCAACCATATCAGGGACAGCCACTGGGTGCCGTAACTGATATCACGTTCTCTGTTGTGCCTGTAACTTTCCTTTAGGCTTTGGGGAATATGTTCCTCCCATTGTAGGGGGTGTTTTTAAATAAAAGTTATTAATTTTAGGAGTAGCTTTCATAGTTTTCTATGGTTTGTGCCTTATAGAAAGCATACCCGTCAGTATCTTTTTGTAATCCGATTTTTTTCAAGTATTTTCGTTACATGTTAGATTATGGCCGGCTTTCTTCAGAGTTCCCTTTTTACAGAAGCATTGGATGTAGAGGCCAAAGAGATTTTTTCTGAGAAAGACATTCCTGGTTTGACCTCTCTGAACTGTAAGTCCTGTTTCCAGGAGCTGTATATTAGCTATAGGGAGAACGTAAAGTCCTGGTGGGAAATCAAATCCCTGGAAAATTATATTGCACAGTCTATAGTACCAAAAGGGTTAAGAATCACACTAACCCCGGCAGAACGTATTAGGACACCATCCTTATTACTCAAGTGGGAGGAAGAGCTCACTAGAAGCTCTCTTAGTTTGATGCGCTTGCTCCTTGAGGAGGAGAAAACCCACTTTGCAAAGACATCGGATACCTTGCAGAATCACATAGATTCAGCACTTAAATTTAAGGCAGATCCGGACTTTGCAAAGAGGGAGGCCTCGTTACAAACATCAATTGAGAAGCTGCAGCATCAAATCAAGGATCGGAAGCATAGACAATTTGTTCGAGACCTGAACGAGTTCAGGAAACATAAAGCATATAATTTTAATACAAGCACTAGAGCCCCGTCTGCTTCAGAAATCTCCTCATCTGACTTATCGGAGTCTGAGTATCAAGAGGCCCCACGAAGGGAGTGGAACGGGAGGAATAATAGGAGACACGGACATAGGAGATGGCAACGGGGAGGCAGGGGACAGTCTCAGGGAGGACGGGGGGTTGGCGGTGTTACCTTACCCTCCTCCTCCTCGCCCTCTCGGCCCCCACCTTCCCTAGCAAAGACTCCCAATTCAACCATCCCCCCACTCACCCATTTTTTAGGACAGGACAAACCTCCCTACCCCCTGAGAAACAGAGGAGGGGATCAGTAACACTGGAAGATGAAACACAAATCATAAATTTAACATCTAGGGTTTTGTCGGACATTGAATTGCGTGTCCTGAAGAAGGGGTTGTCGTTCGTACCTAGGACGAACTTTATCCCCTTTAATTGGGTAAAAGACATAAATCTTTTCTGCAGGAAATTGAAATGGTACAAATATATGAGGAACACGGATAAAGATACCCGAGCAGCGTTAGGGATCGAGGACAGTGATATCCCGGATCTTGAGTTACTAATGGGACTATGGGAGGTGGGGTCAAGAGGGGTGTGCGAAGGTCCATTCACTGACCTCCGTAGTAAGAGCAGGAGGATGCCCCCACCCCATAACTATGAGCATATTGACATCTTCCTCACATTGGTAACAAGGGAATTAGAAAAGCTGAACATTGTTCGTGCTCCTCGGCACAATATGAGTCTAGACGAATATATGGCTCTGAAGACCTTGGAAGGGGACGATTCGATTATCATTAAACCCTCAGACAAGGGTGGTAATCTCGTGGTAATGGAGCATGGGCAATATTTGAAAATGTGCCACGACATTCTGGACAACAAAGAATGGTATGGCCGTCTAGACACGGACCCTACTTTGGCCTTTTCAAAGGAACTGGAAGCTATTCTGGATGAGGGATTACAGAAAAAAGCTATTGATCTGGCTGAGTACAAATTTATGTTCCCCTCACACCCGATAATGGCAACATTTTATGCTTTGCCCAAGATCCATAAAGGGATATCTCCACTACGGGGACGACCAATTATATCGGGGGTTGACTCTCTCACACAAAACAGCGGCACATATGTGGACCACATTTTGCGCGGATTTGTAATATCCTTACCTTCGTACACGCGCGACTCTATGGATTTCCTCCGAAAAATAGATACGCTGACTATTGATCTGTCATGCTGGCTAGCCAGCATTGACGTTGAGTCTCTATATAGTAATATTCCGCATGAGAAAGGCTTGACAGCTGTAGCCTACTTCCTGAGAACGCGGGGGACCCAGTTTTCGACACATAATGGGTTCGTGCTGTCCCTTCTCCGGTTCATACTTACCCAGAACGTTTTCATCTTTGACTCCAGATCCTACCACCAGCTCAGGGGGACCGCGATGGGGAGTCCTTGTGCCCCATCGTATGCTAATCTCCTCCTGGGCTGGTGGGAGGACACTGTGGTATTCCCCGACCACGATACCTGGTGGAGTGAAAAAATCTCCTTCTGGACCAGGTACATTGACGATGTTTTCGTGATCTGGGGTGGCACAAGAGAGGAGTTTATACAACTTGTGAGGGAGCTTAATGAGAACGCTGTGGGTTTAAGATTTACTTATGAGCTGAAGAGGGAACAGATCACTTTTCTTGATGTTAGGGTGTTTAAACAAGGGGACAGAATCAGCACCAACCTACACAGAAAAGAAACAGCAACTAATTCGATTCTGTCTTGGGATAGTTTTCACCCATATGCGCAAAAAAAGAGTATTCCCAAAAGTCAATACTTGCGCATTCGGCGCAATTGTTCGAGCGTGGGTGAATTCCAAAAAGAGGCGAAGAATTTACAAAAGAGACTGCGAAACCGTGGGTACCCCCAGGAGATTCTGGGAGAGGCATACAAACAATCAGCTTCGATGGACCGAGCCCAATTACTGGTACCCAGGGTACGGAAGGAAAGGGTGGGGGGGACACAGGAAATCAGGTTGATTTCGACCTTTGATGATGGTCACCAGGAGGTCAGACAGGTCCTAAATAAGTACTGGGACATCCTGCGACTAGATCAAGATTTGGGTATGGTGATCAGAAATTATCCCAGTATCACCTATCGGAAAGGGAGGAGTATTAGGGACCGACTAGTTCGGAGTATGTACACGCCCCCGAAAAAAACAGGTACATGGCTCGATCGTCAACCTCGAGGCATGTTTAAGTGCGGTAGATGTAAAGCCTGTAAGTACATAAAGACCTCTAAGGAAATTCAAACATCAGTAACAGGACAAAAAATCAAAATCAGGGAGTTCATCAATTGCCGCACAAGGGGGGTGGTGTACATTTGTCAGTGTACCTGCCCTCTTGATTATGTAGGTAAAACGAAAAGGGAATTGAGGGTCAGGATTGGTGAGCACATTAATGACGTTATTAAAGGGAAACCATTTCACAAGGATCCTATCAGGGAAGGGCTCCAAAACATTAATTTCAATTCCAATACGCAATTTAGCGCAATTAAAGCCTCTTTTATCCCTGATACAATTAGTATCTAAAAATTAACCTTTATTTATTATCTTAAAATTATTACTATTGTGAGCACACGTGAGTTTAAAACCACTGCCGGTTTTACTAGAGGGATCACCGTTCGAACAGTGAACAATGTGGTCATGGATGTGCACTTAACCCATAACCACTTTCACACTATTGTATATTGTAACAAATGTATCCACTCTAATTAGGTGGATGATATTTACTGCAGCGCACCGCTGCTGATATCGAGCTCAATCAATGCTTAGTCACATATACATCCACTATCCCTATAGATTCCAGCAGCACATTAAAACCCTAATCTTCCGTCCCCCAACATGTTTTGCCAGCTATGCTGGCGTCCTCAGGGGTATTGGACAGAATTGAGACTGTGACGTCAAACACTCCTATTTATCCTATAAGCTGCCAATACGTATCGGCACATAAAAGATTGACATGCTATTTGCCCAGTGATGAGACATTCCACTCCATAATAGATTGCTCATTGGACCATCTGTTAGCTGACGGGGATGCGCCTCACTTAGCTGCGCAAACAGATAGACTCATATCGTCCTTACCAGGCAAAGCGCTTTCTGCGATGTTCCATGCTGTGTCCTATTCACTTGCATTGCAGTCCAGGGCGCCTGCGCTGACACTTAGTCTCCGCTCGGACCTACTCTGCTCTGCGTGCATGCCCTCACTCTTACACTGGGTTCAGACCTGAGCGTTTTGAAGCCTAGCGTTTTTGGTGCGTTCAAGACTGGCGTGTAGGCGCGTTTTTTCAAGCGTTTTGGTAAATAGTGTAGGCGCGTTTGACGCGCGTTTATGTGATTGACTGCATAGTTGGCCAATGACCAAACAGCCCTCCCTATATAGTTTGGCCAATCTGAGGTGTGAATTTTGAAAAACGCGCGTCCATAGGCGCGTTTCACGCTGCACAAGCGCCGAACAACACGCCTATCGCGTTTCCCATTGAAGTCTATTAGCACCAAACGCTCGAAAAAAGCCTGAATTAACGCGAACATACTTGCTTATGCGTCGGACATTTATAGGCGCCTATGAACGCGCATAAAAACGCGCAAGTGTGAACCACCCTCATTGGAATGCATGGTTCCTTTACTGTTGTGCGTTTTTATGTGCGTTCAAAAGCGGCGTTTTACGCGAAAGTGTGAACTGAGTGTTAGTCTGGAGTCCATAAAGGTATATACACTGCGCTTGCGTTAGAACTCCCTATTAGATGGTGATTTACCCTCCCCAATACATATATATTAGTACTTGGTTTTTATATATTTATTAATCTCTGTTGCGCTTGCTCAGGTGGATGCAGATGTGTCACTTGTCCCCTTACTATCTGATGCCACTTACTATCTGAACACCGCTCCACATAGGAACACTAACAGCCATAATCCTATAATTTTTCACAATACAAATATATATTTTTTTCCAGCAGATTTAACTGCTATATAGGAGGTGTAAATTGATGAAGTAATTAAGCGAAAGGACTGTGTCACTAAAGGATCAGACCGTAATTTATTGGGTTACTATAAACTAGCATTAAAATATTGGTTCTATTGGAGATCACTTCATTATTAGCACACCTACTCTGGCATTTGATGACTGTAAACATCATTCCCTGTGTTTAGAACCAATATATAATAATTATTATCTACCCAACATTATTAGATTTGATACATTTGACATATAGTGAAACACTATAATAACATAGGCCATAGGATACATTTATAGCATACCTGTCAAAGGACATCCAACAGAGAACGCAATAATCACAAAAAACGAAAAGGAGAGGGGGGTGGAATGTCATGGTTGGAATTAATGTAAATTGATTACACTCACTGGATTAATGTACAACAGTTAATTATGGTTATTTTGGCGTCACATTATTATGGTGGTCTCACCAGTGTATAATTAATTTATAAATTTATTTTGGTAATATTGCAATAGCTGTTCTCTATCATAAAAAAGATGTGAAGGTAAACCCTTCATTTAGACCCTTTGGACTCAAACTTTCCAAACGATATATCCATCTGGCTTCCTCCTGATACAAAATCTTGTCCAAATATTTGTATTGTGAATAATTATAGGATTATGGCTGTTAGTGTTCCTATGTGGAGCGGTGTTCAGATAGTAAGTGGCATCAGATAGTAAGGGGACAAGTGACACATCTGCATCCACCTGAGCAAGCGCAACAGAGATGAATAAATATATAAAAAACCAAGTACTAATATATATGTATTGGGGAGGGTAAATCACCATCTAATAGGGAGTTCTAACGCAAGCGCAGTGTATATACCTTTATGCACTCCAGACTAAGAGTGAGGGCATGCACGCAGAGCAGAGTAGGTCCGAGCGGAGACTAAGTGTCAGCGCAGGCGCCCTGGACTGCAATGCAAGTGAATAGGACACAGCATGGAACATCGCAGATGCCCGTCCGATGGAAGGCATGTAAAAGGCAGGGTATATACCTAGAAGAAGGGGGGAGAATGTGATGGATCATACATACCAGCGACATCTGTACATATGCTCTCACTACCTTTCATTTTATCTCCCCATTCCTGCCAGCAATGTCCTCCCCCCTTCTTCTAGGTATATACCCTGCCTTTTACATGCCTTCCATCGGACGGGCATCTCGATATATGCGTAGTCCATGTCACGAGCGAGATGTTTGATGTGGCTCCGCCCACTCTCGCCTGTGACTGGCCCGCCGAGACATGCCCCCGTCCACCCCTGGGAGGAGTTACATCTTCAAATAGAGGCGCGCTCGGCCGCCGCTTCACGGCCGAACAAGCGCCGGACGCTGTCACCACGTGTTGGGACAGCATCAGCTCAGTACTCTGATTATAGGCAGGGAATGATTAGCTCCTGATGATTCTCCTTGTATGTGAAGAAACGCGTTGAGCACACCCTTATGCCAGTCCTTTGAGCTTAGTTTTATCTTGTGGCTACAGAGAGACCTCTAGGTGCATTCCCTCTGCCAAACGAGGGTTCATATAGCACACCTGGTCTCCACGCTCTCCCAGTGAATTGACCTGCTCTCTCCCAATTTACCTGGGGGTCCTGGAGTGAGTGACAGTTGTAGCCTCAGGCAGACAGAGCAAATTCTCTCTATCTTGCCCATACCTTACAGTGAAGGCACTGCACGTGATTGTATTATTGGAGGCGATCCTCCATTTCTCCTAGAATTGGGAGATCAATCACTGCTGCAGTAATGTGTCCCTCTCACTGACACAAGTTTACAGCAGTGTCTCTATCTATATGGGACCTACTGACCCGGGACCTATTTGTTCAAGTCCCTGGGATATATGTTTTGTATGCCTTGTCTCTGTGTCAAGTTACTTGAGGGCCGTTTATGTGGTAGACCCTCCCTTTTTTTAATGTATATCGAATAAAGTTATCTATTTTAGCGTTCCCTTCTGTGATATCCCGTTCTATAGACGCTATCAAATACTATGCAGGTTCTGTGAATACCTTAAGTTTGGCCTAGGGACTACAAAGTAGCCCCAATTGTAGTATATGACTTTGAGGGAGTTGGGTGAGCTTTACCTGCTTTTTCCTTCCCCCTCATCTCCTTATATTCATCTGTTATGACTATATTTTTTCTGTGACACCTTTTGTGTCATTACCAGTGGCTTAAGTGTTTGTTGGGGACCTATGTGGTAAGGGAAGGAGCACCCTATAATACGTAGAGAGGGATATGGATCAATCTTTCGATACCCATATTAGCATTTTTGCGTGCATGCTTACCTATATTATAGTCCTATAATGTAAATCACCAGTAGTGTTTGTGTTATAGGTCTGTATCTATTGTGGGGGAGTTGCTCTGGTAGACAGCGGTGCGGGTGCAGTATAGAGGCAAAGAGAGTCCAGGTAGTGCAGCAAACAGTGTTTTATTTCACACTTGCACAAACAAAAAGTTCAAAACAGTCACTTAGTGTTACTTCACACACAGCAAAAACTTGAGGCAAAACAAAAGTCCAAGACTGAATCAAATTCACCTGTGTGGTTTAGGTGCGTGTTCACACCCGGCTGTCAGCCCAGCCGCAGGAAAGTCCAACCTCAGGCTTCCAGGCAGACTGCACGCCTCTTTGCAAGCTCTTGCTTCCAGCCCTGAGAGCTCCACAGAACACCAGCAGTTTCCAGGTTAAATCACCTCAAATCCTAGGTGTCAGTTCACACCTGGCTGAATGCTCGGCAACACAAAAAGTCCACTGACCGTCTTTAAATGGCCCGCTCTCCTGACACACGGGTCTCAGCTTTTCAGCCCAGCACAGGGCTCAGATCCCAAACACAGAGAGAGAGTTTGCATAAACCCAGCTGTCTTTTAAAGGCACCTAGGTATTAACCCCAAAAAACCCGGACCGGCACCTACAATCCGGTCCAGTACTTGCCCTCACCTGGCTGCAATCAACCCAGCAGCACAGGCTGAGAGGAAAATACCTGTTTTTTACTCCAAACCTCTCACTGTGTCACATACCCCCCCCCTTTGTTCAACCCTGAGGGGGTGAACACACGCCAGACAGTACACCCAGAACCGGGCACTCGCATCTCCCTGTAACTGCCCTGCTCTGTGTTCCACTGAAAATCTAAAGTTCTGAAGTCACCCGAACCCTCTGGTGACCCAGGACTTTCCTTCTTTGTCCAGATGGGGACAGGCTGCGGCCAACCCCATATCACTCCTTCAGAGATGGCTTGTCGCCGAGCCACGGGCACCTGGTACGGCTTTAACCAGACCTTTGCCTGGGGCTCAGTGACAATATCACGGTGAGTTATGGAAGGGCATTCAGGGAAATCACAGAACACCTCTGCGTTCCGACTAACAAACTCCTTGGCTCTCTGAGTCTGTTCAGTGGAACGGCTGCCAGTAATTTTATCTGTGGCAGCCGCTTCCCTGTTAACAGACAGAGGGACCGGAATCTCTTTCCCTAGATAAACCGGCCGCGGGGTGTTCTCAATACAAGTCTCTCTAACCTGCCAAGGTTTCCGTAAATTTACATGGTAGACCGGCTCCGGCTTTTGCAGTCCTGCCCGGTGTACCTTGTAATTTGGGTCTCCAACTTTCTGTGCTATTTTATAGGTCCCCTTCCCCCTAGCGCTGTCCTTACTGTTCACAGGTGGCCCAACAACCAAAACCGGGTCCCTTTGGCTACGGACCCCAGACACTCGATTGCAGGACCGGCTTTGGCCTGGCTGAGCCACCTTCCTATGTTTTCTACCTATCCTATTTAGGGGGACTGTCTTCCCCTCACCCACCGGACCTACTGTGGGTCCCTCTGCCTTGGGTTTCTGGGGTTCAAACACCTCACCTGGGCTAGGCCTCACTACTGGAAGTTTTCCTACCTGTCTGGGAACTGTACGTACAATGGCCGGCCACAGGGCTGGGAACAATGGAAAGTCTCTTCCTATTATCACATCATAGGGCATACTCATGGTTACAGCCACCTCATGGACCTGCCTGCCGGCACACGTGTTTACAGACAACAGAGCAGTGGGGTATTCTATTAAATCTCCATGAATGCTGAAAACCCCGACTCTCCGGCCTGTAAACTCTGTGGGTCGCACCAGGGAAGCCCTCACCAGGGTCACCTGACTCCCGAATCCAGCAGAGCTGCCACTGGAGTGTCTCCCACCTCCACCCGACACAAATGTTCATCATGGATAACCTCTGACACATCGACCCTTCTGGCAAACAATGACTGTCGATACCAAAGTTTACATCCATGGGCTCACCCAGGAGGGGACAGTTGGCCTGTACATGGCCAGGCTCATGGCACCGCCAGCAGATTATAGAGTCCCGATCCCCAAAGGGCACATCCCGTGCGGTCTTTCTCAGCTCAGGCCGCAGGGTCTGGGGAGGCGATTTTCTGGGTTTTATTACTCCCTTCCCCAGAGTCCCCCCCTCAAGTTCCTCAGTAGCCCCATAACGTTCGACCAGGTCCACCATCTCCAGGGCACTAGTAGGAGATGTCTGGCCAACCCAGCGCTGGAGGGGTAGTGGCAATGCCCTCCAGAATTTGTCAGCTACAATACGGTCCAGCATAGCAGTGGGACTAAGTACGTCAGGCGGTAGCCATTTTTGTAACAGTTTTAGCAAATTGTAATACTGGGGTCGTGCTGGCTCAGCTGGGTTAAACTCCCACTGATGTACCCGCTGGGCCCTGACCAACACATTCACCCCCAGTCTCGCCAGGATCTCACCCTTGACCACAGAGTAGTCTGCCGCTTGGTCGTCCGGTAAATCAAAGTAAACCTGTTGGGGTCCTGACGCCAGAAACGGAGTGATGACCTCCGCCCACTGGTCTCGGGTTAGTCTCTCTCTCACGGCCACCTTTTCGAACATCGCCAAGTAGGTTTCAACATCATCTGTCGGTGTCATCTTGGGAACGGCGGTGCGGACTGCTTTCCGGGCATCGTGCACTCCCTGAGGCATCCCTGACTTTTCTAGCACCATTACGTGTTGCAGCAGCCGCTGGTTCGTGTCCTGCTGTCGCTGATTAGCCTCTAGCAGCTGTGCGACGGCCTCTTCATGTCTTTTTTGCTGTTGTGCGACGGCCTGCTGTTGGACATCCATGGCCTGCTGTAGCTTTAAGTTGGCCTGGACAAGCTGCTTTATCATCTCCTCCATCTTGTCCTGTGTTGGTGGTTGCAGCTTGGCAGGCTTAATCCAGGACATACAACAGTGCCCAAAAAAAAAAAAAAAATGCTACAAAATGTTTTGGCTTCACGCCAGCCTCATTGCAATTGCCCGCATCCTCCACCAAATGTGGGGAGTTGCTCTGGTAGACAGTGGAGCGGGTGCAGTACAGAGGCACAGAGAGTCCAGGTAGTGCAGCAAACAGTGTTTTATTTCACACTTGCACAAACAAAACTCAAATCAGTCACTTAGTGTTACTTCACACATAGCAAAAACTTGAGGCAAAACAAAAGTCCAAGACTGAATCAAATCACCTGTGTGGTTTAGGTGCGTGTTCACACCCGGCTGTCAGCCCAGCCGCAGGAAAGTCCAACCTCAGGCTTCCAGGCAGACTGCACGCCTCTTTGCAAGCTCTTGCTTCCAGCCCTGAGAGCTCCACAGAACACCAGCAGTTTCCAGGTTAAATCACCTCAAATCCTAGGTGTCAGTTCACACCTGGCTGAATGCTCAGCAACACAAAAAGTCCACTGACCGTCTTTACATGGCCTGCTCTCCTGACACACAGGTCTCAGCTCTTCAGCCCAGCACAGGGCTCAGATCCCAAACACAGAGAGAGTTTGCATAAACCCAGCTGTCTTTTAAAGGCAGCTAGGCATTAACCCAAAAAAACCCGGACCGGCACCTAAAATCCGGTCCAGTATTTGCCCTCACCTGGCTGCAATCAACCCAGCAGCACAGGCTGAGAGGAAAATACCTGCTTTTTACCACCAAACCTCTCACTGTGTCACACTATCTATGGGTAGGCGGCCTCCGGCCTCCTATTGGATGACTGATTGGTTTTTCCCCTCCCCATGATGGCGGGGGTGGGGTTACTATGAGGTCCGGAGGAGGGGCATGCAAGCGGCGCAGGGTCTCCGTCGGCGATTATACCCTACGGGCGAGTGTATCAGTGCGCCTGCGCGGATGTGTATTTTGACACTGGGCGCTCCACTTATCTAGTACGCATGCGCCGGTCTTTGGTTGCGCGTCATGAGGGTGAAGCGCCGCCTCCGGAGGTGAGGTCTGAGCTCCGCATACAGGATATGACGTGCGTGCCTCTCATGCTGGTAACATCTCGGCGGGCGGGTACCGCCCCCGGATGTGAGGTATGCATTCCAGATGAAGGAAATAATACGCATATCCCTATTAGCCGGCAACATTAAGAAATTGGTGGCGTTTAATTGGCACACTCGAGAGGTAGGGGCGTGCCCTCCGACTATTTAAATCAGACGGACACGCACCAGGGGCAGGTGCAACATCAGACACCTCACCCCTGGTTGCGACTAAGGCACTGTCTCCTTTTCTAAGGCTCATATGTGGGTAAGTTAACCCTCTTTCTTCCTTTAGTGCGCATAGAATAACAACTCAGCATAACCACAACGGGTCAGAGATATGACTATGTGTTTATTGATATGTTTTACCACATAGGTTCCTATGATGTGACTTCTTATCTGGCAGCCTCTGGATCCCCATATGAGGACCTTATCTGTATGTCGCACAGGTGCATTTTTGTATATATGTGCCCCCTGATGAACCCAATTTTGTGTATTGGGGGAAACGCGTCGGGGCTATTTTGATGACCTTTTTTGACTGTATGCGACCTCTTTACCCGTGAATAGTTCTAGGGCGAAGTATTCCCGAATAGTACTTTCACGAGTAGCGTGGCCAACCTTCACAGGGACTGCACCACACATTGACGGGTTTGTGTGCAAGTTTGGTCTGGTACCACGCAGTTTTGTTTGAGGGACGGTTGCAGGGTGAGGTAGGGTAGGCACGAGGACGAGGGGCTCCCACCACCAGGGTATGCCCTCGGGCTGAGCCTTAGTCAGGGCAACCATATCAGGGACAGCCACTGCGTGCTGTAACTGATATCACGTTCTCTGTTGGGCCTGTAACTTTCCTTTAGGCTTTGGGGAATGTGTTCCTCCCATTGTAGGGGGTGTTTTTAAACAAGTGTTTGAAATAAAAGTTATTAATTTTAGGAGTAGCTTTCATAGTTTTCTATGGTTTGTGCCTTATAGAAAGCATACCCGTCAGTATCTTTTTGTAATCTGATTTTTTTCAAGTATTTTCGTTAAGATGCTTTCTGGACAGGTCTTGACTTCATCCCTGGTAACTCAGAAGCTGTATTGGTGCGGTGATTAATAATCCGACTCCTGCACCTCGATTCTCCCAAGACACAAATGCAGAAAGGGTTGCTTTATCCTTGGGGCAGGCTCCTCCTGAATATAAGTTCTCTTGCTGGAAGATTGCTTTACGTAAATTACACCACTAGCCTCCTCACGACAGGAGGTCTACACTACTCTCCCCAAACCAGACCCAGCCCTCTCTATATCTCTACATGGCCGTGCCTAGCTCCCCCTAGTGGCTTGGGGAATACTAACACCCTGACAGGCCTGTACCAAGGAAACTCTCTGCAATTTATATGCAATATGACATAATGAAATGTACATGGAACGACATGTTGCATACAATGACCATAACACCATTGTGTAGTGCCCACCCATATGTAGTGGGACACTATAAGTGTCATCCACAGATCCCCCCCCCCCTTAAGTGTCATCCACAGATCCCCCCCCTTAAGTGTCATCCACAGATCCCCCCCCTTAAGTGTCATCCACAGATCCCCCCCCTTAAGTGTCATCCACAGATCCCCCCCCCATCAGTGTCATCCACAGATCCCCCCTTAAGTGTCTTCCACAGATCCCCCATCAGTGTCATCCACAGATCCCCCCCCCATCAGTGTCATCCACAGATCCCCCCCATCAGTGTCATCCACAGATCCCCCTTAAGTGTCATCCACAAATCCCCCTTAAGTGTCATCCACAGATCCCCCTTAAGTGTCATCCACAGATCCCCCTTAAGTGTCATCCACAGATCCCCCTTAAGTGTGTCATCCACAGATCCCCCCTTAAGTGTCATCCACAGATCCCCCTTAAGTGTCATCCACAAATCCCCCCTTAAGTGTCATCCACAGACCCCCCTTGTCATCCACAGATCCCCCACTTAAGTGTCATTCACAGATCCCCCTTCAGTGTCATCCACAGATCCCCCTTAAGTGTCATCCACAGATCCCCCTTAAGTGTCATCCACAGATCCCCACCCCTTAAGTGTCATCCACAGATCCCCCTTAAGTGTCATCCACAGACCCCCCTTGTCATCCACAGATCCCCCCACTTAAGTGTCATTCACAGATCCCCCTTCAGTGTCATCCACAGATCCCCCTTAAGTGTCATCCACAGATCCCCCTTAAGTGTCATCCACAGATCCCCACCCCTTAAGTGTCATCCACAGATCCCCCTTAAGTGTCATCCACAGATCCCCCTTCAGTGTCATCCACAGATCCCCCTTCAGTGTTATCCACAGATCCCCCCACCTTAAGTGTCATCCACAGATCCCCCCTCAGTGTCATCCACAGATCCCCCTTCAGTGTCATCCACAGATCTCCTCCCCGCCCAGAGCCGTCTCCTAGCTAATTTATTCACTGCACTTGCCTCTGTGAAATTGAAGAGAAGTGCTGTAATCTCGCACAGGCGCACCGGCAGAGGCTAGGAAGGCAGTGCATGCGCACTTCGATGCCTATGCCAGTGCGCCTGTGTGACATTACGGCGCTTCTCTTCAATTTCATAGAGGCAGTGAATAAATCAGCTAGGAGGCGGCACGGGGCTATCAACCGCATAGCATGATGGCTGCGGCCAGACTAAACAGAGGAGTTGGAATGACAACTTAAGCTACACCTGAGACCAGAGATGTGGTCATACCCAGCAACAAGACAGAAGCAAGTGAAACCAGAGAGGCTGTCATATCACGTCCCATGTAGTGTTTATTGAATATTCTAATCGTAAATTTTTATCGTGAATATCGGCACTTCGAGAATTCGCAAAAATCTAGAATATAGCGCTATATATTCGTAATCGCGAATATTCTAGTTTTTTTTTTTCATCAGTACTACTGCGTCTTGCTTGTGGGCCAATGAGAAGCTGCAATATCTTTGTCAGAGCGTAGCAACATCCCTAGCAACCAATAGGAAAGTTGCCTCCCCCTTACTATATAAGACCCTCCCCAGCAGCCATTTTCTACAGTTTTTTGCAGTTCTGAGAGAAAGACAGCAGTGTCATTGCTGTGCTCTGTGCTTTGCAGATTCATCTGGATCCTTATTTAATTACATTAGATAGTTAGTTCACATATATAATACAGATAGTTATGGGGAGATAGTCAGTGTAGAGTCGTGGCCAAAAGTTTTGAGAATTAAATAAATATTGGAAATTGGAAAAGTTGCTGCTTAAGTTCTTATAATAGCAATTTGCGTATCCTCCAGAATGTGATGAAGAGCGATCAGATGAATTGCATAGTCCTTCTTTGCCATGAAAATTAACTTAACCCCAATAAACCTTCCCACTGCATTTCATTGCTGTCAGTAAAGGACCTGCTGAGATCATTTCAGTAATCGTCTTGTAACTCAGGTGAGAATGTTGACGAGCACAAGGCTGGGGATCATTATGTCAGGCTGATTGGGGTAAAATGGCAGACTTGACATGTTAAAAGGAGGGTGATGCTTGAAATCCTTATTCTTCCATAGTTAACCATGGTGACCTGAAAAGAAACGCGTGCAGCCATCATTGCGTTGCATAAAAATGGCTTCACAGGCAAGGATATTGTGGCTACTAAGATTGCACCTCAATCAACAATTTATAGGATCAAGAACTTCAAGGAAAGAGGTTCAATTCTTGTTAAGAAGGCTTCAGGGCGTCCAAGAAAGTCCAGCAAGCGCCAGGATCCTCTCCTAAAGAGGATTCAGCTGCGGGATCGGAGTGCCACCAGTGCAGAGCTTGCTCAGGAATGGCAGCAGGCAGGTGTGAGCGCATCTGCACGCACAGTGAGGCGAAGACTTTTGGAAGATGGCCTGGTGTCAAGAAGGGCAGCAAAGAAGCCACTTCTCTCCAAAAACACCATCAGGGACAGATTGATCTTCTGCAGAAAGTATGGTGAATGGACTGCTGAGGACGGGGGCAAAGTCATATTCTCCGATGAAGACTCTTTCCGATTGTTTGGGGCATCAGGAAAAAGGCTTGTCCGGAGAAGAAAAGGTGAGCGCTCCCATCAGTCCTGTGTCATGCCAACAGTAAAGCATCCTGAGACCATCATGTGTGGGGGTGCTTCTCATCCAAGGGAGTGGGCTCACTCACAATTTCGCCCAAAAACACAGCCATGAATAAAGAATGGAACCAAAACCCCCTCCAACAGCAACTTCTTCCAACAATCCAACAACAGTTTAGTGAAGAACAATGCATTTTCCAGCAGGATGGAGCACCGTGCCATAAGGCAAAAGTCATAACTAAGTGGCTCGGGGACCAAAACGCTGACATTTTGGGTCCATGGCCTGGAAACTCCCCAGATCTTAATCCCATTGAGAACTTGTGGTCAATCCTCCAGAGGCGGGTGGACAAACAAAAACCACTAATTCTGACAAACTCCAAGAAGGGATGATGAAAGAATGGGTTGCATCAGTCAGGAATCGGCCCAGAAGGTGATTGAGAGCATGCGCAGTCGAAGTGCAGAGGTCCTGAAAAAGGGCCAACACTGCAAATACTGACTCTGCATAAATGTCATGTAATTGTCGATAAAAGCCTCTGAAACGTATGAAGTGCGTGTGATTATATTTCACTACATCACAGAAACAACTGAAACAAAGATCGAAAAGCAGCAAACTCTGTGAAAACTAATATTTGTGTCATTCTCAAAACTTTTGGCCACGACTGTAGGTTAGATAGTGATATAGTGTAGCTGATAGGCACCAGTGCAGGGTGTTAGGTAGTGTAATAGGTTCTGCTGTCCATACATACAGGCTACAGACATAGTGCTGTGATGTCACATTACATTAGATAGTTAGTTATCTCCTATATATAATACAGATAGTTAGTGGGAGATAGTCAGTGTAGGTTAGATAGTGATATAGTATAGCTGATAGGCTCCAGTGCAGGGTGTTAGGTAGTGTGATAGGTTCTGCTGTCCATACATACATGCTACAGACATAGTGCTGTGATGTCACATTACATTAGATAGTTAGTTATCTTCTATATATAATACAGATAGTCAGTGTAAGTTAGATAGTGATACAGTGTAGCTGATAGGCTCCAGTGCAGGGTGTAAGGTAGTGTGATAGGTTCCAGTGCAGGGTGTTAGGTAGTGTGATAGGTTCTGCTGTCCATACATACATGCTACAGACATAGTGCTGTGATGTCACATTACATTAGATAGTTAGTTATCTTATATATATAATACAGATAGTTAGTGGGAGATAGTCAGTGTAGGTTAGATAGTGATATAGTGTAGCTGATAGGCTCCAGTGCAGGGTGTTAGGTAGTGTGATAGGTTCTGCTGTCCATACATACATGCTACAGACATAGTGCTGTGATGTCACATTACATTAGATAGTTAGTTATCTTATATATATAATACAGATAGTTAGTTGGAGATAGTCAGTGTAGGTTAGATAGTGATATAGTGTAGCTGATAGGTTCCAGTGCAGGGTGTTAGGTAGTGTGATAGGTTCTGCTGTCCATACATACATGCTACAGACATAGCGCTGTGATGTCACATTACATTAGATAGTTAGTTATCTTATATATATATAATACAGATAGTTAGTGGGGGATAGTCAGTGTAGGTTAGATAGTGATATAGTGTAGCTGATAGGTTCCAGTGCAGAGTGTTAGGTAGTGTGATAGGTTCCAGTGCAGGGTGTTAGGTAGTGTAATAGGGATTACTGTGCTGTGATAGGCATTAGTTTCTTTGTTAGACATAGTGCTATGATGTCACAACAATACTTAATGAACCAATCAGTAATATCTGCTCAGACCTGATAAAATGTGAAGTTGCACGTATTGCACAAAAAAATGTGCATCATTAGTGCCGATTTGCGCAATAACGAAAATAATGACTGGAGATCCTAGATTCTAGTGAATTTATTGCGAATATTATGCGAAAAATTTGCGAAATTTCGCGAAAATGAATATTGCCTATGCCGCTCATCACTAGTCACATGCAGCCAGTCTCTTAGATCTTCTGATCCCTGTCAAAGAAGAGACCATGACAGTGGTGCAGTTATCTGTTCTAAAGCCTTTTGTGGCGTGTATAAGTGGAAAGAGAAAAACATATTTGCCGTTCAGCGGTGCAGTTATATGTAGAGTTGAGCGAACACCTGGATGTTCGGGTTCGAGAAGTTCGGCCTAACTTCACGAAAATGTTCGGGATCCAAACTCGACCCGAACTTGACCCTGAACCGAAACCCCATTGAAGTCAATGGGGACCCGGACTTTTAGGCACTAAAAAGGCTGTAAAATAGTCCAGGAACGGGCTAGAGGGCTGCCAAAGGCAGGAAAATGTAGGTAAATCCCCTGCAAACAAATGTGGATAGGGAAATGAATTAAACTAAAATAAATAAAAATTGACCAATATCATTTAGCATCTTGGAGGAGGAGGTGGAATAGAAAGTTGGGGTGGCATCAGGTGGGAATGCTATGGGAGTTGAAGTTCTTATCACAGCCATAAAGGATTCATGTCTGCCTGCAGGGCCACAGGCCTCATTCAAACATTCAGGCCCACGGGACCCACAAAGAGGAGAGTTAAAATAATGTCAAGACGGTATTGATTTCACCCAGCAGTACCACAGGCCTCATTTACTAATTCAGGAGGACCATGGCACCCGCAAAGAGAAGAGCGGTCCCGTAACAGCAACACAGGCCTTAGGTCAACCTGCAATGGAACAGGCCATTATCATTTATGTAGGCCCCTGACACCTAGACAGAGGAGAGGTCATTTGACAGTATAAAGAGTTTAATATCTCCCACCAATGCAGCAAGCGATGAAACGAAATATAGGCCCCTGACACCCAGACAAGTAGAGGTCATTCGACATCGAAAAGAGGATAATGTCACCCACCAAAGTAACAGGCGTTTATCTGAAATGTAGGACCCTGGCACCCAGACAGAGGAGAAAGGTCCCATAGAAGCAAAAGAGGCATCATGTTACCCACCAATGGAACAGGCCACTTTCAGTTATTTAGGCCCCTGACACCCAGACAGGTAATTTGACAGCAATGACTGACAGGTCCTCTGTCAGTTATAAATGTCTATTCTGCACAAGGGAGGCACAGGTCCTGTGGGATCCATGCCTGGTTCATTTTTATGAACGTCAGCTTGTCCACGTTGGCTGTGGACAGGCGGCTGCGTTTGTCAGTAATGACGCCCCCTGCCGTGCTGAATACACGTTCAGACAAAACGCTGGCTGCCGGGCAGGCCAGCACCTCCAAGGCATAAAGGGCAAGCTCTGGCCACGTGGACAATTTGGAGACCCAGAAGTTGAATGGGGTCGAACCATCAGTCAGTACGTGGAGGGGTGTGCACACGTACTGTTCCACCATGTTGTTGAAATGCTGCCTCCTGCTAACACGTTCCCTATCAGCTAGTGGTGCAGTTAGCTGTGGCGCTGTGACAAAACTTTTCCACATTTCTGCCATGCTAACCCTGCCCTCAGAGAAGCTGGCCTTGACACAGCTGCTTTGGCGACCTCTTGCTCCTCCTCTGCCTTCGTCTTAGGCTTCCACTTGTTCCCCCGTGTCAGTTGGGAATTCTCTCAGGAGCGCGTCTACCAGCGTGCGCTTGTGCTCGCGCATTTTCCTATCACGCTCCAGTGCGGGAATTAAGGTGGGCACATTGTCTTTGTACCGGGGATCCAGCAGGGGGGCAACCCAGTAATCTGCACTGGTTAGAATGTGGCCAACTCTGGTGTCATTGCGCAGGCACTGCAGCATGTAATCGCTCATGTGTGCCAGGCTGCCCAGAGGTAAGGACAAGCTGTCCTCTGTGGGAGGCGTATCGTCATCGTCCTCCGTATCCCCCCAGCCACGCACCAGTGATGGGCCTGAGCTGTGTCGGGTGCCACCCCGCTGTGAACATGCTTCATCCTCATCCTCCTCCACCTCCTCCTCATCCTCCTCGTCCTCCAGTAGTGGGCCCTGGCTGGCCACATTTGTACCTGGCCTCTGCTGTTGCAAAAGACCTCCCTCTGAGCCACTTCTAACAGACTGGCCTGAGTGTTAAAAATGACCCCTCATCCCCCTCCTCCTCCTGGGCCACCTCCTCTTCCATCATCGCCTTAAGCGTTTTCTCAAGGAGACATAGAAGTGGTATTGTAACGCTGATAACGGCGTCACCGCCACTGGCCATGTTAGTGGAGTACTCGAAACAGCGCAACAGGGCACACAGGTCTCGCATGGAGGCCCAATCATTGGTGGTGAAGTGGTGCTGTTCCGCAGTGCGACTGACGCGTGCGTGCTGCAGCTGAAACTCCACTATGGCCTGCTGCTGCTCGCACAGTCTCTCCAGCATGTGCAAGGTGGAGTTCCACCTGGTGGGCACGTCGCATATGACGCTGCGGGAAGGTCGAAGTTGCGCTGTAGCGCAGACAGACGAGCAGCGGCAGGATGAGAACGCCGGAAGCGCGCACAGACGGCCCGCACTTTATGCAGCAGCTCTGACATGTCGGGGTAGTTGTGAATGAATTTCTGCACCACCAAATTCGGCACAGACGCCAGGCAAGGGATGTGCGTCAAACTGGCTAGTCCCAGAGCTGCGACGAGATTTCGCCCATTATCGCACACCACCAGGCTGGGCTTGAGGCCCACCGGCAGAAACCACTCATCGGTCTGTTGTTCTATACCCCACCACAACTCCTGCGCGCTGTGGGGCCTGTCCCCCAAAATATGAGTTTCAGAACGGCCTGCTGACGTTTACCCCGGGCTGTGCTGAAGTTGGTGGTGAAGGTGTGTGGCTGACTGGATGAGCTGGTGGAAGCAGAGGAGGAGGAGGAGGAAGCCGAGTAGGAGGCAACAGGAGGCAAAGAATGATGCCCTGCGATCCCTGGCGGCCGAAGGACATGCGCCAAACAGCTCTCCGCCTGGGGCCCAGCCGCCACTACATTTACCCAGTGTGCAGTTAGGGAGATATAGCGTCTCTGGCCGTGCTTACTGGTCCACGTATCTGTGGTTAGGTGGACCTTGTCACAAATGGCGTTGCGCAGTGCACACTTGATTTTATCAGATACTTGGTTGTGCAGGGAAGGCACGGCTGTCGTGGAGAAGTAGTGGCGGCTGGGAACAACATACTGTGGGACAGCCACCGCCATCAGCTGTTTGAAGCTGTCCGTGTCCACCAGCCTGAATGACAGCATTTCAAAGGCCAGTAGTTTAGAAATGCTTGCATTCAGGCCCAGGGCTCGAGGGTGACTAGGTGGGAATTTACGCTTTCTCTCCAAGGTTTGTGAGATGGAGAGCTGAACGCTGCCGTGTGACATGGTGGAGATGCTTGGTGACGCAGGTGGTGTTGTCGGTGGCACATCCTCTGTTTGGTGGGCGGCAGGTGCCAACATTCCTCCCGAGGCGGAGGAAGAGGCCGAGGCAGCAGCAGAAGAGGGAGCAGGGGGAGCCTGAGTGAGTTCCTTGCTTTTAAGGTGTTTACTCCACTACAGCCTGTGTCTCGCATGTAGATGCCTGGTCATGCAGGTTGTGCTAAGGTTCAGAACGTTAATGCCTCGCTTCAGGCTCTGATGGCACAGCGTGCAAACCACTCGGGTCTTGTCGTCAGCACATTGTGTAAAGAAGTGCCATGCCAGGGAACTCCTTGAAGCTGCCTTTGGGGTGCTCGGTCCCTGGTGGCGGTGGCCAGTAGCAGGCGAACTCTCTTGGCGGCGGCTGGTCTGCTTTTGCCCCCTGCTCCCTCTTTTTCTACGCTGTTGGCTCAGTCTCACCACTGCCTCTTCCTCTGAACTATGAAAGTCAGTGGCACGACCTTCATTCCATGTGGGGTCTAGGACCTCATCGTCCCCTGCATCCTCTTCCACACAGTCTTCCTCCCTGACCTCCTGTTCGGTCTGCACACTGCAGAAAGACGCAGCAGTTGGCACCTGTGTTTCGTCATCATCAGAGACGTGCGGACTCCGATGAGGTGGTATTCCCATGTCCTCATCATCAGGAAACATCAGTGGTTGTGCATCAGTGCATTCTATGTCTTCCACCACTGGGGAAGGGCTAGGTGGATTCCCTTGGGAAACCCTGCCAGCAGAGTCTTCAAACAGCATAAGAGACTGCTGCATAACTTGAGGCTCAGACAGTTTCCCTGATATGCATGGGGGTGATGTGACAGACTGATGGGCTTGGTTTTCAGGTGCCACCTGTGCGCTTTCTGCAGAAGACTGGGTGGGAGATAATGTTGTGAACGTGCTGGATCCACTGTCGGCCACCCAATTGACTAGCGCCTGTACCTGCTCAGGCCTTACCATCCTTAGAACGGCATTGGGCCCCACCAAATATCGCTGTAAATTCTGGCGGGTACTGGAACCTGAGGTAGTTGGTTCACTAGGACGTGTGGCTGTGGCAGAACGGCCACGTCCTCTCCCAGCATCAGAGGGTCCACTAACACCACCACAACCATGTCCATGTCCCTTATTAGATGTTTTCCTCATTGTTACCGTTCATCACAATAAGGAAAAACTTATTTGGCCCAATGTATTGAGTTCAAATTAAGGCCTTTATTTACAGGCACCTAACACTATCTAGCTATCTATTTATGTACCATATTACACTAATACAGGCACAGCAGTAACCACAGATTAAGGGGAATATCAATTTTAGGCCTAGTATTTAGGCCCTGGCTGAAAGGTATCCTTTTACGGACAGAATTACACTTGGAGATGCACAATACCGTGTGCAAATATAGAGGATTATGCTCTCAGACTTTGTATTTAGACACTTAGTGTAAAATACCCTTTTACAGACAGAAATACACTTGGAGATGCACAATAGATTATGCAAATATAGAGGATTACGCTTTCAGCACTTGTATTTAGACCTTGAGTGTAATATAACCTTTTACGGACAGAAATACACTTGGAGATGCACAGTAGCGTGTGCAAATATAGAGGATTTATTTTTCAGGCCTTGTATTTAGACGCTGACACGCTGAATGTAATATACCCTATTGCGGACAGAATTACACTTGGAGAGGAACAGCGGAAAGCACAGATGTTCAGGATTTCTATTTCAGGGATTTTATTTAACCACAGAAAAAAAATCTATCCTTTGACGGACAGTATTACACTTGGACAGCCACAGCGGAAACCCCAGAATTAGGGGATTGGTATTTTGGCAATTGAATTTCACCCCAGAAAAAAATCTATCCTTTGACGGACAGTATTACACTTGGCCAGCCACAGCTGGAACACCAGATTTAGGATTGGAATTTCCCAGAAATCTATCCTTTGACAGTATTACACTTGGCCAGCCACAGCTGGAACACCAGATTTAGGGGATTGGTATTTTGGCAATTGAATTTCACCCCCCCAGAAAAAAATCTATCCTTTGACGTACAGTATTACACTTGGCCAGCCACAGCTAGAACACGAGATTTAGGGGATTGTTATTTTGGCAATTGAATTTCACCCCATAAAAAAATCTATCCTTTGACGTACAGTATTACATTTGGCCAGCCACAGCTGGAACCCCAGATTTAGGGGATTGTTATTTTGGCAATTGAATTTCACCCCATAAAAAAATCTATCCTTTGACGTACAGTATTAAACTTAGCCAGCCACAGCTGGAACCCCAGATTTAGGGGATTGGTATTTTGGCAATTGAATTTCACCCCAGAAAAAAATCTATCCTTTGACGGACAGTATTACACTTGGCCAGCCACAGCTGGAACACCAGATTTAGGGGATTGGTATTTTGGCAATTGAATTTCACCCCCCCAGAAAAAAATCTATCCTTTGACGTACAGTATTACACTTGGCCAGCCACAGCTAGAACACGAGATTTAGGGGATTGTTATTTTGGCAATTGAATTTCACCCCAGAAAAAAATCTATCCTTTGACGTACAGTATTAAACTTAGCCAGCCACAGCTGGAACACCAGATTTAGGGGATTGGTATTTTGGCAATTGAATTTCACCCCAGAAAAAAATCTATCCTTTGACGTACAGTATTACACTTGGCCAGCCACAGCTAGAACATGAGATTTAGGGGATTGTTATTTTGGCAATTGAATTTCACCCCAGAAAAAAATCTATCCTTTGACGTACAGTATTACATTTGGCCAGCCACAGCTGGAACCCCAGATTTAGGGGATTGTTATTTTGGCAATTGAATTTCACCCCATAAAAAAATCTATCCTTTGACGTACAGTATTAAACTTAGCCAGCCACAGCTGGAACCCCAGATTTAGGGGATTGGTATTTTGGCAATTGTATTTCACCCCCCCAGAAAAAAATCTATCCTTTGACGGACAGTATTACACTTGGCCAGCCACAGCTGGAACACCAGATTTAGGGGATTGGTATTTTGGCAATTGAATTTCACCCCCCCAGAAAAAAATCTATCCTTTGACGGACAGTATTAAACTTGGCCAGCCACAGCTGGAACTCCAGATTTAGGGGATTGTTATTTTGGCAATTGAATTTCACCCCCCCCCAGAAAAAAATCTATCCTTTTGACGGACAGTATTACACTTGGCCAGCCACAGCTGGAACATCAGATTTAGGGGATTGGTATTTTGGCAATTGAATTTCACCCCTCAATAAAATATTGCAATTTTATCCTGTGTATCAAGGTGTGACAGTAAGCACAACACCTGATGTAGGATATTGCCAAAAAAAAAAGCCTACTGTTGAACCCAAAAATGTATGTTGAACTCGGTGGCAGCTCAAAACATGTGCTGGTGCATCAAAAGATCACAAAATGGCCGCCGATCACCCCAGAAAAAAGTGACAGAAAAACGCTCTGTGCAGCCGAAAAACCAGTGAGCAATGAACTAACAGAAGTTGAATGATTCGCAGCTGTAGATCGATCACTTCATTAGGTGTTTTTGCTGAGTTTTCCCTGCCTAATCTCGCCCTCACAGCAGCTGCATCCTATCCCTACACTAAGAGCAGCAGAGTGACGTGCGGCGCTGTGTGGCTCCAGCTTATATAGAGGCTGGGTCACATGCTGCACTTGGCGAATCACAGCCATGCCATTAGTAGGCATGGCTGTGATGGCTTCTTAGGGAAAGAAGTAAAACGCTAGCTGATTGGCTGCTGTGCAGCCCTTCAGAAAGCGGGAAGAAATCGCCAAACAACGGACCCGAACCCGAACTTTTTTAAAGATGTCCGGGTCTGTGTCCCGAACACCCCAAAATTCGGTACGAACCCGAACTATACAGTTCGGGTTCGCTTAACTCTAATTATCAGCTTTGGTTTTAGGTATTGGTTTCTGGAGTCCATCCCAATTACTGTTAATAGATGTTGATGTGCCGTCTGTAGGACCTGTTTGGGGTACCCTCATCTCCTAAACCTCTTCTCTAACTCTTTAGCTACATTCTGATATCTATCCAAGGTCGTGCAGTTATGGCGAACCTGTAGGCACAGGCCTTTGGATATACCCTTCCTCAGAGTACGGATGCCAACTGTCCCATCTAGGTAGTCTGTTGGTTGTCGTTGGTTTCCTACTCGGATTTGTGTTAATTCTGCCATCCTGTTCTTTATGGATAATTAGATCCAAGAAGGTGATCTGTTGCTCATGGAATTGATGCTTATCTTTTCCTCATAGGATAAACACCTCATCAATGAATCAGGGCCAAAGCAGGTTGGATTGAGACCATGTGTTGAATTCATCAATGAACACTACAGATCTCTCCCACCAGCCCCTTGTCCTCTTGTGGTTGGTTGTCTCCTGTATGTGTAGTGCCCTGGAGCAGAGGTACTGTGAATAGGGATAAGCGGACTGCTGGATATTTAAGTTCGACTGGTCAGACCGAACTGAGTAAGTAAGTTCAGTTTGGGTCCCGCACGTTACCGTGAATATCGAATCCCATTGAAGACAATTAGCACCCGAACTTTGGGGCACTAAAATGGCTCTAAAAAAGTCATAGAAAGGGTTAGAGGGCTGCAAAGGCTCAATAGTGGGCATAAGAGACGAACAATTACCCTGCAAACAAATGTGGATAGGGAAATGACTGAAAATGACATAAAATACATTAAAATCTTGAACCAAGAGGCGGTGGTCCAAATGGAGTAGGAACTTGAGGGAGGCTGTGGACATGGCGGTGTAGGTCGAAGAGGTGGAGGAGGAAGCCAACACTATTTTGTTTTGTTTTTTAAATGTGTCTGTCAGTTCTGTGTGGGACCTTTAGCCATTTTTGGGGTATGGCCGGTATATTTCTCTACTCTGCTAATATAAGACATAATAATTTTAAGCCAGGATGTGGAGGAGGACATGAGGGTGCAGGCAGAAGAGGCGGAAGAGGTCACTAGAGATGAGCGGATTTTTAAAAAATTCGATTCATCCGTTTCGCTAAATTAAAAAAAAAAAATTGGGTTGATCTGAATTTATTTGAGACGAATCGCGTTAAAAAACAGCTATTTCCTGGCTGCAGAGAGCCTTTAAAGTGGTGTAGAACACTGTGCCTTGCAGTAACACACATAAGGAGTCTACTGTGGTAGTGAAATACTAGTAGTAATACTGTGAGTCAGCATAACACACAGACGACAGGCGTCACTCTTAGGATCACTTCACCTATTTGGGCAGTCACGGAGCCAAAACTGACCAAATAACTCAAGTATGAACTTAGCCTTACAGGTCGATGTTAACGCCAAGAAGAAGCACACTCCTTTTAGACCGTCATCAGCTGATTCCACATAGATGTCTACAGAACCTGTTCTATTAAATGCTTATACAAGTAGAGCCCCCGACAGAGTGGAGAGGGTGTCCGCAGTAAGTTTGTGTTGATGTCATTGATTATTTTGTCCTACCTCTGATCCGTCAGAATAATGACCCACAAAATACGGATCCTGTCTGTGGAGCATCCGCCTTCACTAGGACAGCATTTGCTCAATAATCCATCAGTATTGCTAATGCCAAAAAAACAGGAGTACATCCAAAACAGAGATGACACGTGAATGGAATATTTGCATGTCTTCTGTGTTTTGTACCCACTCTTGCTTTTGGCTACCAAATCACAAGCCAATTTTGATGGGACCATACAGGCCTTACAACTGCTACACAGACAGGATCCGTTGTGTGCCTCATTTTTACTTTTTTCTGACAGATCAGAAAAAGGGTCAAATAAATGATGATGTCAGCCAGTCCGAAAGCAAAATAGTGGCCCAGTCCTGAAGTAGGGAGTGTGGGAACAGCATGAAAAGTCCACAGAGTGGCCCTATGACATAGTGGTGAGGTGGAAGCAGCATGAGATAGAGGCCACAGAGTGGCCCTATGACATAGTGGTGAGGTGGCAGCAGCATCAGGAGACCACAGAGTGGCAAGGTGACATAGTGTGGAGATGGCAGCAGCATGAGAAGACCACATAGTGGCAAGGTGACATAGTGTGGAGGTGGTAGCAGCATGAGGAGACCACAGAGTGACCCGGTGAGAGAGTGGGGAGATGGGTGGCAATACCAGTATCAGCTGAAGATGGTGGGTGAAAAAAGGAGCACTTGGCATCAGATGTGTGGCATCAGGCGGGTGGCAGCATCAGAATAGTAGTTGAGGCAGGTAGCCAGAAGTAACCAGTCTCTTTTGTCAGAGTGTTGGTGTGGCACCATGGATGATCTTGTCTGATGCATCAGGCATTGGCGGCTAGAAATCCTGGCTGATCCACGCCTGATTAATCTTGACAAAGGTCAGTCTCTCCACATTTTGGGTGGACAGGCGAGTTTTTTTTGGGGTAACTATGGCCCCTGCCGCACTAAACACCCGCTCTGATGCCACACTACTGGCTGGGCAGGACAGCTTTTTCAGGGAAACTCGGCCAGTTGCGGCCACAAATCCAGTTTGGCTGCCCAGTAGTCCAGCGGATCTTCAATGACGGCTGGCAGGGTACACTCCAAGTATGCCACCACCTGTTGTTTCAGGTTCTGCTCTATGTCTAACTACTGGTGAGTAGTTTTTTCACTGTGCGGGTAAAGAAATCTGTTCATCAGCGACTAGATTCAGGCTGCGGCTGATACAGCTGTTACTGCTGCTGCCACCCCAGCCCTGCCCAGCAGCCATGGCAGTGGAACATAAGCGTAGAGGGCCCCCCCGGTCAGACCTGCGAGAGGATGGATGATGGTGCAGATAAACAGCGGCCAACTAACTACATAGGATATCTCTATAGTAGTTCAGGTTGTCCTCCCTCTTAGCGGGTGTAAAAAAGGCCCCCATTTTGGACCGGTAGCGAGGGTCTAACAAAGTGGAGAGCCAGAAGTCATCCCTCTGCCGAATGGTGAACATTCAACAGTCACTACGCAAGCAAGTGAGCATGCATCGGGCCATTTGTGCAAGTGACTTGGAGGGACTCCCTTCCTCCATCTCCACTGCATACTGTGACCGTAATGAGGGGCCGGCGACGCGTGCTTCCTCTGCAGCGCCGCCGGCTCCCTGTGAAGGGAGAGGAGCAAGGACGTAGCCTGCATCCTCGTCTCCATGGCAGCAGACGAGCAGCAGGAGAGCTGAGCACCAATAATGATGATCGGTGCTCGGCTGTGTTGGGCTGCTGTGAGTCACGTGATGCTGGCCACGTCATGTGGCTCACCAGCCTAAGCTATTTAAACAGGCAGCCTGCTGGCCACAGATTACCTGTGAATAGTCTTATTACCTTTCACCAGCATACTTTTTAACTTGTTTGTATTCTGACCTCGGCTCTGTATTTTGATCTCGCTCCTGTCTTATCCTTGTAATCTGATGTGTCTTCTTGGCTTTGGACCCTGGCTTGCATTTGGCTTGATCTGGTTATCCCGTTTGTTCGGACGTCTTCTCCTGGCACCTGACCTCAGCTGGTTTGACTTTGCATTTGTGTTCTGTGTTTGTACTGTCGCTGGTGTGTTTTTCCTTGTTTTCCCTGCACGTATTTAAGTTAGGGACTGCCATCCAGTTGTGCATCGTTACCTAGGACGGATCGGGGAAGTAGATAAGGATAGAGGTGTGGGTGGTAGTTAGGGCTGCACTTTTCCCTACTGCACGTGACAGATTTACAGGCCTACCTTCATTATGGACCCAATGCGAGTGCTTACTGATCAGGTCCATAACCTTGCACAAATGGTGCAGGAGTTGACGGAAAGGTTACAACAACAGGAAGCAGTTCAGACCCTACATGTAGTGACTCCTTCCATGCAGAATATCGAGCCGCATGTTAAGTTGCCGGATCGCTTTTCAGGTGACCGTAAATATTTTTTTGCATTTAGGGAGAGCTGTAAGTTATACTTTCATTTACGTCTGCAATACTCAGGTTCCGAACAGCAAAGAGTTGGGATTATTATCTATTTGCTGCAAGGTGACCCACAGGAATGGGCATACTCCCTTCCCACTCACTCCCCTTGTCTAGTGTCAGTGGAATGATTCTTTCAAGCCTTAGGTGTACTTTATGATGAACTGGATAGGTGCACTGTGGCAGAGTCGCAGCTGAAGTCCCTCACTCAAGGGGACATACCAGTTGAGGCGTATTGTACCCAATTCCGGAAGTGGTGTGTTCCCTATGGCTGGAATGAGCCTGCACTTAAGTTTCAGTTCAAGTCAGGGCTCTCAGAAAGTCTCAAAGACATGTTGGTCAGCTATCCCTGTCCTGACACCCTTGAGCAGAGTATGACACTTGCCGTTAGACTAAGCAGACGTATCAGAGAAAGACAGAGAGAGCATCTGTCCTTTCCACAGGCGCTGGCCAAACTAGACTCCTTACCTATGAGAGTAAAGGTGGAAACTCATCTCGGAGAGCTTATGAAACTCAGGATGACTGAGAGACCAACGTCGCCAACGAGGTACATGCTTTTACTGTGGAGACTCCTACCACTGGGTACGACAATGCCCCAAGGTTCCTCCCTCCGGAAGGTCAACCAAATCGGACATCCCGAAGGGTAAGGTACTCCCTGAGGTGGTAAAAAAGAAATTATTAGTACCAGTGATTATTTCTTTGGGTTCTTGTAAGGGTTCTGGGAAGGCCTTTATTGATTCAGGCTCCACCTCTAATTTTATTAATTATAATTTTGCTCTCTCTAGTGGGGTACCCTTGTTGTCTCTTCCTAACTCTATCCACATTGTCGCCATTGATTCCACTCCCTTGGTGAGTGGAACGGTCAAATTTTGTACTCCTGAGGTTACCTTGACTGTGGGGGCGTGTCATACTGAAATTAGTTTTTTTGACATGAGAGAATTTACCCATGGAGATAGTTCTGGGCATGCCTTGTCATTAATTGGGCCAAGGGTGAAATTGAGAATTGGGGGCCTAATTGTAACTCTTATTGTCTACTAGTTGTTCAGGAATCACTACTGAGTCAAAAACTCTTCCGCCATACATTTGTGACTTCACTGATGTTTTTTCCTCATCTGATGCTGAGAACCTTCCACCCCATAGGTCATATAATTGTGCCATCATTCTTGCTGCAGGATCTAAATATCCAAAGGGTCGTATTTATAAATTGTCAAGTCCTGAACGAACCTCTATGAAGGAATGTCTGAAGGAAAGTTTAAATAAAGGTCATATTAGACATTGGTTGGTTTTCTAAACTCGATTTAAGACGAGCGTACAATCTAATTCGAATTAGGGAGGGAGACGAGCTCCGGCAGTTTTTCAAAATTTTGTTAATGACTTGTTCAGACAGTTTATTGGAAAATGTATGATTGTATACTTGGATGATATCCTGATTTTGTCACCTAATTGGAAGTCCCACGTCACTCACACCAGACAAGTGCTGGAGATCCTTAGAGAAAACCAATTGTTTGCTAAAAGTGAAAAATGTATATTTGGGGTACAAGAAATTTTGTTTTTCGGATATATCCTTACTCCTCAATTCTTTAAGATGGATCCGGGAAAGGTGCAAGCCATTCAGGAGTGGGTGAGACCTTCGTCCCTTAAAGAATTGCAACGCTTATTGGGTTTTTCCAATTATTATCGAAAATGTATAAAAAAAAATTCGGTGACCGCTAAACCTCTTACCGACCTAACTAGGAAGGGGGTGGATCTTGTGAATTGGCCATCTGAAGCCACAGAAGCCTTTAAAACTCTCAAGAGGTCTTTTGTTAACACCCCAGTCCTGGTTCAGCCGGATCAGGAAAGGCCTTTTATAGTCGAGGTCGATGCATCTGAGGATGGAGTAGGAGCGGTTCTCTCTCAGGGGTCATCAAATCTCACGAACCTGAGACCTTGTGCATTCTTCTCTCGTAAGTTCTCTCCTACTGAAAGGAATTATGACATTGGTAACCGAGAGTTACTCGCTATTAAATGGGCCTTTGAGAAATGGCGGCATGTTTTGGAGGGGGCTCAACATTGTGTTACTGTGCTTACTGATCATAAAAAAAAAAATTGTTTCTGGAATCTGCAAAACGTTTAAATCCTAGACAAGCAAGGTGGGCATTGTTCTTTACACGTTTTAACTTTTGTATTACTTTCAGGCCAGGAAGTAAAAATGTTAAAGCTGATGCCTTGTCCCGAAGTTTTAGTGCTTTTCAACCTCCAGACACTCCTCCAGAACCAATTTTGCCAGCAGGAATCATTGTGGCTTCAGTGTCCTCCGATCTGACTACCAAAACTAAGGCAGGACAACACCTAGCTCTGGTAAAATCCTCTACTGATAAATTGTTTGTCTCAGTTCATTTACGCCTCCGAATATTGGGTGAGTGGCATAATTCAGTGTTTTGTGGACATCCGGGTGTTAATGCCACTAAAGAACTAGTCTCCAGGTCCTACTGGTGACCCACGTTATCTAGAGATGTCCACTCTTATGTGTATTCATGTTAAGTGTGTGCCAGAGCCAAAACTCTCAGGTCCTGTCCGGCTAGTGAGTTACGACCTCTACCCATTCCTAATAGACCGTGGTCTCATATCTCCATGGATTTTATCACCGACTTGCCAGTCTCTGAGAGTAAGTCGGTGGTATGGGTAGTGGTTGATAGGTTCAGTAAGATGGTGCATTTTGTCCCACTAGCAAAGCTGCCCAATGCTAAGACTCTGGGTTTCCTGTTTATGGATCACGTGGTACGTCTTCACGGGATTCCAGAAAATGTTGTTTCTGATAGAGGCATTTTAAGCCTTTTGTCAGAAGTGTGATATTTCTTTGTCGTTTTCTTCAGCCTTTCACCCTGAAACTAACGGTCAAACTGAACGGTTGAATCAGTCTTTGGAGCAGTTTCTGAGATGTTATGTTTCTGATAATAAACTGTTGTGGGTGAGACATCTACCCTTGGCTGAGTTTGCCATTAATAACCGGGTGAACTCATCCACTGGGGTGTCTCCTTTTTTCTGTAACCTTGGTTTCCATCCACTATTTAATTCTTTGGCACCGTCTTCCTTGCAAATTCCGGAGGCAGTTAAATTAGCTAGAGAACTGTGCACAGTCTGGGCCCAGGTTCAGTCGAACCTGGAAAAAGCTCAGGAGGTTCAAAAAACCAAGGCTGATAAAAAGCGTTCTTATGGTGTGGGTGAGAAGGTATGGCTATCCACCAAAAATCTATCTCTAAAAGTACCTTCAAATAAGTTTGCCCCGCGATTTATTGGTCCTTATGAGATTGTGAGTGTTATTAATCCTGTATCATTTAGACTGAGACTGCCTGACTCCTTTTGCATTCATAAAGTATTTCACAAATCCTTACTAAAGAAATATGTGCCACCTGTTGTTCCTTCACAAGAACCTCCTCCTCCAGTGGAGGTTGCCGAACAAATTGAATTTGAGATCTCTAGGATTATCGATGTTAGAAAGGTCCGGAATTCCTTCCAATATCTTGTTCATTGGAAAGGTTTCGGGCCTGAGGAGAGGTCTTGGGTACTGGCGAGTAAGATGCATGCTGCCAGGTTTGTAAAAATATTTAATCGTGCTCATCTGGAGAAACCTACTCCAATGACTATGGGTCCAGTGGCCCCTTGTGGAGGGGGGGGGGGTACTGTAACGAGGGGTTGGCAAAGCATGGTTCCCCTTGCAGCGCTGCTGGCACTTTGCGAAAGGTGAGGAGCAAGGACGTAGCCTGCGTCCTCGTCTCCATGGCAGCAGACGAGCAGCAGAAGAGCTGAGCACCAATAATGATGATTAGTGCTCGGCTGTGTTGGGCTGCTGTGAGGCACGTGACGCTGGCCACGTCATGTGACTCACCAGCCTGAGCTATTTAACCAGGTAGCCTGCTGGCCACAGGTTGCCTGTGAATAGTCTTATTACCTTTTACCTTGTTTGTATTCTGACCTCGGCTCTGTATTTTGATCATCGCTCCTGTCTTATCCTTGTAATCCTGATGTGTCTTCTTGGTTTTGGACCCCAGCTTGCATTTGGCTTGATCTGGTTATCCTGTTTGTTCTGACGTCTTCTCCTGGCACCTGACCTCAGCTGGTTTGACTTGGCTTTTGTGTTTTGGTTTTTTTTAATGTCGGTTGTGTGTTTTCCCGGCACGTATTTAAGTTAGGGACTGCCATCCAGTTGCGCACCATTACCTAGGACGGATCGTGCAAGTAGGTAGGGATAGAGGTGTGGGTGGTAGTTAGGGCTGCACTTTTCCCTACTGTATGTGCCACGGTGTGTCTGGGTCCTCTGCCTCATCTTCCTCATCGCCCTGTAGCTCGTCTAGCTGCTCCTGTTCCTTCTCTCCTGTCACCTGTGTAGAAAAACCACCCATTTTGCTACACATTTCTTGTGCTCCAACGTCCTCCTGAGCTGCCACTGGCTGGCATCAAAGTTACACAGGGGAGTACTCCTGTCCGCTTGGATCATTAAGAAATTGTTTATAGCCTTTCTCCTTTTTGGTCCAACATATGGAGGGTGGAATTCCAATGGGTAGAAACATCGCATATCAGCCTATGTTGCGGGATGTCGTTCTGCCGCTGCAGCTCAAGGAGGGTGTGCTTTGTGGTGTACGAGTGGCTGAAGTGCATGCAAAGTTTCCTGGCCATTTTTAGGATGTCTTGCAGATGGGTGGAAGACTTCAGGAACCACTTGACAACCAGATTGAACACGTGTGCCATGCAGGGCGCATGGCTCAGCCTTGACGCAGCACCGACACAATGTTCTTCCCGTTGTCAGTCACTATGGTTCCGATTTTCAGTTGTCGAGGAGAAAGTCAGGATTGGATTTCTTGATAAAGGACACAGAGCAGTTCCTCCCCTGTGTGACTCAGTTAGCCCCGGGCAAACGAGGTGCAAAATAGAAGTAACACCGCTGTGCCCTGCACATGTGGTATGCTGGAGGGGCACTGTGACTTGTCTCTGCAGTGGAGGCTGAGGACACGGTGGAGAGTAAGGAGGCAGAGGTGGACATTGTTGCAGGACCAACAGCGTGAGAATGTGGAGGCAGGAGCTGCGTCACCTGGCCAAGTTCCTGGTGTGGCTCTGCAGGAACCACATTCACCCAGTGGGCCGTAAAGGACATGTACTGTCCCTGACCGTAGTTTCAGCTCCACATGTTGGCACTGCCGTGCACTTTGGCAGACACCAACAGGCTCAAGGACTGGCCCAACTTCTGTTCTACATGTGTGTGCAGGGCTGGTACTGCTTTTTGGCAAAGAAATGACGGCTTGGGACTCTACACCTCGGCTCGGCACAAGCCATCGGTTCTCTGAAAGGTGCAGAGTCCACCACTTGGAAAGGGAGGGACTGCAGCACCAGCAACTTGGACAGGAGCATGTTCAGCTTCCGCGCTGTTAGATGAGTGCATGCATACTGTTGTTTCTTGGCAATCGCTTCAGTGATCATCGGGACTGGTAGATAATGGGAAGGACAGACAGGTCCCTTCGGCTGAGGTGGTGGTGCCTTGACATGGTGGTGCCTGAAATCCGCTGCATGCCACTGGTTGTTGCAGCGGAAGGCTGGACCACCACATCAGAGCCACGGTTCTCCCAGGCCACTTTATGGTGATGCTGCATATGTTGACGAAGGGCGGTGGTGCCAACATGTTGGCACCCTGGGCACGCTTCACCTTCTGCCCACAGATTCTACATATAGCCATGTTCACCTACACACTGACTGACTGCTGCCGCCGCTGCCTCCTTGAACCTGTGCGCTGCTACTACCCCGGCAGGTAGGCTCCTGCGAAGCAGGTGGTCTTCCCCGGGCACATTTGGCTCCTGAACTTCCACTGCTGCCACCCTGATGACTCCCGGCCACGCTAGCGACTTGCTGGCTCCGCCGCCGCTTCACGTGCAAGCTGCCACCCTCTTCTCCCAATGATGATGAAGCCCCTTCATCACCCAGCTCCGAAGCACAATCAGCTACATCATCATCATCAAGTACTCTCTGCATGTCACTGGTGTCCTCCTCAACCGTCTCTGGGTCAGGAGCCTGACCGCTCGCAACACCAGCTCCCACGCCACTCTCCTCATCACTACGTGCCCGCCTGGCGGATGTCTCCTCCACATCTTGGCTGGCCAGTAGCTGCTGACTGTCCTCGAGTAGCTCGTCCTCGCTGTATAGTGGAGCTGAGCCCACAGCATACAGTACTTGTCTGGCTGAGGGAACAGAAAAGGACAGAGGCAGGTTGAGGACAGGTGAGGGCACAGGGCCTGCTCCCGGGCCATGCCAACTAAGGGTTGTGTCAGACAAACCACCGACTCTTGGCTGGGGGTGTCTGATGTCACTTGCGACGAAGTCAAAGATCGAGTCAACCATTCAAGAACCGCTGGGTTGCTGATTAAGACATGACCTTTAGCTGACACTGGGAGCTCAGGCCTCTCGAAGTGACCCCTGCTGCCACGGCCCCTTACTCTTCTGCGACCTGTGCCTGCGCCAGAAACATGTAGGCCTCTGCCCCTCCCCTGTGCAGGGTCTGGCACTTCTCTGTCTGACATACTGTTAGGGTACTTTAACACTTGCGTCGTTGGATTCCGGCAGGAAGTTCCATCACCGCAACTGCCTGCCGGATCCGGAAATCTGTATGTGGATCCGGCTGACAAATCCACTTAAACAACGGATCCGTCTCTCCGGTGTAATCCGGAAAAACGATCCTGCATTTATTTTTTTGACATTTTTAAAGGTCTGTGCATGCGCAGATTGGGAAGCCGGATCCAGTTTTCCAGAACACTAGGTACCGGATCCGGCATAAATTTTCTCCGGCCAAATACCATAAAGGGACTGAACTGAAGACATCCTGATGCATACTGAACGGAATGCTGTCCATTCAGAATGCATTAGGATAAAACTAAAGCCTTTTTTTCCGGTATTTAGCCCCTAGGACGGAACTCAATACCGGAAAACTTTAACACTAGTGTAAAGGTACCCTTAGATCAAATAAATAAATAAAAAGGAAATTAAAACACCCCCAAAAAGTCTGTAATTTTCTGACTTTAGCACACAACGGCCAATAAGCGCCCCCCCCCCCCCTCACTAATACACACAAAAAGGGGCTTTAGAACATATAACTGCACCGCACAAGGGCAAATAAGACATTCCCTGTAATAAACCCTGTTAATGGCGGTATCACACAGCACTTGCACCCCAATAACAAGAACGGTTTTCTGGAACTACAGAGCTGTATAATGGATCCGCAGTCGGTGCAGCAAGGTGTAATAGGATTGTTCCTATTCCCCAGGCTCTAACCTCCCCTACTGAACCCTGTTCTACATAAATGCTGTGGAATGATTCCTCCCTATCCTTTCTCTACACCTTAAATAACCTTTCCCTGCACTTGTAAATCGTTTTTTCAGCACAATGAAGTTTTTTCTAGCACTGTCCCGAGCACCTGCTGACGTCTCTCCCTGCACTAAGTGCACTGGAAAATGGCAGAATCCAGGATGGCTGAGGGTATTTATAGGGCTGTGACATCACAGGGCTGGCTGGCTGCTGATTGGCTGCATGCATGGCATTATGGGTGATCCCGCCTTCCCAGAGATCCTTGCCCCATGTCCTCACACGTGCAGCAGCCATTTTAGGAAAAAAATTGATTCATTACCACAAAGCATGCAGATTTGGATTCGGTGCAAATCGAATTTTTCCTGAAATTTGGATCGAATTCCACTTCGTCAACTTTGATTCTCTCATCTCTAACTATTACGTCATGGTGATCGGCCGGGCACTGCAGCGGTTCGCTCCCTATCACTGCAGGGTCCTGCTTTATACGCCGGCATCGCTGTAAAAGTCGATTCCGGCGGATTAACCCCTTCTATGCCGCAGTGCTGACATATGAGTTTCAGAACAGCCTGCTGTCGTTTCCCCCTGGTTGTGCTGAAGTTGGTGGTACAGGTGTTGCGCTGACGTGATGAGGAGAATGAGGAGGCAGTAAAGGAGGAACCGGAGGAGGAAGAGGAGTAGGAGGAAGAGGCAACAAGAAACATCCAGCAATCCTCGGTGGCGGTAGGACATGCACCAAACCACTGTCCACCTCAGGTCCAGCTGCCACTACATTTACCCAGTGGGCAGTTAGGGAGATATAACGTCCCTGCCTGTACTTACTGGTCCACGTGTCAGTGGTTATGTGGGCCTTGCCACTGATAGTGTTGCACAGTGCACACCTGATTTTTTTCCGCCACTCTTTCATGCAGGGCAGGGATGGCCCGCCTGGAAAAGTAGTGGCAGCTGGGAACCACGTACCAAGGGACAGCGGCTGTCATGACATTTTTAAAACTGTCTGTCTCCACCAGACAGAATGGTAGCATTTCAAAGGCCAGCAATTTTGAAATGCCAGCATTCAGGGCCAGGGCTCATGGGTGAGTAGGGGGGTACTTCCTCTTTCTCTTTCCAGTGTTTGGGGGATGGATAGCTGAACTCTTCCATTAGACAAGTGGAGATGATCGGTGAAGGTGATGGTGTTGCTGTGACATCCTCTCTTTGTGGGGTGGCCGGTGCCCCTGTCACTCCAGAGGGAGAGGAAGAGGCAGAGACCGCAGCAGAAGAGGGAGAAGGAGGAGTCTCTGGTCTTTCATGGTTCTTGAGGTGTCTACTCCACTGCAGCTTGTGCTTTGCGGTTAGATGCCAGATAATGGAGGTGGTGCTCAGGTTGAGAACATTTATGACTTGCTTTAGGCTCTGACTGCAAAGCGTGCAAACCACCCGTCTCCTGCCGTCAGCACTCTGCCTGAAGAACTGCCACACCAGGGAACTCCTTTGCACCGGTTTTGGTGTGCTATGTCTCTTGGCGCGTTGGGGACTAGCAGGCGTACTGGCTGGGGGATGGATGCTCTGCTTTTGCACCCTGCTCCCTATTTTGCTGTGCGGCTGGTGCTCAGTCACCCCCACCTCTTCCTCCGAACTGTACACATCACCGGCATGACCTGGATGCCATGTGATGTGTAGAACCTCATCATCCTCCACATCATCTTCTACCCACTCCTCACCCCTGCCCTCCTTGTCGGTCTGCACACAGCAGAAAGCCACAGCAGTTGACACCTGTGTTTCGTCATCATTAACAGAGATGTGCTGTGGTGGTCCTCACACTTTTTTATCCTCAAACATAAGCGGTTGGGTATCAGTGCACTCAATCTCTGTCACATCTGGGGCAGGGCTAGGTGGATGACCCACTAAAACCCCGCCAGCAGAGTCATCAAAAAGCATAAGTGACTGCTACTTGACTTGGGGCTTAGACTGCTTGGCTGATGTGCAAGGAGTTGAGGTGGAAGATGGATGCCCATGGTCCACCAGTGCCAATTCTGCGCTTTTAGCAGTGGACCGGGTGGGAGACAATGTGAAGGAACTGGAGGCACTGTCAGCCACTCAATCTACTAGCGACTGTACTTGAGGTGGCCTCACTATTCTTAGAGCACTGTCCAGGCTTGCAAAATGTCGCAGAATGTCCTGTCGCCTGCATGCACCAGAGGAAGGTGTTTCATTTAGGCGTGTAGCTGGCACGGATCGACAACGTCCTCTCCCTGCAGCAGGACACAATTAACAGACTGATCAACTAATATATTTCCCTATGACGTTAACACCTAAAGGGTTTTGCACCCAAAAATTACACATGTGTCACTGACACAATTAACAAACTGATTAGCCATTGTCACTGGTGCAAAGGAGTAGGATTGCACAAAACAAAAAGGCCTACAGGTCACACATAGGGTTATCTAAAATTAATAAAAGCCTAACACTCTCCCTCCCTGCAGCAGCGTCCTGTCCCTACACTAGTCATGCATGGTCACATGGTGCGCCGGCCAATCACAGCCATGACAATACTAGACCTGACTGTGACGGCTTCCAAGTGCCCACAGCTTAATCGCTTGTTGATTGGCTGCACTGCAGCCCTTCAACAAGCTTTATTTTAACTCTGAACAATGAACATAGACTTTGGCGCCAATGTCCGTGTTCGGTATGGTCCCGAATGTGGCGGTCCGGGTTCGCTTACCCCTAATTGTGAAGTGTGGACATTTGCCCGTTTCCCCTATGCAAAGTTATAAACGTCTTACTTTATTTTACTTGAAAGGGTTAACTTATACTGTTTAATACTGTGTTTATGAACACTGAGAGACTTTTGGGACTTTAAATGAGAAGATGGTAATTTACCACAGTTGTCATAGGGTTTAAAGAAGACCATGTTTTGTAGGGGATAAAATAAACAGACATTGTTTACCACCAGAACCAGACAGACTGACCTTTTAAATGTCTGGTTTAGCTCTGTTGTTATGTCTGGAAACTTGTTTTTGTCTGGAATAACTGCTGTGTCATTGCCATTGAGTATCACTGAAGCTCTAATATAAGTCTATGACAGGGGGGAGTGTTAACATTGTATCCGTTTGTGCTGAATTTCTCCACTCCTCTCCTCCCACTAGAAGGCTTCAGTCTAGCTAGAGATGGTATATAAGGAGAGCAGTCAGAGCCCCTAGTGTTCTGCAGTTAGGGCCAGTGCTTGGAGATGGAGACTTGGCATGCCAGTCTGCTTGGTTGACTAGAAAAGATACTGAGATGGGGACCAGCCCTGTGACCAATGAGCAACCCGGATTACTGAGCAACAGAGCGTAGGCCTCCAGCCTTTGGCCAAGATACCAGCCTTATGAGAGAGAGAGGGTCAGGAGCCTGGAGAAGCCAGCCCTATGCCTCGCCTGTATTGTTTTGCACCTGAATTCCTCCAGTACAGAAGCACCCTGGTTACTGCAGACCCTGACTCTCTGGATTTATTTCCCATTGGGGTGCATCATGCCTTACCATCCCTCCTGGAGAGCAGTAACACGTGGTGACCCCTCAAAGGTGTCCAGGGGACCCAGAGTAGTGTTGGGGCCACTCCAAACCCGGCCACTCTATATGATACAGATGACACTTGCCGCGTATGGAGTGGGTTCACTGCAGCAGCCAGCTCCACACATTGCCTCAACCACCGTAACATATGGGTATACCTGATTTATAGCGATTTGTGATGAATCACGGTCACTGCACATCATCTACATACTACCCACAGTCCAAAATAGTCTGACCAAGCATGAAGATGTTACAAAAAAGACGCTGCTCGAAAATGCTGATCACCCACAATTCCAGTTGGCGTAGGAATCCGGTTATGTGTTCAAATGTATTGGCAGGTAAGGGTTTAGCTTTCTGAGGGTCTCCTACCATGTATGAATTCCTTCTTTTCCTCACACACTTCACTCCTTTAAGCTCGTATGTCAGCATTTTTCATTCACCATTGTCTCCCTTACCACTACAATACCACAAATAATTCCTAGGCATATAAAAGAGGTACAAGACCACCCTAAAATAATGAATGAACATAAGAAGAAATTATTCTGTTCCTAGCGACTCTCTGAGACTTATGTTGGGAGAGTCACCCAATAAGCCCCAGATGGCAACTGAACTGTCAGGGTAAACAATCTGTGATTCTACAGCCACATTTGTGTCCTTCTACATGGGCCAATGATTGGGAACCAACATTTGAGGGAACGGTTATTCAGCCGATCATGGACCTGTCTCAACACCCCCCCAATCAGCCAACAACCGACCAAACGCTTGCTTGTCGGCTGATGCAGCCACAAAAGGCATCGTCTGCCTGTGCGAAGAGGGATATTGAAACTGTACGGCAGACAAGTAAATATACAACCGGGGTCTCCATCCAGTTTGCACGAGTGCATGTAAAGACCCTTTAATTGATTGAAGATTGACACTGGTTATGGGCCTGAATCAGGTCATGAAAGAAGACTCTTAGGGCCAAGTGTTTGACTCCATTCATAACACAACAGGCTGAGAGCGGGCAGTGAATGGTCACATTTTGAGCTTTATCTGCTCGAAAGCCAGGGACAAATCTCAATAATGTGACTGCTCTAGTCAAGAGTAAAAGACACCAAGATCTAGTCCTAGTCTTTACTCCAAGCTCTGACCAAATAAACTTCTGCTCATTTCTAATGATAATGAACCTCCCTGATGTAAGGCTTCCATTTGTCTCGAGCTTCATGTCCGAATTGTCTAAAACGATCAGTTTATAAGTTGGTTGTAGTTTTCTTTCCTGGGATCATAGAAAATAAAGAGAAATACCGCACACAAGGCTGCACCTCTTACTATAAAAATATATCATTTATTAGTGTGACGAAAGCACCTTTGTCACTGGGAGTTGGAGAGGCCCGCTTGCCAGCCTCTTGCCCTGTTACTATGGCCCCGATGACAGTTAGTAAGCAAAATGAACATTACCTGTGACGCAATTAACAATCACAATGGACCTTGCCTGTGACCTAATTAACAAGCACAATGGACATTGCCTGGGATGTAATTAGCAAGCACAATGGACATTGCCTGGGACGCAATCAGCAAGAAGCAGGCGGTTCGTGGGTTCTGTGGTGGTTATGGTGTCCGGTGGAGTGCTTAGAGCCCTCGGAAGCGCTAGAAGCAAGCGTCAGCGGAAGGTGCCCAGTCGGGGTGCCAGGCGTTCCGTTACATTGGTGGCAGCAGTGGGATGGCATCCTAGTACGAGGAGAAGCAGCTCGGAGACACCGTTCGTGGATTGAAGGCAACGCTAGTATCCGTACAGCGCCCCTAGCTACCTCAGGATGGAATCGGCTAGTCTTCGGACAGAGTTCCATGATGAGAAGGCAGCCGCGGACTACGGGGATGCAGACAGAAAGGAAGTCTGGTATGATGCCCTGGAAAATGCCCAGCGGCGGCGAGGTGAGAGTCTCCCCAGTTATGAGCAGCGGCTATAGAAGCGTGTGGAGATGCGGATGGGTCTCTTGGGAGAACAACCCCTGGACGAGTGGGTAACAGAGCTCCGGGGCTAGACGACGCCTACCAGGCCCTCTGGTGGTACTCGATTCGGCACTCCTGCTGGATGTCTGAGCACAACAGACCCGAGGGTGAGGATTACGATGGCCCTGGCCTGTTGTTTGAGGCCTTCGCAGAACCCTAACCCTAACCCTAGGGTTTGAGGCCTTCGCAGAACCCTAACCCTAACCCACTAACCCACTAACCCTAACCCTAACCCACTAACCCTAACCCTAACCAGAGTTCGGAGATGCTGGAGAGTCTCGGTTCTGGGATATCTATGACTACAGGGAGGGTATGCATGATTGGGCTACAGCGAGAGAGGTGAGACAAGACCTGACATCTCTAGTGACAAGGGAGTGGGAGCTGGAGCAGGATTACCAATACTTCTTCAGCTCAATTCGGCCCCAATATACACGGCCAGAGAGCTGGGTGGCAGTCCCAGAGCTACACCCCTACAGCTGGGTAGACCCAACTGAGGTATCCCCTGCTTTACTACCAGCTGCAGAGGTAGGGGACCTCATAGACTTGTCCTGGCGGGAACCCCAACTGGCAGGTGGAGATGGGACCGAGGTCTCTCCACTGGCCCTACAGGGATTCTGGGCAGTCGGCTCAGATTCCCAACGGCAGCCGGAGTTTCAGGGAGAAGGAACATTCGGTCCTGCTCCCCAGTGGCAGTATGTTTTGCAGCGAGAGGAGACCAGTCCCTCTCCCCCACCACAGGTGGACAGCACCCCCAACATCGATGGTGCAGATGGGACAGCGGTCTCTGCACCAGACCTACAGGGATGCTGGACGGCTGGTACAGATCACCAACCAAACCCGCAGGAGTGCCAGGAGAAGAAGGTAAGCGATCCCTCTTCTCCACAGCCGATCCTAAACCAGGTCCTGGGGTAGGATTCCCTGACCCCATCCCAGCGGAAGAGCTGGCATCTGGGCAGAGCGCAGTCAGCCTCTGCCCTCCTATATCCTCATGTTCAGAGCCTGACTTCACACAGGCTGCCCCAGCGGAAGAGCTGGCATCTGGGCAGAGAGCAGTTAGCCTCTGCCCTACCCGTTCCCTTGATCCAGAGCCTGACTGCTTACCGGTTATCCCAGCAGAAGCACGGGAAGCAGGGCCTCTGCCCACCCCGTACCTACAGCTCCATGCCTGGGAACACAAGGGAGATCAGGGGCAGCAGCCGTACCCTCTGCAGCCTAGGACAGACCCAACAAAGCTGGATACTCAAGAACTACAGGTGCAGTACTCAGTTGTGGGCGGGCTTCTCGTCTAACTCAGGTACTGACCGACAGGAGGTCAGGTACCTGGTTAGTCTTCCCCTGGGAGGGAAGATGTGTGACAAAAGCACCTGTCACTGGGCGTTGGAGAGGCCTCCTGCCCTGTGACTATGGCCCCGGTGACAGTTAGTAAGCACAATGAACATTGCCTGTGACGCAATTAACAAGCACAACGGACATTGCCTGGGACGTAATTAGCAAGCACAATGTGCATTGCCTGGGACGCAATCAGCAGGCGGTTCGTGGGGTCTGTGGTGGTTATGGTGTCCGGTGGAGTGCCTGGAGCCCTCGGGAAGAGCTAGGAGCAAGCGTCAGCGGAAGGTGCCCAGTCGGGGTGCCAGGCGTTCCGTTACAATTAGAAAGCACAAAACTTAAAAGATAAAAACATTGTATACATTTGAAGCAATATGTGTGGACTGAATATATGTCCAACACACAACCCTACAACCACCAGTTTCTAAATGGAAACATATGGGTGCCACCAAAATAATGCAAGATACAGGAATATAACATCATAAAACAAACATCAAAAATTGCAGATACTTATAGTATACAAATCAGTGGACATGGTGTGTAAGGAGAGTTTCCCAGGATCGGTGGGGCCTGAAATAGTTATTCATGAACTTACTAGAATCAGCTGCTGACAGTTCATACAATCAGTGGTCACACTGGAGGACTGACGAAACGTCATTGGTATCGTAGGCTTGTATGTCACCATTATCTCCAGTATAGTTCTACTGGCGAAGTGATTGATCGGTTTTATGTACATTTCACAAACTTCTATTTTCCAGGGACAAAATACTGACTAAATAAAGAAAGCCTGATCTTCTTATCTATAATTCAAAGAGATGAAGATGGAGAAGAATCAGTCCTGGGTGACCAGATTCATGATGCTGGAGTTCACCAATTGTAATGACATCCTGCTGCTGCTCTTCCTAATGTTCTTGGTAGTCTACATCTTCACACTTGTGGGGAACACCACAATTCTGCTCACTATCTTCTACAACAGTCAACTACATAGACCCATGTACTTTTTCTTAGGAAATCTGGCCTTCCTAGATATAATATACTGCACAGTAATAACTCCCAAGATGCTTATCACCTTCATGATGAAGGACAAGTCTATAACACACCTCAATTGTGTCTTTCAGATGTTCCTCTTCGCAGCGTTGATCTCTTCGGAGAGTATTCTCTTGACTCTGAGGCTCTGCTGGTGCCACTTATGTGTCCGGCTTAGCACAGTCATTATTTCCCACGAGCTTCACTTTCAAACTCCCATTTTCTAAATCTGAAATCAACTACTTCTTTTGTGACATCACCCCTCTACTTTAACTTTCGTGTGCAGACACCTCAGTTAATGAAGTCATCCTTTTCACCTTCTGTGGTTTCAATGAGGGCGGTTCAGCCCTTGCCATCATGGCTTCCTATATTCTCATCGTGTCCAGAATATTCCGAATCTGTTCAGACTCAGGACGGAGGAGAACAGCCTCCACCTGTGTGTCCCACTTTCTGGTCTTCACTTATATTATGGAAGTCTTTTCTTCATTTACCTAAAACCAAGATCACGTCGAACGGTGGAGATGGACTGGGTTGCTATAATGGTCTATACCAGTGATGGGCAACGTGCGGCTCTCCAGCTGTTGCAGAACTACAACTCCCAGCATGCAAAGCCTGTCTATAGCTATCAGCCTACTGCAGGGCATGGTGGGAGTTGTAGTTTAGCAACAGCTGGAGAGCCGCACGCTGCCCATCACTGGTCTATACAGTTGTAATACCACTGCTGAACCCCATCATTTATAGCATGAGGAATAGACATCCAGCGCTCTTTTCAGAAGGTTTCTAGATGTCTGCTCACCAGGTGACCAGGTCTGTGTGATCTGACCATAACAAAGTCTGATATTTCTGAACCTCCAGTTGACAACTGACTATATTAAGGGGTTACCCAAAAATGTAAAACTGTTTTATAATCACATATTTAGAGGACCATCTTCCACTTCTGTGGGTGGGAAGCGTCTCATCAAACACCTGTGCAAAGCGCCTGGTGGGGAGGGGGACAGGAGTGGCAAAGGAGACAAGGGTGGAAGTAGTCCTGATGCTCAATGTGGCTATGCCCCTATCCCTTGCTCACAGGGCAGTTACAGTAAACAGGAGGCCGCAGTATGACAGATGTAGTTCTTCCTGAGGCACATCCAGGTTCTAACCTCCTGTGCAGTGGAGGGTGAGCCAACCGGATGAATACGACATTGGCCCTTAGATTACTATGGGTATAATATGTGTTGTAGGGACCTCTACAGCAGTAGTTCTCACTAGCGTAGCCTCAGCTGTTGCAAAACTACAACTCCTAGCATGCCCGCACAGCCAAAGGCTGTCCGGGCATGCCGGGAGTTGTAGTTTTGCAACAGCTGGAGGCACACTGGTTGGGAAACACTGCTCTACAGCATATTGTCGACGTTGAAAAACCAGGCATGGATTCCACAGGGCTTGTCCATACCTTTGGCCAGAGTGGAGAGGTATACCGGCCGCACCCAGCCATTGTTGTTCCTTAGCACAGTTTGTGCGGTCTCTTTCCCAATGTTGAAAAAAATATTTAATAAAAAGAAATGAAAAAAGAAAACACAAAGGTAGTGACCTCCTCCGCTTTTTCCGCCTGCACCGCCTCCTCCTCCACTGGGATCTCTGCCTCCAGGCTCAAGCTTGTTAAGTCTTATATAGGCAGAGTAGAGAAGTGTACCAGGAGCCATTGTTGTACTCCGGCGCAGTTTGTACGTCGTTCTCTTTGCCATCTCCCAATGTTTGGTGGTCGACAGTTACCAAAAAAATAAAAAATTAAGAATTGTAAAAAGACATTTTGAATCCGAATGGAGTAAAGATATGTATTATTTTTAAATATTTGGAACACCCCTTTGGCATCCGTCGTACTGTAGTAGGAGAAAGATTCCTTTAATATATAGTCCCCAGATAGGGAACGTGTGAGATCTAGAACTGAGACTAAATGTTTTACCCACAACATACAAGCACCAAACTGTCACGCCGTCGCCCTTACTAACCTGACACAGAACTGACCGACACACGGGAAAAAAAAAAAACTGAAACAGTGTTGACTTCCTCCCCGGGCCTCCTCCACCTACACCACCATGTACACAGCCTCCCCAACTTCCTACTTCACTTGGACCTCCTCCTCTTGGTTCAAGATTGTTATTTTTTATTTTTATGTATTTTATGTCATTTTAAGTCATTTCCCTATCCACATTTGTTCGCAGTGTAATTATCCTGCTCTTATGCCCACCTTGGAGCCTTTTGCAGCCCTACAACCCTTTCTATGGCTTATTTAGAGCTATTTTAGTGCCTGACTTCAATAGGGTTCGTTGTTCGGGTCAAGTTCGGGTCAAGTTGGAACCTGAATCAAACTTTTGAAAGGAAGTTCGGCCGAACCGCACAAACAAGAATAAAACTATGGACCCTTTAAGGTAAGAGCAGTGAGACTATGGACTCTATACTGTAAGAGCAGTGAGACTATGGACTCTTTACTGTAAGAGCAGTGAGACTATGGACTCTATACTGTAAGAGCAGTGAGACTATGGACTCTATACTGTAAGAGCAGTGAGACTATGGACTCTTTACTGTAAGAGCAGTGAGACTATGGACTCTATACTGTAAGAGCAGTGAGACTATGGACTCTATACTGTAAGAGCAGTGAGACTATGGACTCTTTACTGTAAGAGCAGTGAGACTATGGACTCTATACTGTAAGAGCAGTGAGACTATGGACTCTTTACTGTAAGAGCAGTGAGACTATGGACTCTTTACTGTAAGAGCAGTGAGACTATGGACTCTATACTGTAAGAGCAGTGAGACTATGGACTCTATACTGTAAGAGCAGTGAGACTATGGACTCTATACTGTAAGAGCAGTGAGACTATGGACTCTATACTGTAAGAGCAGTGAGACTATGGACTCTTTACTGTAAGAGCAGTGAGACTATGGACTCTATACTGTAAGAGCAGTGAGACTATGGACTCTTTACTGTAAGAGCAGTGAGACTATGGACTCTATACTGTAAGAGCAGTGAGACTATGGACTCTATACTGTAAGAGCAGTGAGACTATGGACTCTATACTGTAAGAGCAGTGAGACTATGGACTCTATACTGTAAGAGCAGTGAGACTATGGACTCTTTACTGTAAGAGCAGTGAGACTATGGACTATTTACTGTAAGAGCAGTGAGACTATGGACTCTATACTGTAAGAGCAGTGAGACTATGGACTCTACACTGTAAGAGCAGTGAGACTATGGACTCTTTACTGTAAGAGCAGTGAGACTATGGACTCTATACTGTAAGAGCAGTGAGACTATGGACTCTTTACTGTAAGAGCAGTGAGACTATGGACTCTATACTGTAAGAGCAGTGAGACTATGGACTCTATACTGTAAGAGCAGTGAGACTATGGACTCTATACTGTAAGAGCAGTGAGACTATGGACTGTATACTGTAAGAGCAGTGAGACTATGGACTCTATACTGTAAGAGCAGTGAGACTATGGACTCTACACTGTAAGAGCAGTGAGACTATGGACTCTATACTGTAAGAGCAGTGAGACTATGGACTCTATACTGTAAGAGCAGTGAGACTATGGACTCTATACTGTAAGAGCAGTGAGACTATGGACTCTATACTGTAAGAGCAGTGAGACTATGGACTCTATACTGTAAGAGCAGTGAGACTATGGACTCTATACTGTAAGAGCAGTGAGACTATGGACTCTATACTGTAAGAGCAGTGAGACTATGGACTCTTTACTGTAAGAGCAGTGAGACTATGGACTCTGTACTGTAAGAGCAGTGAGACTATGGACTCTATACTGTAAGAGCAGTGAGACTATGGACTCTATACTGTAAGAGCAGTGAGACTATGGACTCTATACTGTAAGAGCAGTGAGACTATGGACTCTATACTGTAAGAGCAGTGAGACTATGGACTCTATACTGTAAGAGCAGTGAGACTATGGACTCTATACTGTAAGAGCAGTGAGACTATGGACTCTATACTGTAAGAGCAGTGAGACTATGGACTCTATACTGTAAGAGCAGTGAGACTATGGACTCTATACTGTAAGAGCAGTGAGACTATGGACTCTATACTGTAAGAGCAGTGAGACTATGGACTCTTTACTGTAAGAGCAGTGAGACTATGGACTCTATACTGTAAGAGCAGTGAGACTATGGACTCTTTACTGTAAGAGCAGTGAGACTATGGACTCTATACTGTAAGAGCAGTGAGACTATGGACTCTTTACTGTAAGAGCAGTGAGACTATGGACTCTATACTGTAAGAGCAGTGAGACTATGGACTCTATACTGTAAGAGCAGTGAGACTATGGACTCTATACTGTAAGAGCAGTGAGACTATGGACTCTATACTGTAAGAGCAGTGAGACTATGGACTCTATACTGTAAGAGCAGTGAGACTATGGACTCTATACTGTAAGAGCAGTGAGACTATGGACTCTATACTGTAAGAACAGTGAGACTATGGACTCTATACTGTAAGAGCAGTGAGACTATGGACTCTTTACTGTAAGAGCAGTGAGACTATGGGCTATTTACTGTAAGAGCAGTGAGACTATGGACTCTATACTGTAAGAGCAGTGAGACTATGGACTCTACACTGTAAGAGCAGTGAGACTATGGACTCTTTACTGTAAGAGCAGTGAGACTATGGACTCATACTGTAAGAACAGTGAGACTATGGACTCTTTACTGTAAGAGCAGTGAGACTATGGACTCTATACTGTAAGAGCAGTGAGACTATGGACTCTATACGGTAAGAGCAGTGAGACTATGGACTCTTTACTGTAAGAGCAGTGAGACTATGGACTGTATACTGTAAGAGCAGTGAGACTATGGACTCTACACTGTAAGAGCAGTGAGACTATGGACTCTACACTGTAAGAGCAGTGAGACTATGGACTCTATACTGTAAGAGCAGTGAGACTATGGACTCTATACTGTAAGGGCAGTGAGACTATGGACTCTATACTGTAAGAGCAGTGAGACTATGGACTCTTTACTGTAAGAGCAGTGAGACTATGGACTCTATACTGTAAGAGCAGTGAGACTATGGACTCTATACTGTAAGAGCAGTGAGACTATGGACTCTATACTGTAAGAGCAGTGAGACTATGGGCTATTTACTGTAAGAGCAGTGAGACTATGGGCTCTGTACTGTAAGAGCAGTGAGACTATGGACTCTATACTGTAAGAGCAGTGAGACTATGGACTCTATACTGTAAGAGCAGTGAGACTATGGACTCTACACTGTAAGAGCAGTGAGACTATGGACTCTACACTGTAAGAGCAGTGAGACTATGGACTATACTGTAAGAACAGTGAGACTATGGACTCTATACTGTAAGGGCAGTGAGACTATGGACTCTTTACTGTAAGAGCAGTGAGACTATGGGCTATTTACTGTAAGAGCAGTGAGACTATGGACTCTATACTGTAAGAGCAGTGAGACTATGGACTCTACACTGTAAGAGCAGTGAGACTATGGACTCTTTACTGTAAGAGCAGTGAGACTATGGACTATACTGTAAGAACAGTGAGACTATGGACTCTATACTGTAAGAGCAGTGAGACTATGTACTCTACACTGTAAGAGCAGTGAGACTATGGACTCTTTACTGTAAGAGCAGTGAGACTATGGACTCTTTACTGTAAGAGCAGTGAGACTATGGAATGTATACTGTAAGAGCAGTGAGACTATGGACTCTATACTGTAAGAGCAGTGAGACTATGGACTCTATACTGTAAGAGCAGTGAGACTATGGACTCTATACTGTAAGAGCAGTGAGACTATGGACTCTATACTGTAAGAGCAGTGAGACTATGGACTCTATACTGTAAGAGCAGTGAGACTATGGACTCTATACTGTAAGAGCAGTGAGACTATGGACTCTTTACTGTAAGAGCAGTGAGACTATGGACTCTGTACTGTAAGAGCAGTGAGACTATGGACTCTTTACTGTAAGAGCAGTGAGACTATGGACTCTTTACTGTAAGAGCAGTGAGACTATGGACTCTTTACTGTAAGAGCAGTGAGACTATGGACTCTTTACTGTAAGAGCAGTGAGACTATGGACTCTTTACTGTAAGAGCAGTGAGACTATGGACTCTTTACTGTAAGAGCAGTGAGACTATGGACTCTTTACTGTAAGAGCAGTGAGACTATGGACTCTATACTGTAAGAGCAGTGAGACTATGGACTCTTTACTGTAAGAGCAGTGAGACTATGGACTCTATACTGTAAGAGCAGTGAGACAATGGACTCTATACTGTAAGAGCAGTGAGACTATGGACACTTTACTGGAAGAGCAGCGAGTCTATAGAATCAATACCTGTAAGAGCAGTGAAACTATGGACTCATTACTGTAAGAGCAGTGAGACTATGGACTGTATACCGTAAGAGCAGTGAGACTATGGACTCTGTACTGTAAGAGCAGTGAGACTATGGATTCTTTACTGTAAGAGCAGTGAGACTATGGACTCTTTACTGTAAGAGCAGTGAGACTATGGACTCTATACTGTAAGAGCAGTGAGACTATGGACTCTATACTGTAAGAGCAGTGAGACTATGGACTCTGTACTGTAAGAGCAGTGAGACTATGGACTCTTTACTGTAAGAGCAGTGAGACTATGGGCTCTATACCGTAAGAGCAGTGAGACTATGGACTCTTTACCGTAAGAGCAGTGAGACTATGGACTCTTTACCTTAAGAGCAGTGAAACTATGGACTCTTTACTGTAAGAGCAGTGAGACTATGGACTCTTTACTGTAAGAGCAGTGAGACTATGGACTCTATACTGTAAGAGCAGTGAGACTATGGACTCTTTACTGTAAGAGCAGTGAGACTATGGATTATTTACTGTAAGAACAGTGAGACTATGGACTCTATACCGTAAGAGCAGTGAAACTATAGACTCTTTACTGTAAGAGCAGTGAAACTATGGACTCTATACTGTAAGAGCAGTGAGACTATGGACTCTACTGTAAGAGCAGTGAGACTATGGACTCTATACTGTAAGAGCAGTGAGACTATGGACTCTTAACTGTAAGAGCAGTGAGACTATGGACTCTTTACTGTAAGAGCAGTGAGACCATGGACTCTATACTGTAAGAGCAGTGAGACTATGGACTCTATACTGTAAGAGCAGTGAGACTATGGACTCTATACTGTAAGAGCAGTGAGACTATGGACTCTATACGGTAAGAGCAGTGAGACTATGGACTCTTTACCTTAAGAGCAGTGAAACTATGGACTCTTTACTGTAAGAGCAGTGAGACTATGGACTGTATACCGTAAGAGCAGTGAGACTATGGACTCTATACTGTAAGAGCAGTGAGACTATGGACTCTGTACTGTAAGAGCAGTGAGACTATGGACTCTTTACTGTAAGAACAGTGAGACTATGGACTCTATACCGTAAGAGCAGTGAGACTATGGACTCTTTACTGTAAGAGCAGTGAGACTATGGACTCTGTACTGTAAGAGCAGTGAGACTATGGACTCTATACTGTAAGAGCAGTGAGACTATGGACTCTATACTGTAAGAGCAGTGAGACTATGGACTCTTTACTGTAAGAGCAGTGAGACTATGGACTCTATACTGTAAGAGCAGTGAGACTATGGACTCTGTACTGTAAGAGCAGTGAGACTATGGACTCTTTACTGTAAGAGCAGTGAGACTATGGACTCTATACTGTAAGAGCAGTGAGACTATGGACTCTATACTGTAAGAGCAGTGAGACTATGGACTCTATACTGTAAGAGCAGTGAGACTATGGACTCTTTACTGTAAGAGCAGTGAGACTATGGACTCTATACTGTAAGAGCAGTGAGACTATGGACTCTATACTGTAAGAGCAGTGAGACTATGGACTCTATACTGAAAGAGCAGTGAGACTATGGAGCTCTATACTGTAAGAGCAGTGAGACTATGGACTCTTTACTGTAAGAGCAGTGAGACTATGGACTCTGTACTGTAAGAGCAGTGAGACTATGGCCTCTTTACTGTAAGAGCAGTGAGACTATGGACTCTATACTGTAAGAGCAGTGAGACTACGTACTCTACACTGTAAGAGCAGTGAGACTATGGACTCTTTACTGTAAGAGCAGTGAGACTATGGACAATACTGTAAGAACAGTGAGACTATGGACTCTTTACTGTAAGAGCAGTGAGACTATGGACTCTATACTCTAAGAGCAGTGAGACTATGGACTCTTTACTGTAAGAGCAGTGAGACTATGGACTGTATACTGTAAGAGCAGTGAGACTATGGACTCTATACTGTAAGAGCAGTGAGACTATGGACTCTACACTGTAAGAGCAGTGAGACTATGGACTCTATACTGTAAGAGCAGTGAGACTATGGACTCTATACTGTAAGAGCAGTGAGACTATGAACTCTATACTGTAAGAGCGGTTAGACTATGGACTCTTTACTGTAAGAGCAGTGAGACTATGGACTCTACTGTAAGAGCAGTCAGACTATGGACTCCTTACTGTAAGATCAGTGAGACTATGGACTCTGTACTGTAAGAGCAGCGAGACTATGGGCTCTTTACTGTAAGAGCAGTGACACTATGGACTCTTTACTGTAAGAGCAGTGAGACTATGGACACTTTACTGGAAGAGCAGCGAGTCTATAGAATCAATACTGTAAGAGCAGTGAGACTATGGACTCTTTACTGTAAGAGCAGTGAGACTATGGACTCTTTACTGTAAGAGCAGCGAGACTATGGACACTTTACTGGAAGAGCAGCGAGTCTATAGAATCAATACTGTAAGAGCAGTGAAACTATGGACTCTTTACTGTAAGAGCAGTGAGACTATGGACTCTTTACTGTAAGAGCAGTGAGACTATGGACTCTTTACCTGTAAGAGCAGTGAGACTATGGACTCTTTACTGTAAGAGCAGTGAGACTATGGACTCTATACCGTAAGAGCAGTGAGACTATGGACTCTATACTGTAAGAGCAGTGAGACTATGGACTCTGTACTGTAAGAGCAGTGAGACTATGGACTCTTTACTGTAAGAGCAGTGAGACTATGGACTCTATACTGTAAGAGCAGTGAGACTATGGACTCTATACTGTAAGAGCAGTGAGACTATGGACTCTATACTGTAAGAGCAGTGAGACTATGGACTCTATACTGTAAGAGCAGTGAGACTATGGACTCTATACCGTAAGAGCAGTGAGACTATGGACTCTTTACCTGTAAGAGCAGTGAAACTATGGACTCTATTACTGTAAGAGCAGTGAGACTATGGACTCTATACTGTAAGAGCAGTGAGACTATGGACTCTATACTGTAAGAGCAGTGAGACTATGGACTCTTTACTGTAAGAGCAGTGAGACTATGGACTCTATACTGTAAGAGCAGTGAGACTATGGACTCTATACTGTAAGAGCAGTGAGACTATGGACTCTATACTGTAAGAGCAGTGAGACTATGGACTCTATACTGTAAGAGCAGTGAGACTATGGACTCTATACTGTAAGAGCAGTGAGACTATGGACTCTTTACGGTAAGAGCAGTGAGACTATGGACTCTTTACCTTAAGAGCAGTGAAACTATGGACTCTTTACTGTAAGAGCAGTGAGACTATGGACTGTATACCGTAAGAGCAGTGAGACTGTGGACTCTATACTGTAAGAGCAGTGAGACTATGGAATCTGTACTGTAAGAGCATTGAGACTATGGATTATTTACTGTAAGAAAAGTGAGACTATGGACTCTATACCGTAAGAGCAGTGAAACTATAGACTCTTTACTGTAAGAGCAGTGAAACTATGGACTCTGTACTGTAAGAGCAGTGAGACTATGGACTCTATACTGTAAGAGCAGTGAGACTATGGACTCTGTACTGTAAGAGCAGTGAGACTATGGACTCTTTACTGTAAGAGCAGTGAGACTATGGACTCTTTACTGTAAGAGCAGTGAGACTATGGACTCTATACTGTAAGAGCAGTGAGACTATGGACTCTATACTGTAAGAGCAGTGAGACTATGGACTCTATACTGTAAGAGCAGTGAGACTATGGACTCTATACTGTAAGAGCAGTGAGACTATGGACTCTATACTGTAAGAGCAGTGAGACTATGGACTCTATACTGTAAGAGCAGTGAGACTATGGACTCTATACTGTAAGAGCAGTGAGACTATGGACTCTATACTGTAAGAGCAGTGAGACTATGGACTCTATACTGTAAGAGCAGTGAGACTATGGACTCTGTACTGTAAGAGCAGTGAGACTATGGACTCTTTACTGTAAGAGCAGTGAGACTATGGACTCTATACTGTAAGAGCAGTGAGACTATGGACTCTTTACTGTAAGAGCAGTGAGACTATGGACTCTATACTGTAAGAGCAGTGAGACTATGGACTCTATACTGTAAGAGCAGTGAGACTATGGACTCTATACTGTAAGAGCAGTGAGACTATGGACTCTATACTGTAAGAGCAGTGAGACTATGGACTCTATACTGTAAGAGCAGTGAGACTATGGACTCTATACTGTAAGAGCAGTGAGACTATGGACTCTTTACTGTAAGAGCAGTGAGACTATGGACTCTATACTGTAAGAGCAGTGAGACTATGGACTCTATACTGTAAGAGCAGTGAGACTATGGACTCTATACTGTAAGAGCAGTGAGACTATGGAGCTCTATACTGTAAGAGCAGTGAGACTATGGACTCTTTACTGTAAGAGCAGTGAGACTATGGACTCTTTACTGTAAGAGCAGTGAGACTATGGACTCTATACTGTAAGAGCAGTGAGACTATGGACTCTATACTGTAAGAGCAGTGAGACTATGGACTCTATACTGTAAGAGCAGTGAGACTATGGACTCTATACTGTAAGAGCAGTGAGACTATGGACTCTATACTGTAAGAGCAGTGAGACTATGGACTCTATACTGTAAGAGCAGTGAGACTATGGACTCTTTACTGTAAGAGCAGTGAGACTATGGACTCTATACGGTAAGAGCAGTGAGACTATGGAGCTCTATACGGTAAGAGCAGTGAGACTAAGGACTATTTGCTGTAAGAGCAGTGAGACTATGGAGCTCTATACTGTAAGAGCAGTGAGACTGTGGACTCTTTACTGTAAGAGCAGTGAGACACTGCGTCATAGTGAGGTGAGAACCACCATACACACCCTGCCTACCGAGAGCTGCCCAAAGGGGTGTTACATTCCGTTATAAGCATGTTATAACGAGAGTCGTAGTAATGGTCGTGCAGTTCTGTGCCTTCATCAGATTTAATTCTGCTGTATATTTATCCTTCTTTTAAAACATATGTTTAATATTGCAATTCTCACTGCACACCAAGATGGACACCTGGAGCAGCTGTTGCGAGCAGGGACAGTACATGTCTTTCAGAGCGCACTTGGTCAATGTTTTGCGAGGCAGTACTGAACTAAGAAGGCCAGGTTCTATTGACATCACATTTTTGTCAGTCCGATTCCCACAATAGGCACTTATCCACCTCCTCCTCTCTATGGACATCCTCCCATCCCTAAAAGCTGCAGGGCACGCCCTCCCACCTATCATATGTGAGAAGTGAAGTCTTGCCACACTATGTTGGAGCTGATCAGCCTGGGCGAGAATGACCACACAGCCAATTATTTGCTAAAGTTCATCAAGCAGCAAACATCCCGCTGGCCGTCTCCCTGACAAATCAGCAACAATAGCAGGAACATCGTGGCCGCCTTGAATCTGGGGGAAATAGCAAATGCACCCTGCGTGGCAGACATGATACATTTCAGCACTTTTTGAAAAAGTACACTGGCTTGCAGAGGGTGCTGGCCATGTCCTGGAGACTGTCCTCGTATTTCAGTGACTTATGTGGAAAGGAACACCCTTCTGGAATTGCAGAGACAGAAGGGTCTGCCATTGCACTGCTTGATCCGTGGTGTTCCAACTCGCTGGAATGCCACCTTGCAAAGCAAAATGAGGGAATGTTTTACTTCCACAGAAAGGCCAAATTCCTTTATTACCAGGATGCCTGACATCGATTTTTCTGAGGCCTTTCTCCATCCTCTCCAAGTCACTTAACTCCCTCTATCTCTGTTCAGTATCAACATAATGGAGAAATGTTCCCTTGTGCGCGCCAGGTTGAAACAAATCAGCAAACAGAGACCTCCTGCCTCAACGCCCGGGTTCAGCCCTACCTGGACTTTGGCTTTTCTCCAGTGAATACGGAGTACCCTGACCCCCATGGACTTCTGGGCAGGCAGACTAGGACAATGGCCCGAGCTGGTCCAGTATGCTCTCTGACTGATCAGACTGATCAACTAATATATTTCCCTATGACGTTAACACCTAAAGGGTTTTGCACCCAAAATTACACATGTGTCACTGACACAATTAACAAACTGATTAGCCATTGTCACTGGTGCAAAGGAGTAGGATTGCACAAAACAAAAAGGCCTACAGGTCACACATAGGGTTATCTAAAATTAATAAAAGCCTAACACTCTCCCTCCCTGCAGCAGCGTCCTGTCCCTACACTAGTCATGCATGGTCACATGGTGCGCCGGCCAATCACAGCCATGACAATACTAGACCTGACTGTGACGGCTTCCAAGTGCCCACTAGCTTAATCGCTTGTTGATTGGCTGCACTGCAGCCCTTCAACAAGCTTTATTTTAACTCTGAACAATGAACATAGACTTTGGCGCCAATGTCCGTGTTCGGTATGGTCCCGAATGTGGCGGTCCGGGTTCGCTACCCCTAATTGTGAAGTGTGGACATTTGCCCGTTTCCCTATGCAAAGTTATAAACGTCTTACTTTATTTTACTTGAAAGGGTTAACTTATACTGTTTAATACTGTGTTTATGAACACTGAGAGACTTTTGGGACTTTAAATGAGAAGATGGTAATTTACCACAGTTGTCATAGGGTTTAAAGAAGACCATGTTTTGTAGGGGATAAAATAAACAGACATTGTTTACCACCAGAACCAGACAGACTGACCTTTTAAATGTCTGGTTTAGCTCTGTTGTTATGTCTGGAAACTTGTTTTTGTCTGGAATAACTGCTGTGTCATTGCCATTGAGTATCACTGAAGCTCTAATATAAGTCTATGACAGGGGGGAGTGTTAACATTGTATCCGTTTGTGCTGAATTTCTCCACTCCTCTCCTCCCACTAGAAGGCTTCAGTCTAGCTAGAGATGGTATATAAGGAGAGCAGTCAGAGCCCCTAGTGTTCTGCAGTTAGGGCCAGTGCTTGGAGATGGAGACTTGGCGTGCCAGTCTGCTTGGTTGACTAGAAAAAGATACTGAGATGGGGACCAGCCCTGTGACCAATGAGCAACCCGGATTACTGAGCAACAGAGCGTAGGCCTCCAGCCTTTGGCCAAGATACCAGCCTTATGAGAGAGAGAGGGTCAGGAGCCTGGAGAAGCCAGCCCTATGCCTCGCCTGTATTGTTTTGCACCTGAATTCCTCCAGTACAGAAGCACCCTGGTTACTGCAGACCCTGACTCTCTGGATTTATTTCCCATTGGGGTGCATCATGCCTTACCATCCCTCCTGGAGAGCAGTAACACGTGGTGACCCCTCAAAGGTGTCCAGGGGACCCAGAGTAGTGTTGGGGCCACTCCAAACCCGGCCACTCTATATGATACAGATGACACTTGCCGCGTATAGAGTGGGTTCACTGCAGCAGCCAGCTCCACACATTGCCTCAACCACCGTAACATATGGGTATACCTGATTTATAGCGATTTGTGATGAATCACGGTCACTGCACATCATCTACATACTACCCACAGTCCAAAATAGTCTGACCAAGCATGAAGATGTTACAAAAAGACGCTGCTCGAAAATGCTGATCACCCACAATTCCAGTTGGCGAGGAACTGCTATGTGTTCAAATGTATTGGCAGGTAAGGGTTTAGCTTTCTGAGGGTCTCCTACCATGTATGAATTCCTTCTTTTCCTCACACACTTCACTCCTTTAAGCTCGTATGTCAGCATTTTTCATTCACCATTGTCTCCCTTACCACTACAATACCACAAATAATTCCTAGGCATATAAAAGAGGTACAAGACCACCCTAAAATAATGAATGAACATAAGAAGAAATTATTCTGTTCCTAGCGACTCTCTGAGACTTATGTTGGGAGAGTCACCCAATAAGTCCCAGATGGCAACTGAACTGTCAGGGTAAACAATCTGTGATTCTACAGCCACATTTGTGTCCTTCTACATGGGCCAATGATTGGGAACCAACATTTGAGGGAACGGTTATTCAGCCGATCATGGACCTGTCTCAACACCCCCCCAATCAGCCAACAACCGACCAAACGCTTGCTTGTCGGCTGATGCAGCCACAAAAGGCATCGTCTGCCTGTGCGAAGAGGGATATTGAAACTGTACGGCAGACAAGTAAATATACAACCGGGGGTCTCCATCCAGTTTGCACGAGTGCATGTAAAGACCCTTTAATTGATTGAAGATTGACACTGGTTATGGGCCTGAATCAGGTCATGAAAGAAGACTCTTAGGGCCAAGTGTTTGACTCCATTCATAACACAACAGGCTGAGAGCGGGCAGTGAATGGTCACATTTTGAGCTTTATCTGCTCGAAAGCCAGGGGACAAATCTCAATAATGTGACTGCTCTAGTCAAGAGTAAAAGACACCAAGATCTAGTCCTAGTCTTTACTCCAAGCTCTGACCAAATAAACTTCTGCTCATTTCTAATGATAATGAACCTCCCTGATGTAAGGCTTCCATTTGTCTCGAGCTTCATGTCCGAATTGTCTAAAACGATCAGTTTATAAGTTGGTTGTAGTTTTCTTTCCTGGGATCATAGAAAATAAAGAGAAATACCGCACACAAGGCTGCACCTCTTACTATAAAAATATATCATTTATTAGTGTGACGAAAGCACCTTTGTCACTGGGAGTTGGAGAGGCCCGCTTGCCAGCCTCTTGCCCTGTTACTATGGCCCCGATGACAGTTAGTAAGCAAAATGAACATTACCTGTGACGCAATTAACAATCACAATGGACCTTGCCTGTGACCTAATTAACAAGCACAATGGACATTGCCTGGGATGTAATTAGCAAGCACAATGGACATTGCCTGGGACGCAATCAGCAAGAAGCAGGCGGTTCGTGGGTTCTGTGGTGGTTATGGTGTCCGGTGGAGTGCTTAGAGCCCTCGGGAAGCGCTAGAAGCAAGCGTCAGCGGAAGGTGCCCAGTCGGGTGCCAGGCGTCCGCTACATTGGTGGCAGCAGTGGGATGGCATCCTAGTACGAGGAGAAGCAGCTCGGAGACACCGTTCGTGGATTGAAGGCAACGCTAGTATCCGTACAGCGCCCCTAGCTACCTCAGGATGGAATCGCTAGTCTCCGGACAGAGTTCCATGATGAGAAGGCAGCCGCTGACTACGGGGATGCAGACAGAAAGGAAGTCTGGTATGATGCCCTGGAAAATGCCCAGCGGCGGCGAGGTGAGAGTCTCCCAGTTATGAGCAGCGGCTATAGAAGCGTGTGGAGATGCGGATGGGTCTCTTGGGAGAACAACCCTGGACGAGTGGGTAACAGAGCCCGGGCCTGGTATTTAGGAGCTTTGGCTAGACGACGCCTACCAGGCCCTCTGGTGGTACTCGATTCGGCACTCCTGCTGGATGTCTGAGCACAACAGACCCGAGGGTGAGGATTACGATGGCCCTGGCCTGTTGTTTGAGGCCTTCGCAGAACCAGAGTTCGGAGATGCTGGAGAGTCTCGGTTCTGGGATATCTATGACTACAGGGAGGGTATGCATGATTGGGCTACAGCGAGAGAGGTGAGACAAGACCTGACATCTCTAGTGACAAGGGAGTGGGAGCTGGAGCAGGATTACCAATACTTCTTCAGCTCACCTCGGCCCCAATATACACGGCCAGAGAGCTGGGTGGCAGTCCCAGAGCTACACCCCTACAGCTGGGTAGACCCAACTGAGGTATCCCCTGCTTTACTACCAGCTGCAGAGGTAGGGGACCTCATAGACTTGTCCTGGCGGGAACCCCAACTGGCAGGTGGAGATGGGACCGAGGTCTCTCCACTGGCCCTACAGGGATTCTGGGCAGTCGGCTCAGATTCCCAACGGCAGCCGGAGTTTCAGGGAGAAGGAACATTCGGTCCTGCTCCCCAGTGGCAGTATGTTTTGCAGCGAGAGGAGACCAGTCCCTCTCCCCCACCACAGGTGGACAGCACCCCCAACATCGATGGTGCAGATGGGACAGCGGTCTCTGCACCAGACCTACAGGGATGCTGGACGGCTGGTACAGATCACCAACCAAACCCGCAGGAGTGCCAGGAGAAGAAGGTAAGCGATCCCTCTTCTCCACAGCCGATCCTAAACCAGGTCCTGGGGGTAGGATTCCCTGACCCCATCCCAGCGGAAGAGCTGGCATCTGGGCAGAGCGCAGTCAGCCTCTGCCCTCCTATATCCTCATGTTCAGAGCCTGACTTCACACAGGCTGCCCCAGCGGAAGAGCTGGCATCTGGGCAGAGAGCAGTTAGCCTCTGCCCTACCCGCTCCCTTGATCCAGAGCCTGACTGCTTACCGGTTATCCCAGCAGAAGCACGGAAGCAGGGCCTCTGCCCACCCCGTACCTACAGCTCCATGCCTGGGAACACAAGGGAGATCAGGGGCAGCAGCCGTACTCCTCTGCAGCCTAGGACAGACCCAACAAAGCTGGATACTCAAGAACTACAGGTGCAGTACTCAGTTGTGGGCGGGCTTCTCGTCTAACTCAGGTACTGACCGACAGGAGGTCAGGTACCTGGTTAGTCTTCCCTGGGAGGGAAGATGTGTGACAAAGCACCTGTCACTGGGCGTTGGAGAGGCCTCCTGCCCTGTGACTATGGCCCCGGTGACAGTTAGTAAGCACAATGAACATTGCCTGTGACGCAATTAACAAGCACAACGGACATTGCCTGGGACGTAATTAGCAAGCACAATGTGCATTGCCTGGGACGCAATCAGCAGGCGGTTCGTGGGGTCTGTGGTGGTTATGGTGTCCGGTGGAGTGCCTGGAGCCCTCGGGAAGAGCTAGGAGCAAGCGTCAGCGGAAGGTGCCCAGTCGGGGTGCCAGGCGTCCGCTACAATTAGAAAGCACAAAACTTAAAAGATAAAAACATTGTATACATTTGAAGCAATATGTGTGGACTGAATATATGTCCAACACACAACCCTACAACCACCAGTTTCTAAATGGAAACATATGGGTGCCACCAAAATAATGCAAGATACAGGAATATAACATCATAAAATAAACATCAAAAATTGCAGATACTTATAGTATACAAATCAGTGGACATGGTGTGTAAGGAGAGTTTCCCAGGATCGGTGGGGCCTGAAATAGTTATTCATGAACTTACTAGAATCAGCTGCTGACAGTTCATACAATCAGTGGTCACACTGGAGGACTGACGAAACGTCATTGGTATCGTAGGCTTGTATGTCACCATTATCTCCAGTATAGTTCTACTGGCGAAGTGATTGATCGGTTTTATGTACATTTCACAAACTTCTATTTTCCAGGGACAAAATACTGACTAAATAAAGAAAGCCTGATCTTCTTATCTATAATTCAAAGAGATGAAGATGGAGAAGAATCAGTCCTGGGTGACCAGATTCATGATGCTGGAGTTCACCAATTGTAATGACATCCTGCTGCTGCTCTTCCTAATGTTCTTGGTAGTCTACATCTTCACACTTGTGGGGAACACCACAATTCTGCTCACTATCTTCTACAACAGTCAACTACATAGACCCATGTACTTTTTCTTAGGAAATCTGGCCTTCCTAGATATAATATACTGCACAGTAATAACTCCCAAGATGCTTATCACCTTCATGATGAAGGACAAGTCTATAACACACCTCAATTGTGTCTTTCAGATGTTCCTCTTCGCAGCGTTGATCTCTTCGGAGAGTATTCTCTTGACTCTGAGGCTCTGCTGGTGCCACTTATGTGTCCGGCTTAGCACAGTCATTATTTCCCACGAGCTTCACTTTCAAACTCCCATTTTCTAAATCTGAAATCAACTACTTCTTTTGTGACATCACCCCTCTACTTTAACTTTCGTGTGCAGACACCTCAGTTAATGAAGTCATCCTTTTCACCTTCTGTGGTTTCAATGAGGGCGGTTCAGCCCTTGCCATCATGGCTTCCTATATTCTCATCGTGTCCAGAATATTCCGAATCTGTTCAGACTCAGGACGGAGGAGAACAGCCTCCACCTGTGTGTCCCACTTTCTGGTCTTCACTTATATTATGGAAGTCTTTTCTTCATTTACCTAAAACCAAGATCACGTCGAACGGTGGAGATGGACTGGGTTGCTATAATGGTCTATACCAGTGATGGGCAACGTCGGCTCTCCAGCTGTTGCAGAACTACAACTCCCAGCATGCAAAGCCTGTCTATAGCTATCAGCCTACTGCAGGGCATGGTGGGAGTTGTAGTTAGCAACAGCTGGAGAGCCGCACGCTGCCCATCACTGGTCTATACAGTTGTAATACCACTGCTGAACCCCATCATTTATAGCATGAGGAATAGACATCCAGCGCTCTTTTCAGAAGGTTTCTAGATGTCTGCTCACCAGGTGACCAGGTCTGTGTGATCTGACCATAACAAAGTCTGATATTTCTGAACCTCCAGTTGACAACTGACTATATTAAGGGTTACCCAAAAATGTAAAACTGTTTTATAATCACATATTTAGAGGACCATCTTCCACTTCTGTGGGTGGGAAGCGTCTCATCAAACACCTGTGCAAAGCGCCTGGTGGGGAGGGGGACAGGAGTGGCAAAGGAGACAAGGGTGGAAGTAGTCCTGATGCTCAATGTGGCTATGCCCCTATCCCTTGCTCACAGGGCAGTTACAGTAAACAGGAGGCCGCAGTATGACAGATGTAGTTCTTCCCTGAGGCACATCCAGGTTCTAACCTCCTGTGCAGTGGAGGGTGAGCCAACCGGATGAATACGACATTGGCCCTTAGATTACTATGGGTATAATATGTGTTGTAGGGACCTCTACAGCAGTGTTTCCCAATCAGCGTGCCTCAGATGTTGCAAAACTACAACTCCTAGCATGCCCGCACAGCCAAAGGCTGTCCGGGCATGCCGGGAGTTGTAGTTTTGCAACAGCTGGAGGCACACTGGTTGGGAAACACTGCTCTACAGCATATTGTCGACGTTGAAAACCAGGCATGGATTCCACAGGGCTTGTCCATACCTTTGGCCAGAGTGGAGAGGTATACCGGCCGCACCCAGCCATTGTTGTTCCTTAGCACAGTTTGTGCGGTCTCTTTCCCAATGTTGAAAAAATATTTAATAAAAAGAAATGAAAAAGAAAACACAAAGGTAGTGACCTCCTCCGCTTTTCCGCCTGCACCGCCTCCTCCTCCACTGGGATCTCTGCCTCCAGGCTCAAGCTTGTTAAGTCTTATATAGGCAGAGTAGAGAAGTGTACCAGGAGCCATTGTTGTACTCCGGCGCAGTTTGTACGTCGTTCTCTTTGCCATCTCCCAATGTTTGGTGGTCGACAGTTACCAAAAAATAAAAAATTAAGAATTGTAAAAGACATTTTGAATCCGAATGGAGTAAAGATATGTATTATTTTTAAATATTTGGAACACCCCTTTGGCATCCGTCGTACTGTAGTAGGAGAAAGATTCCTTTAATATATAGTCCCCAGATAGGGAACGTGTGAGATCTAGAACTGAGACTAAATGTTTTACCCACAACATACAAGCACCAAACTGTCACGCCGTCGCCCTTACTAACCTGACACAGAACTGACCGACACACGGGAAAAAAAAAAAACTGAAACAGTGTTGACTTCCTCCCCGGGCCTCCTCCACCTACACCGCCATGTACACAGCCTCCCCAACTTCCTACTTCACTTGGACCTCCTCCTCTTGGTTCAAGATTGTTATTTTTTATTTTTATGTATTTTATGTCATTTTAAGTCATTTCCCTATCCACATTTGTTCGCAGTGTAATTATCCTGCTCTTATGCCCACCTTGGAGCCTTTTGCAGCCCTACAACCCTTTCTATGGCTTATTTAGAGCTATTTTAGTGCCTGACTTCAATAGGGTTCGTTGTTCGGGGTCAAGTTCGGGTCAAGTTGGAACCTGAATCAAACTTTGAAAGGAAGTTCGGCCGAACCGCACAAACAAGAATAAAACTATGGACCCTTTAAGGTAAGAGCAGTGAGACTATGGACTCTATACTGTAAGAGCAGTGAGACTATGGACTCTTTACTGTAAGAGCAGTGAGACTATGGACTCTTTACTGTAAGAGCAGTGAGACTATGGACTCTATACTGTAAGAGCAGTGAGACTATGGACTCTATACTGTAAGAGCAGTGAGACTATGGACTCTATACTGTAAGAGCAGTGAGACTATGGACTCTATACTGTAAGAGCAGTGAGACTATGGACTCTATACTGTAAGAGCAGTGAGACTATGGACTCTATACTGTAAGAGCAGTGAGACTATGGACTCTATACTGTAAGAGCAGTGAGACTATGGACTCTTTACTGTAAGAGCAGTGAGACTATGGACTCTATACTGTAAGAGCAGTGAGACTATGGACTCTATACTGTAAGAGCAGTGAGACTATGGACTCTATACTGTAAGAGCAGTGAGACTATGGACTCTATACTGTAAGAGCAGTGAGACTATGGACTCTATACTGTAAGAGCAGTGAGACTATGGACTCTTTACTGTAAGAGCAGTGAGACTATGGACTCTATACTGTAAGAGCAGTGAGACTATGGACTCTATACTGTAAGAGCAGTGAGACTATGGACTCTATACTGTAAGAGCAGTGAGACTATGGACTCTATACTGTAAGAGCAGTGAGACTATGGACTCTATACTGTAAGAGCAGTGAGACTATGGACTCTATACTGTAAGAGCAGTGAGACTATGGACTCTATACTGTAAGAGCAGTGAGACTATGGACTCTATACTGTAAGAGCAGTGAGACTATGGACTCTATACTGTAAGAGCAGTGAGACTATGGACTCTATACTGTAAGAGCAGTGAGACTATGGACTCTATACTGTAAGAGCAGTGAGACTATGGACTCTATACTGTAAGAGCAGTGAGACTATGGACTCTTTACTGTAAGAGCAGTGAGACTATGGACTCTATACTGTAAGAGCAGTGAGACTATGGACTCTATACTGTAAGAGCAGTGAGACTATGGACTCTATACTGTAAGAGCAGTGAGACTATGGACTCTATACTGTAAGAGCAGTGAGACTATGGACTCTATACTGTAAGAGCAGTGAGACTATGGACTCTATACTGTAAGAGCAGTGAGACTATGGACTCTATACTGTAAGAGCAGTGAGACTATGGACTCTATACTGTAAGAGCAGTGAGACTATGGACTCTATACTGTAAGAGCAGTGAGACTATGGACTCTATACTGTAAGAGCAGTGAGACTATGGACTCTATACTGTAAGAGCAGTGAGACTATGGACTCTATACTGTAAGAGCAGTGAGACTATGGACTCTATACTGTAAGAGCAGTGAGACTATGGACTCTATACTGTAAGAGCAGTGAGACTATGGACTCTATACTGTAAGAGCAGTGAGACTATGGACTCTTTACTGTAAGAGCAGTGAGACTATGGACTCTGTACTGTAAGAGCAGTGAGACTATGGACTCTATACTGTAAGAGCAGTGAGACTATGGACTCTATACTGTAAGAGCAGTGAGACTATGGACTCTATACTGTAAGAGCAGTGAGACTATGGACTCTACACTGTAAGAACAGTGAGACTATGGACTCTATACTGTAAGAGCAGTGAGACTATGGACTCTTTACTGTAAGAGCAGTGAGACTATGGACTCTATACTGTAAGAGCAGTGAGACTATGGACTCTATACTGTAAGAGCAGTGAGACTATGGACTCTATACTGTAAGAGCAGTGAGACTATGGACTCTATACTGTAAGAGCAGTGAGACTATGGACTCATACTGTAAGAACAGTGAGACTATGGACTCTTTACTGTAAGAGCAGTGAGACTATGGACTCTATACTGTAAGAGCAGTGAGACTATGGACTCTATACTGTAAGAGCAGTGAGACTATGGACTCTTTACTGTAAGAGCAGTGAGACTATGGACTGTATACTGTAAGAGCAGTGAGACTATGGACTCTATACTGTAAGAGCAGTGAGACTATGGACTCTATACTGTAAGAGCAGTGAGACTATGGACTCTATACTGTAAGAGCAGTGAGACTATGGACTCTATACTGTAAGAGCAGTGAGACTATGGACTCTATACTGTAAGAGCAGTGAGACTATGGACTATACTGTAAGAACAGTGAGACTATGGACTCTATACTGTAAGAGCAGTGAGACTATGGACTCTATACTGTAAGAGCAGTGAGACTATGGACTCTATACTGTAAGAGCAGTGAGACTATGGACTCTATACTGTAAGAGCAGTGAGACTATGGACTCTATACTGTAAGAGCAGTGAGACTATGGACTCTTTACTGTAAGAGCAGTGAGACTATGGACTCTATACTGTAAGAACAGTGAGACTATGGACTCTATACTGTAAGAGCAGTGAGACTATGGACTCTATACTGTAAGAGCAGTGAGACTATGGACTCTATACTGTAAGAGCAGTGAGACTATGGACTCTATACTGTAAGAGCAGTGAGACTATGGACTCTATACTGTAAGAGCAGTGAGACTATGGACTCTATACTGTAAGAGCAGTGAGACTATGGACTCTATACTGTAAGAGCAGTGAGACTATGGACTCTATACTGTAAGAGCAGTGAGACTATGGACTCTATACTGTAAGAGCAGTGAGACTATGGACTCTTTACTGTAAGAGCAGTGAGACTATGGACTCTTTACTGTAAGAGCAGTGAGACTATGGACTCTATACTGTAAGAGCAGTGAGACTATGGACTCTATACTGTAAGAGCAGTGAGACTATGGACTCTATACTGTAAGAGCAGTGAGACTATGGACTCTATACTGTAAGAGCAGTGAGACTATGGACTCTATACTGTAAGAGCAGTGAGACTATGGACTCTATACTGTAAGAGCAGTGAGACTATGGACTCTTTACTGTAAGAGCAGTGAGACTATGGACTCTATACTGTAAGAGCAGTGAGACTATGGACTCTATACTGTAAGAGCAGTGAGACTATGGACTCTACACTGTAAGAGCAGTGAGACTATGGACTCTATACTGTAAGAGCAGTGAGACTATGGACTCTATACTGTAAGAGCAGTGAGACTATGGACTCTTTACTGTAAGAGCAGTGAGACTATGGACTCTATACTGTAAGAGCAGTGAGACTATGGACTCTATACTGTAAGAGCAGTGAGACTATGGACTCTTTACTGTAAGAGCAGTGAGACTATGGACTCTATACTGTAAGAGCAGTGAGACTATGGACTCTTTACTGTAAGAGCAGTGAGACTATGGACTCTATACTGTAAGAGCAGTGAGACTATGGACTCTTTACTGTAAGAGCAGTGAGACTATGGACTCTTTACTGTAAGAGCAGTGAGACTATGGACTCTTTACTGTAAGAGCAGTGAGACTATGGACTCTTTACTGTAAGAGCAGTGAGACTATGGACTCTTTACTGTAAGAGCAGTGAGACTATGGACTCTATACTGTAAGAGCAGTGAGACTATGGACTCTTTACTGTAAGAGCAGTGAGACTATGGACTCTATACTGTAAGAGCAGTGAGACTATGGACTCTATACTGTAAGAGCAGTGAGACTATGGACTCTATACTGTAAGAGCAGTGAGACTATGGACTCTTTACCTGTAAGAGCAGTGAGACTATGGACTCTTTACTGTAAGAGCAGTGAGACTATGGACTGTATACCGTAAGAGCAGTGAGACTATGGACTCTGTACTGTAAGAGCAGTGAGACTATGGACTCTTTACTGTAAGAGCAGTGAGACTATGGACTCTTTACTGTAAGAGCAGTGAGACTATGGACTCTATACTGTAAGAGCAGTGAGACTATGGACTCTATACTGTAAGAGCAGTGAGACTATGGACTCTATACTGTAAGAGCAGTGAGACTATGGACTCTTTACTGTAAGAGCAGTGAGACTATGGACTCTATACTGTAAGAGCAGTGAGACTATGGACTCTTTACTGTAAGAGCAGTGAGACTATGGACTCTTTACCTTAAGAGCAGTGAAACTATGGACTCTTTACTGTAAGAGCAGTGAGACTATGGACTGTATACCGTAAGAGCAGTGAGACTATGGACTCTATACTGTAAGAGCAGTGAGACTATGGACTCTATACTGTAAGAGCAGTGAGACTATGGACTCTGTACTGTAAGAGCAGTGAGACTATGGACTCTTTACTGTAAGAGCAGTGAGACTATGGACTCTATACCGTAAGAGCAGTGAAACTATGGACTCTTTACTGTAAGAGCAGTGAGACTATGGACTCTTTACTGTAAGAGCAGTGAGACTATGGACTCTATACTGTAAGAGCAGTGAGACTATGGACTCTTTACTGTAAGAGCAGTGAGACTATGGACTCTTTACTGTAAGAGCAGTGAGACTATGGACTCTATACTGTAAGAGCAGTGAGACTATGGACTCTGTACTGTAAGAGCAGTGAGACTATGGACTCTTTACTGTAAGAGCAGTGAGACTATGGACTCTATACTGTAAGAGCAGTGAGACTATGGACTCTATACTGTAAGAGCAGTGAGACTATGGACTCTATACTGTAAGAGCAGTGAGACTATGGACTCTATACTGTAAGAGCAGTGAGACTATGGACTCTATACTGTAAGAGCAGTGAGACTATGGACTCTTTACTGTAAGAGCAGTGAGACTATGGACTCTTTACTGTAAGAGCAGTGAGACTATGGACTCTATACTGTAAGAGCAGTGAGACTATGGACTCTTTACTGTAAGAGCAGTGAGACTATGGACTCTTTACTGTAAGAGCAGTGAGACTATGGACTCTATACTGTAAGAGCAGTGAGACTATGGACTCTATACTGTAAGAGCAGTGAGACTATGGACTCTATACTGTAAGAGCAGTGAGACTATGGACTCTATACTGTAAGAGCAGTGAGACTATGGACTCTATACTGTAAGAGCAGTGAGACTATGGACTCTATACTGTAAGAGCAGTGAGACTATGGACTCTATACTGTAAGAGCAGTGAGACTATGGACTCTATACTGTAAGAGCAGTGAGACTATGGACTCTATACTGTAAGAGCAGTGAGACTATGGACTCTATACTGTAAGAGCAGTGAGACTATGGACTCTATACTGTAAGAGCAGTGAGACTATGGACTCTATACTGTAAGAGCAGTGAGACTATGGACTCTATACTGTAAGAGCAGTGAGACTATGGACTCTATACTGTAAGAGCAGTGAGACTATGGACTCTGTACTGTAAGAGCAGTGAGACTATGGACTCTATACTGTAAGAGCAGTGAGACTATGGACTCTATACTGTAAGAGCAGTGAGACTATGGACTCTATACTGTAAGAGCAGTGAGACTATGGACTCTATACTGTAAGAGCAGTGAGACTATGGACTCTATACTGTAAGAGCAGTGAGACTATGGACTCTATACTGTAAGAGCAGTGAGACTATGGACTCTATACTGTAAGAGCAGTGAGACTATGGACTCTATACTGTAAGAGCAGTGAGACTATGGACTCTTTACTGTAAGAGCAGTGAGACTATGGACTCTTATACTGTAAGAGCAGTGAGACTATGGACTCTATACTGTAAGAGCAGTGAGACTGTGGACTCTTACTGTAAGAGCAGTGAGACCTGCGTCATAGTGAGGTGAGAACCACCATACACACCCTGCCTACCGAGAGCTGCCCAAAGGGGTGTTACATTCCGTTATAAGCATGTTATAACGAGAGTCGTAGTAATGGTCGTGCAGTTCTGTGCCTTCATCAGATTTAATTCTGCTGTATATTTATCCTTCTTTTAAAACATATGTTTAATATTGCAATTCTCACTGCACACCAAGATGGACACCTGGAGCAGCTGTTGCGAGCAGGGACAGTACATGTCTTTCAGAGCGCACTTGGTCAATGTTTTGCGAGGCAGTACTGAACTAAGAAGGCCAGGTTCTATTGACATCACATTTTTGTCAGTCCGATTCCCACAATAGGCACTTATCCACCTCCTCCTCTCTATGGACATCCTCCCATCCCTAAAAGCTGCAGGGCACGCCCCTCCCACCTATCATATGTGAGAAGTGAAGTCTTGCCACACTATGTTGGAGCTGATCAGCCTGGGCGAGAATGACCACACAGCCAATTATTTGCTAAAGTTCATCAAGCAGCAAACATCCCGCTGGCCGTCTCCTGACAAATCAGCAACAATAGCAGGAACATCGTGGCCGCCTTGAATCTGGGGAAATAGCAAATGCACCCTGCGTGGCAGACATGATACATTTCAGCACTTTTTGAAAAAGTACACTGGCTTGCAGAGGGTGCTGGCCATGTCCTGGAGACTGTCCTCGTATTTCAGTGACTTATGTGGAAAGGAACACCCTTTTGGAATTGCAGAGACAGAAGGGTCTGCCATTGCACTGCTTGATCCGTGGTGTTCCAACTCGCTGGAATGCCACCTTGCAAAGCAAAATGAGGGAATGTTTTACTTCCACAGAAAGGCCAAATTCCTTTATTACCAGGATGCCTGACATCGATTTTTCTGAGGCCTTTCTCCATCCTCTCCAAGTCACTTAACTCCCTCTATCTCTGTTCAGTATCAACATAATGGAGAAATGTTCCCTTGTGCGCGCCAGGTTGAAACAAATCAGCAAACAGAGACCTCCTGCCTCAACGCCCGGGTTCAGCCCTACCTGGACTTTGGCTTTTCTCCAGTGAATACGGAGTACCCTGACCCCCATGGACTTCTGGGCAGGCAGACTAGGACAATGGCCCGAACTGGTCCAGTATGCTCTCTGACTGATCAGACTGATCAACTAATATATTTCCCTATGACGTTAACACCTAAAGGGTTTTGCACCCAAAAATTACACATGTGTCACTGACACAATTAACAAACTGATTAGCCATTGTCACTGGTGCAAAGGAGTAGGATTGCACAAAACAAAAAGGCCTACAGGTCACACATAGGGTTATCTAAAATTAATAAAAGCCTAACACTCTCCCTCCCTGCAGCAGCGTCCTGTCCCTACACTAGTCATGCATGGTCACATGGTGCGCCGGCCAATCACAGCCATGACAATACTAGACCTGACTGTGACGGCTTCCAAGTGCCCATCAGCTTAATCGCTTGTTGATTGGCTGCACTGCAGCCCTTCAACAAGCTTTATTTTAACTCTGAACAATGAACATAGACTTTGGCGCCAATGTCCGTGTTCGGTATGGTCCCGAATGTGGCGGTCCGGGTTCGCTACCCCTAATTGTGAAGTGTGGACATTTGCCCGTTTCCCTATGCAAAGTTATAAACGTCTTACTTTATTTTACTTGAAAGGGTTAACTTATACTGTTTAATACTGTGTTTATGAACACTGAGAGACTTTTGGGACTTTAAATGAGAAGATGGTAATTTACCACAGTTGTCATAGGGTTTAAAGAAGACCATGTTTTGTAGGGGATAAAATAAACAGACATTGTTTACCACCAGAACCAGACAGACTGACCTTTTAAATGTCTGGTTTAGCTCTGTTGTTATGTCTGGAAACTTGTTTTTGTCTGGAATAACTGCTGTGTCATTGCCATTGAGTATCACTGAAGCTCTAATATAAGTCTATGACAGGGGAGTGTTAACATTGTATCCGTTTGTGCTGAATTTCTCCACTCCTCTCCTCCCACTAGAAGGCTTCAGTCTAGCTAGAGATGGTATATAAGGAGAGCAGTCAGAGCCCCTAGTGTTCTGCAGTTAGGGCCAGTGCTTGGAGATGGAGACTTGGCGTGCCAGTCTGCTTGGTTGACTAGAAAAGATACTGAGATGGGGACCAGCCCTGTGACCAATGAGCAACCCGGATTACTGAGCAACAGAGCGTAGGCCTCCAGCCTTTGGCCAAGATACCAGCCTTATGAGAGAGAGAGGGTCAGGAGCCTGGAGAAGCCAGCCCTATGCCTCGCCTGTATTGTTTTGCACCTGAATTCCTCCAGTACAGAAGCACCCTGGTTACTGCAGACCCTGACTCTCTGGATTTATTTCCCATTGGGGTGCATCATGCCTTACCATCCCTCCTGGAGAGCAGTAACACGTGGTGACCCCTCAAAGGTGTCCAGGGGACCCAGAGTAGTGTTGGGGCCACTCCAAACCCGGCCACTCTATATGATACAGATGACACTTGCCGCGTATATAGTGGGTTCACTGCAGCAGCCAGCTCCACACATTGCCTCAACCACCGTAACATATGGGTATACCTGATTTATAGCGATTTGTGATGAATCACGGTCACTGCACATCATCTACATACTAGCCACAGTCCAAAATAGTCTGACCAAGCATGAAGATGTTACAAAAAAGACGCTGCTCGAAAATGCTGATCACCCACAATTCCAGTTGGCGTAGGAATCCGGTTATGTGTTCAAATGTATTGGCAGGTAAGGGTTTAGCTTTCTGAGGGTCTCCTACCATGTATGAATTCCTTCTTTTCCTCACACACTTCACTCCTTTAAGCTCGTATGTCAGCATTTTTCATTCACCATTGTCTCCCTTACCCCTACAATACCACAAATAATTCCTAGGCATATAAAAGAGGTACAAGACCACCCTAAAATAATGAATGAATATAAGAAGAAATTATTCTGTTCCTAGCGACTCTCTGAGACTTATGTTGGGAGAGTCACCCAATAAGCCCCAGACTACATGTTCCCAGACGGCAACTGAACTGTCAGGGTAAACAATCTGTGATTCTACAGCCACATTTGTGTCCTTCTACATGGGCCAATGATTGGGAACCAACATTTGAGGGAACGGTTATTCAGCCGATCATGGACCTGTCTCAACACCCCCCCAATCAGCCAACAACCGACCAAACGCTTGCTTGTCGGCTGATGCAGCCACAAAAGGCATCGTCTGCCTGTGCGAAGAGGGATATTGAAACTGTACGGCAGACAAGTAAATATACAACCGGGGGTCTCCATCCAGTTTGCACGAGTGCATGTAAAGACCCTTTAATTGATTGAAGATTGACACTGGTTATGGGCCTGAATCAGGTCATGAAAGAAGACTCTTAGGGCCAAGTGTTTGACTCCATTCATAACACAACAGGCTGAGAGCGGGCAGTGAATGGTCACATTTTGAGCTTTATCTGCTCGAAAGCCAGGGGACAAATCTCAATAATGTGACTGCTCTAGTCAAGAGTAAAAGACACCAAGATCTAGTCCTAGTCTTTACTCCAAGCTCTGACCAAATAAACTTCTGCTCATTTCTAATGATAATGAACCTCCCTGATGTAAGGCTTCCATTTGTCTCGAGCTTCATGTCCGAATTGTCTAAAACGATCAGTTTATAAGTTGGTTGTAGTTTTCTTTCCTGGGATCATAGAAAATAAAGAGAAATACCGCACACAAGGCTGCACCTCTTACTATAAAAATATATCATTTATTAGTGTGACGAAAGCACCTTTGTCACTGGGAGTTGGAGAGGCCCGCTTGCCAGCCTCTTGCCCTGTTACTATGGCCCCGATGACAGTTAGTAAGCAAAATGAACATTACCTGTGATGCAATTAACAATCACAATGGACCTTGCCTGTGACCTAATTAACAAGCACAATGGACATTGCCTGGGATGTAATTAGCAAGCACAATGGACATTGCCTGGGACGCAATCAGCAAGAAGCAGGCGGTTCGTGGGTTCTGTGGTGGTTATGGTGTCCGGTGGAGTGCTTAGAGCCCTCGGGAAGCGCTAGAAGCAAGCGTCAGCGGAAGGTGCCCAGTCGGGGTGCCAGGCGTTCCGTTACATTGGTGGCAGCAGTGGGATGGCATCCTAGTACGAGGAGAAGCAGCTCGGAGACACCGTTCGTGGATTGAAGGCAACGCTAGTATCCGTACAGCGCCCCTAGCTACCTCAGGATGGAATCGGCTAGTCTCCGGACAGAGTTCCATGATGAGAAGGCAGCCGCGGACTACGGGGATGCAGACAGAAAGGAAGTCTGGTATGATGCCCTGGAAAATGCCCAGCGGCGGCGAGGTGAGAGTCTCCCCAGTTATGAGCAGCGGCTATAGAAGCGTGTGGAGATGCGGATGGGTCTCTTGGGAGAACAACCCCTGGACGAGTGGGTAACAGAGCTCCGGGGCCTGGTATTTAAGGAGCTTTGGCTAGACGACGCCTACCAGGCCCTCTGGTGGTACTCGATTCGGCACTCCTGCTGGATGTCTGAGCACAACAGACCCGAGGGTGAGGATTACGATGGCCCTGGCCTGTTGTTTGAGGCCTTCGCAGAACCAGAGTTCGGAGATGCTGGAGAGTCTCGGTTCTGGGATATCTATGACTACAGGGAGGGTATGCATGATTGGGCTACAGCGAGAGAGGTGAGACAAGACCTGACATCTCTAGTGACAAGGGAGTGGGAGCTGGAGCAGGATTACCAATACTTCTTCAGCTCAATTCGGCCCCAATATACACGGCCAGAGAGCTGGGTGGCAGTCCCAGAGCTACACCCCTACAGCTGGGTAGACCCAACTGAGGTATCCCCTGCTTTACTACCAGCTGCAGAGGTAGGGGACCTCATAGACTTGTCCTGGCGGGAACCCCAACTGGCAGGTGGAGATGGGACCGAGGTCTCTCCACTGGCCCTACAGGGATTCTGGGCAGTCGGCTCAGATTCCCAACGGCAGCCGGAGTTTCAGGGAGAAGGAACATTCGGTCCTGCTCCCCAGTGGCAGTATGTTTTGCAGCGAGAGGAGACCAGTCCCTCTCCCCCACCACAGGTGGACAGCACCCCCAACATCGATGGTGCAGATGGGACAGCGGTCTCTGCACCAGACCTACAGGGATGCTGGACGGCTGGTACAGATCACCAACCAAACCCGCAGGAGTGCCAGGAGAAGAAGGTAAGCGATCCCTCTTCTCCACAGCCGATCCTAAACCAGGTCCTGGGGGTAGGATTCCCTGACCCCATCCCAGCGGAAGAGCTGGCATCTGGGCAGAGCGCAGTCAGCCTCTGCCCTCCTATATCCTCATGTTCAGAGCCTGACTTCACACAGGCTGCCCCAGCGGAAGAGCTGGCATCTGGGCAGAGAGCAGTTAGCCTCTGCCCTACCCGTTCCCTTGATCCAGAGCCTGACTGCTTACCGGTTATCCCAGCAGAAGCACGGGAAGCAGGGCCTCTGCCCACCCCGTACCTACAGCTCCATGCCTGGGAACACAAGGGAGATCAGGGGCAGCAGCCGTACCCTCTGCAGCCTAGGACAGACCCAACAAAGCTGGATACTCAAGAACTACAGGTGCAGTACTCAGTTGTGGGCGGGCTTCTGTCTAACTCAGGTACTGACCGACAGGAGGTCAGGTACCTGGTTAGTCTTCCCCTGGGAGGGAAGATGTGTGACAAAAGCACCTGTCACTGGGCGTTGGAGAGGCCTCCTGCCCTGTGACTATGGCCCCGGTGACAGTTAGTAAGCACAATGAACATTGCCTGTGACGCAATTAACAAGCACAACGGACATTGCCTGGGACGTAATTAGCAAGCACAATGTGCATTGCCTGGGACGCAATCAGCAGGCGGTTCGTGGGGTCTGTGGTGGTTATGGTGTCCGGTGGAGTGCCTGGAGCCCTCGGGAAGAGCTAGGAGCAAGCGTCAGCGGAAGGTGCCCAGTCGGGGTGCCAGGCGTTCCGTTACAATTAGAAAGCACAAAACTTAAAAGATAAAAACATTGTATACATTTGAAGCAATATGTGTGGACTGAATATACAGTCATGTGAAAAAATTAGGACACCCTTTGAAAGCATGTGGTTTTTTGTAACATTTTTAATAAATGGTTATTTCATCTCCGTTTCAACAATACAGAGAGATTAAAGTAATCCAACTAAACAAAGAAAACTGAAGAAAAGTCTTTTCAAGATCTTCTGTAAATGTCATTCTACAAAAATGCCTATTCTAACTGAGGAAAAAGATAGGACACCCTCACATGTATTCCCTCTTAAATTGGCTCAGATCTCACACAGGTATATCACACCAGGTGCACATAATTAGTAGATCGTTACTCTGCATGTTGAATGAGGCTTGCCCTATTTAAACCTCAGACATTTAGTTTGGTGTGCTCCTGACTGTTGAAGTGAGAGTGAGCACCATGGTGAGAGCAAAAGAGCTGTCAGAGGACTTCAGAAAAAGATTGTAGCAGCCTATGAGTCTGGGAAGGGATTTAAAAAGATCTCAAAGATTTTGAAATCAGCCATTCCACTGTCCGGAAGATAGTCTACAAGTGGAGGGCTTTCAAAACAACTGCCAACATGCCCAGGACTGGTCGCCCCAGCAAGTTCACCCCAAGAGCAGACCGCAAGATGCTAAAAGAGGTCTCCAAAAACCCTAAAGTGTCATCTCGAGAACTACAGCAGGCTCTGGCTACTGTTGATGTAGAAGTACATGCCTCTACAATCAGAAAGAGACTGTACAAGTTTAACTTGCATGGGAGGTGTGCAAGGAGGAAACCTTTGCTTTCCAAGAGAAACATCGAGGCCAGACTGACATTTGCCAGAGATAAAGTTGACAAAGACCAGGACTTCTGGAATAATGTTCTTTGGACAGATGAGTCCAAAATTGAATTATTTGGACACAACAGCAGAGGACATGTTTGGCGTAAACCAAACACAGCATTCCAAGAAAAGAACCTCATACCAACTGTGAAGCATGGAGGTGGAAGTGTCATGGTTTGGGGCTGCTTTGCTGCAGCAGGACCTGGTCAGCTCACCATCATAGAATCCACGATGAATTCTACTGTGTATCAGAAGGTGCTTGAAGAACATGTGAGACCATCAGTTAGAAAATTAAAGCTGAAGCGGAACTGGACCATGCAACATGACAATGACCCAAAACATACTAGTAAATCAACCAAAGATTGGCTGAAAAAGAAGAAATGGAGAGTCCTGGAATGGCCAAGTCAAAGTCCAGATTTGAATCCCATTGAGATGCTGTGGGGTGACTTGAAAAGGGCTGTACGTGCAAGAAACCCCTCAAACATCTCACAGCTGAAAAAGTTCTGCATTGAGGAGTGGGGTAAAATTTCCTCAGACCGATGTCGAAGACTGGTAGATGGCTACAAGAACCGTCTCACTGCAGTTATTTCAGCCAAAGGAGGTAACACTCGCTATTAGGGGCAAGGGTGTCCTATCTTTTTCCTCAGTTAGAATAGGCATTTTTGTAGAATGACATTTACAGAAGATCTTGAAAAGACTTTTCTTCAGTTTTCTTTGTTTAGTCGGATTACTTTAATCTCTCTGTATTGTTGAAACGGAGATGAAATAACCATTTATTAAAAATGTTACAAAAAACCACATGCTTTCAAAGGGTGTCCTAATTTTTTCACATGACTGTATGTCCAACACACAACCCTACAACCACCAGTTTCTAAATGGAAACATATGGGTGCCACCAAAATAATGCAAGATACAGGAATATAACATCATAAAATAAACATCAAAAATTGCAGATACTTATAGTATACAAATCAGTGGACATGGTGTGTAAGGAGAGTTTCCCAGGATCGGTGGGGCCTGAAATAGTTATTCATGAACTTACTAGAATCAGCTGCTGACAGTTCATACAATCAGTGGTCACACTGGAGGACTGACGAAACGTCATTGGTATCGTAGGCTTGTATGTCACCATTATCTCCAGTATAGTTCTACTGGCGAAGTGATTGATCGGTTTTATGTACATTTCACAAACTTCTATTTTCCAGGGACAAAATACTGACTAAATAAAGAAAGCCTGATCTTCTTATCTATAATTCAAAGAGATGAAGATGGAGAAGAATCAGTCCTGGGTGACCAGATTCATGATGCTGGAGTTCACCAATTGTAATGACATCCTGCTGCTGCTCTTCCTAATGTTCTTGGTAGTCTACATCTTCACACTTGTGGGGAACACCACAATTCTGCTCACTATCTTCTACAACAGTCAACTACATAGACCCATGTACTTTTTCTTAGGAAATCTGGCCTTCCTAGATATAATATACTGCACAGTAATAACTCCCAAGATGCTTATCACCTTCATGATGAAGGACAAGTCTATAACACACCTCAATTGTGTCTTTCAGATGTTCCTCTTCGCAGCGTTGATCTCTTCGGAGAGTATTCTCTTGACTCTGAGGCTCTGCTGGTGCCACTTATGTGTCCGGCTTAGCACAGTCATTATTTCCCACGAGCTTCACTTTCAAACTCCCATTTTCTAAATCTGAAATCAACTACTTCTTTTGTGACATCACCCCTCTACTTTAACTTTCGTGTGCAGACACCTCAGTTAATGAAGTCATCCTTTTCACCTTCTGTGGTTTCAATGAGGGCGGTTCAGCCCTTGCCATCATGGCTTCCTATATTCTCATCGTGTCCAGAATATTCCGAATCTGTTCAGACTCAGGACGGAGGAGAACAGCCTCCACCTGTGTGTCCCACTTTCTGGTCTTCACTTATATTATGGAAGTCTTTTCTTCATTTACCTAAAACCAAGATCACGTCGAACGGTGGAGATGGACTGGGTTGCTATAATGGTCTATACCAGTGATGGGCAGCGTGCGGCTCTCCAGCTGTTGCAGAACTACAACTCCCAGCATGCAAAGCCTGTCTATAGCTATCAGCCTACTGCAGGGCATGGTGGGAGTTGTAGTTTAGCAACAGCTGGAGAGCCGCACGCTGCCCATCACTGGTCTATACAGTTGTAATACCACTGCTGAACCCCATCATTTATAGCATGAGGAATAGACATCCAGCGCTCTTTTCAGAAGGTTTCTAGATGTCTGCTCACCAGGTGACCAGGTCTGTGTGATCTGACCATAACAAAGTCTGATATTTCTGAACCTCCAGTTGACAACTGACTATATTAAGGGGTTACCCAAAAATGTAAAACTGTTTTATAATCACATATTTAGAGGACCATCTTCCACTTCTGTGGGTGGGAAGCGTCTCATCAAACACCTGTGCAAAGCGCCTGGTGGGGAGGGGGACAGGAGTGGCAAAGGAGACAAGGGTGGAAGTAGTCCTGATGCTCAATGTGGCTATGCCCCTATCCCTTGCTCACAGGGCAGTTACAGTAAACAGGAGGCCGCAGTATGACAGATGTAGTTCTTCCCTGAGGCACATCCAGGTTCTAACCTCCTGTGCAGTGGAGGGTGAGCCAACCGGATGAATACGACATTGGCCCTTAGATTACTATGGGTATAATATGTGTTGTAGGGACCTTACAGCAGTGTTTCCCAACCAGCGTGCCTCAGATGTTGCAAAACTACAACTCCCAGCATGCCCGCACAGCCAAAGGCTGTCCGGGCATGCCGGGAGTTGTAGTTTTGCAACAGCTGGAGGCACACTGGTTGGGAAACACTGCTCTACAGCATATTGTCGACGTTGAAACACCAGGCATGGATTCCACAGGGCTTGTCCATACCTTTGGCCAGAGTGGAGAGGTATACCGGCCGCACCCAGCCATTGTTGTTCCTTAGCACAGTTTGTGCGGTCTCTTTCCCAATGTTGAAAAAAATATTTAATAAAAAGAAATGAAAAAAGAAAACACAAAGGTAGTGACCTCCTCCGCTTTTCCGCCTGCACCGCCTCCTCCTCCACTGGGATCTCTGCCTCCAGGCTCAAGCTTGTTAAGTCTTATATAGGCAGAGTAGAGAAGTGTACCAGGAGCCATTGTTGTACTCCGGCGCAGTTTGTACGTCGTTCTCTTTGCCATCTCCCAATGTTTGGTGGTCGACAGTTACCAAAAAAATAAAAAATTAAGAATTGTAAAAAGACATTTTGAATCCGAATGGAGTAAAGATATGTATTATTTTTAAATATTTGGAACACCCCTTTGGCATCCGTCGTACTGTAGTAGGAGAAAGATTCCTTTAATATATAGTCCCCAGATAGGGAACGTGTGAGATCTAGAACTGAGACTAAATGTTTTACCCACAACATACAAGCACCAAACTGTCACGCCGTCGCCCTTACTAACCTGACACAGAACTGACCGACACACGGGAAAAAAAAAAAACTGAAACAGTGTTGACTTCCTCCCCGGGCCTCCTCCACCTACACCGCCATGTACACAGCCTCCCCAACTTCCTACTTCACTTGGACCTCCTCCTCTTGGTTCAAGATTGTTATTTTTTATTTTTATGTATTTTATGTCATTTTAAGTCATTTCCCTATCCACATTTGTTCGCAGTGTAATTATCCTGCTCTTATGCCCACCTTGGAGCCTTTTGCAGCCCTACAACCCTTTCTATGGCTTATTTAGAGCTATTTTAGTGCCTGACTTCAATAGGGTTCGTTGTTCGGGGTCAAGTTCGGGTCAAGTTGGAACCTGAATCAAACTTTGAAAGGAAGTTCGGCCGAACCGCACAAACAAGAATAAAACTATGGACCCTTTAAGGTAAGAGCAGTGAGACTATGGACTCTATACTGTAAGAGCAGTGAGACTATGGACTCTTTACTGTAAGAGCAGTGAGACTATGGACTCTTTACTGTAAGAGCAGTGAGACTATGGACTCTATACTGTAAGAGCAGTGAGACTATGGACTCTATACTGTAAGAGCAGTGAGACTATGGACTCTATACTGTAAGAGCAGTGAGACTATGGACTCTATACTGTAAGAGCAGTGAGACTATGGACTCTTTACTGTAAGAGCAGTGAGACTATGGACTCTATACTGTAAGAGCAGTGAGACTATGGACTCTATACTGTAAGAGCAGTGAGACTATGGACTCTATACTGTAAGAGCAGTGAGACTATGGACTCTATACTGTAAGAGCAGTGAGACTATGGACTCTATACTGTAAGAGCAGTGAGACTATGGACTCTATACTGTAAGAGACAGTGAGACTATGGACTCTATACTGTAAGAGCAGTGAGACTATGGACTCTATACTGTAAGAGCAGTGAGACTATGGACTCTATACTGTAAGAGCAGTGAGACTATGGACTCTATACTGTAAGAGCAGTGAGACTATGGACTCTATACTGTAAGAGCAGTGAGACTATGGACTCTATACTGTAAGAGCAGTGAGACTATGGACTCTATACTGTAAGAGCAGTGAGACTATGGACTCTATACTGTAAGAGCAGTGAGACTATGGACTCTATACTGTAAGAGCAGTGAGACTATGGACTCTATACTGTAAGAGCAGTGAGACTATGGACTCTATACTGTAAGAGCAGTGAGACTATGGACTCTATACTGTAAGAGCAGTGAGACTATGGACTCTATACTGTAAGAGCAGTGAGACTATGGACTCTATACTGTAAGAGCAGTGAGACTATGGACTCTTTACTGTAAGAGCAGTGAGACTATGGACTCTATACTGTAAGAGCAGTGAGACTATGGACTCTATACTGTAAGAGCAGTGAGACTATGGACTCTATACTGTAAGAGCAGTGAGACTATGGACTCTATACTGTAAGAGCAGTGAGACTATGGACTCTATACTGTAAGAGCAGTGAGACTATGGACTCTACACTGTAAGAGCAGTGAGACTATGGACTCTATACTGTAAGAGCAGTGAGACTATGGACTCTATACTGTAAGAGCAGTGAGACTATGGACTCTATACTGTAAGAGCAGTGAGACTATGGACTCTATACTGTAAGAGCAGTGAGACTATGGACTCTATACTGTAAGAGCAGTGAGACTATGGACTCTTTACTGTAAGAGCAGTGAGACTATGGACTCTATACTGTAAGAGCAGTGAGACTATGGACTCTTTACTGTAAGAGCAGTGAGACTATGGACTCTATACTGTAAGAGCAGTGAGACTATGGACTCTATACTGTAAGAGCAGTGAGACTATGGACTCTATACTGTAAGAGCAGTGAGACTATGGACTCTATACTGTAAGAGCAGTGAGACTATGGACTCTATTACTGTAAGAGCAGTGAGACTATGGACTCTATACTGTAAGAGCAGTGAGACTATGGACTCTATACTGTAAGAGCAGTGAGACTATGGACTCTTTACTGTAAGAGCAGTGAGACTATGGACTCTTTACTGTAAGAGCAGTGAGACTATGGACTCTATACTGTAAGAGCAGTGAGACTATGGACTCTATACTGTAAGAGCAGTGAGACTATGGACTCTATACTGTAAGAGCAGTGAGACTATGGACTCTTTACTGTAAGAGCAGTGAGACTATGGACTCTATACTGTAAGAGCAGTGAGACTATGGACTCTATACTGTAAGAGCAGTGAGACTATGGACTCTATACTGTAAGAGCAGTGAGACTATGGACTCTATACTGTAAGAGCAGTGAGACTATGGACTCTATACTGTAAGAGCAGTGAGACTATGGACTCTATACTGTAAGAGCAGTGAGACTATGGACTCTATACTGTAAGAGCAGTGAGACTATGGACTCTATACTGTAAGAGCAGTGAGACTATGGACTCTATACTGTAAGAGCAGTGAGACTATGGACTCTATACTGTAAGAGCAGTGAGACTATGGACTCTTTACTGTAAGAGCAGTGAGACTATGGACTCTATACTGTAAGAGCAGTGAGACTATGGACTCTATACTGTAAGAGCAGTGAGACTATGGACTCTATACTGTAAGAGCAGTGAGACTATGGACTCTATACTGTAAGAGCAGTGAGACTATGGACTCTATACTGTAAGAGCAGTGAGACTATGGACTCTATACTGTAAGAGCAGTGAGACTATGGACTCTATACTGTAAGAGCAGTGAGACTATGGACTCTATACTGTAAGAGCAGTGAGACTATGGACTCTATACTGTAAGAGCAGTGAGACTATGGACTCTATACTGTAAGAGCAGTGAGACTATGGACTCTATACTGTAAGAGCAGTGAGACTATGGACTCTATACTGTAAGAGCAGTGAGACTATGGACTCTATACTGTAAGAGCAGTGAGACTATGGACTCTTTACTGTAAGAGCAGTGAGACTATGGACTCTATACTGTAAGAGCAGTGAGACTATGGACTCTATACTGTAAGAGCAGTGAGACTATGGACTCTATACTGTAAGAGCAGTGAGACTATGGACTCTTTACTGTAAGAGCAGTGAGACTATGGACTCTATACTGTAAGAGCAGTGAGACTATGGACTCTATACTGTAAGAGCAGTGAGACTATGGACTCTATACTGTAAGAGCAGTGAGACTATGGACTCTATACTGTAAGAGCAGTGAGACTATGGACTCTATACTGTAAGAGCAGTGAGACTATGGACTCTATACTGTAAGAGCAGTGAGACTATGGACTCTTTACTGTAAGAGCAGTGAGACTATGGACTCTTTACTGTAAGAGCAGTGAGACTATGGACTCTTTACTGTAAGAGCAGTGAGACTATGGACTCTGTACTGTAAGAGCAGTGAGACTATGGACTCTATACTGTAAGAGCAGTGAGACTATGGACTCTTTACTGTAAGAGCAGTGAGACTATGGACTCTTTACTGTAAGAGCAGTGAGACTATGGACTCTTTACTGTAAGAGCAGTGAGACTATGGACTCTATACTGTAAGAGCAGTGAGACTATGGACTCTATACTGTAAGAGCAGTGAGACTATGGACTCTATACTGTAAGAGCAGTGAGACTATGGACTCTATACTGTAAGAGCAGTGAGACTATGGACTCTATACTGTAAGAGCAGTGAGACTATGGACTCTTTACTGTAAGAGCAGTGAGACTATGGACTCTTTACTGTAAGAGCAGTGAGACTATGGACTCTATACTGTAAGAGCAGTGAGACTATGGACTCTTTACTGTAAGAGCAGTGAGACTATGGAGCTCTATACTGTAAGAGCAGTGAGACTATGGACTCTATACTGTAAGAGCAGTGAGACTATGGACTCTATACTGTAAGAGCAGTGAGACTATGGACTCTTTACTGTAAGAGCAGTGAGACTATGGACTCTATACTGTAAGAGCAGTGAGACTATGGACTCTTTACTGTAAGAGCAGTGAGACTATGGACTCTATACTGTAAGAGCAGTGAGACTATGGACTCTATACTGTAAGAGCAGTGAGACTATGGACTCTACACTGTAAGAGCAGTGAGACTATGGACTCTTTACTGTAAGAGCAGTGAGACTATGGACTCTATACTGTAAGAACAGTGAGACTATGGACTCTTTACTGTAAGAGCAGTGAGACTATGGACTCTATACTGTAAGAGCAGTGAGACTATGGACTCTTTACTGTAAGAGCAGTGAGACTATGGACTCTATACTGTAAGAGCAGTGAGACTATGGACTCTATACTGTAAGAGCAGTGAGACTATGGACTCTATACTGTAAGAGCAGTGAGACTATGGACTCTATACTGTAAGAGCAGTGAGACTATGGACTCTATACTGTAAGAGCAGTGAGACTATGGACTCTATACTGTAAGAGCAGTGAGACTATGGACTCTTTACTGTAAGAGCAGTGAGACTATGGACTCTATACTGTAAGAGCAGTGAGACTATGGACTCTATACTGTAAGAGCAGTGAGACTATGGACTCTATACTGTAAGAGCAGTGAGACTATGGACTCTTTACTGTAAGAGCAGTGAGACTATGGACTCTTTACTGTAAGAGCAGTGAGACTATGGACTCTATACTGTAAGAGCAGTGAGACTATGGACTCTATACTGTAAGAGCAGTGAGACTATGGACTCTATACTGTAAGAGCAGTGAGACTATGGACTCTATACTGTAAGAGCAGTGAGACTATGGACTCTATACTGTAAGAGCAGTGAGACTATGGACTCTTTACTGTAAGAGCAGTGAGACTATGGACTCTTTACTGTAAGAGCAGTGAGACTATGGACTCTGTACTGTAAGAGCAGTGAGACTATGGACTCTATACTGTAAGAGCAGTGAGACTATGGACTCTATACTGTAAGAGCAGTGAGACTATGGACTCTATACTGTAAGAGCAGTGAGACTATGGACTCTATACTGTAAGAGCAGTGAGACTATGGACTCTATACTGTAAGAGCAGTGAGACTATGGACTCTTTACTGTAAGAGCAGTGAGACTATGGACTCTTTACTGTAAGAGCAGTGAGACTATGGACTCTATACTGTAAGAGCAGTGAGACTATGGACTCTACACTGTAAGAGCAGTGAGACTATGGACTCTTTACTGTAAGAGCAGTGAGACTATGGACTCTATACTGTAAGAACAGTGAGACTATGGACTCTATACTGTAAGAGCAGTGAGACTATGGACTCTATACTGTAAGAGCAGTGAGACTATGGACTCTATACTGTAAGAGCAGTGAGACTATGGACTCTTTACTGTAAGAGCAGTGAGACTATGGACTCTATACTGTAAGAGCAGTGAGACTATGGACTCTATACTGTAAGAGCAGTGAGACTATGGACCCCTTACTGTAAGAGCAGTGAGACTATGGGCTATACTGTAAGAGCAGTCAGACTATGGACTCTACTGTAAGAGCAGTGAGACTATGGACTCTATACTGTAAGAGCAGTGAGACTATGGACTATACTGTAAGAACAGTGAGACTATGGACTCTTTACTGTAAGAGCAGTGAGACTATGGACTCTTTACTGTAAGAGCAGTGAGACTATGGACTGTATACTGAAAGAGCAGTGAGAGTATGGACTCTATACTGTAAGAGCAGTGAGACTATGGACTCTTTACTGTAAGAGCAGTGAGACTATGGACTCTATACTGTAAGAGCAGTGAGACTATGGACTCTATACTGTAAGAGCAGTGAGACTATGGACTCTATACTGTAAGAGCAGTGAGACTATGGACTCTTTACTGTAAGAGCAGTGAGACTATGGACTCTTACTGTAAGAGCAGTCAGACTATGGACTCCTATACTGTAAGATCAGTGAGACTATGGACTCTATACTGTAAGAGCAGTGAGACTATGGACTCTTTACTGTAAGAGCAGTGACACTATGGACTCTTTACTGTAAGAGCAGTGAGACTATGGACTCTTTACTGTAAGAGCAGTGAGACTATGGACTCTTTACTGTAAGAGCAGTGAGACTATGGACTCTTTACTGTAAGAGCAGTGAGACTATGGACTCTTTACTGTAAGAGCAGTGAGACTATGGACACTATACTGTAAGAGCAGTGAGACTATGGACTCAATACTGTAAGAGCAGTGAGACTATGGACTCTATTACTGTAAGAGCAGTGAGACTATGGACTCTATACTGTAAGAGCAGTGAGACTATGGACTCTGTACTGTAAGAGCAGTGAGACTATGGACTCTTTACTGTAAGAGCAGTGAGACTATGGACTCTTATACTGTAAGAGCAGTGAGACTATGGACTCTATACTGTAAGAGCAGTGAGACTATGGACTCTATACTGTAAGAGCAGTGAGACTATGGACTCTGTACTGTAAGAGCAGTGAGACTATGGACTCTATACTGTAAGAGCAGTGAGACTATGGGCTCTATACTGTAAGAGCAGTGAGACTATGGACTCTTTACTGTAAGAGCAGTGAGACTATGGACTCTTTACCGTAAGAGCAGTGAAACTATGGACTCTTTACTGTAAGAGCAGTGAAACTATGGACTCTTTACTGTAAGAGCAGTGAGACTATGGACTCTATACTGTAAGAGCAGTGAGACTATGGACTCTGTACTGTAAGAGCAGTGAGACTATGGACTCTTTACTGTAAGAGCAGTGAGACTATGGACTCTATACTGTAAGAGCAGTGAGACTATAGACTCTTTACTGCAAGAGCAGTGAGACTATGGACTCTTTACTGTAAGAGCAGTGAGACTATGGACTCTTACTGTAAGAGCAGTGAGACTATGGACTCTGTACTGTAAGAGCAGTGAGACTATGGACTCTATACTGTAAGAGCAGTGAGACTATGGACTCTATACTGTAAGAGCAGTGAGACTATGGACTCTTTACTGTAAGAGCAGTGAGACTATGGACTCTTTACTGTAAGAGCAGTGAGACTATGGACTCTATACTGTAAGAGCAGTGAGACTATGGACTCTTTACTGTAAGAGCAGTGAGACTATGGACTCTATACTGTAAGAGCAGTGAGACTATGGACTCTATACTGTAAGAGCAGTGAGACTATGGACTCTATACTGTAAGAGCAGTGAGACTATGGACTCTATACTGTAAGAGCAGTGAGACTATGGACTCTTTACTGTAAGAGCAGTGAGACTATGGACTCTATACTGTAAGAGCAGTGAGACTATGGACTCTATACTGTAAGAGCAGTGAGACTATGGACTCTATACTGTAAGAGCAGTGAGACTATGGACTCTATACGTGTAAGAGCAGTGAGACTATGGACTCTGTACCGTAAGAGCAGTGAGACTATGGACTCTTTACTGTAAGAGCAGTGAGACTATGGACTCTTTACTGTAAGAGCAGTGAGACTATGGACTCTATACTGCAAGAGCAGTGAGACTATGGACTCTTTACTGTAAGAGCAGTGAAACTATGGACTCTTTACTGTAAGAGCAGTGAGACTATGGACTCTATACTGTAAGAGCAGTGAGACTATGGACTCTTTACTGTAAGAGCAGTGAAACTATGGACTCTTTACTGTAAGAGCAGTGAGACTATGGACTCTTTACTGTAAGAGCAGTGAGACTATGGACTCTGTACTGTAAGAGCAGTGAGACTATGGACTCTATACTGTAAGAGCAGTGAGACTATGGGACTCTTTACTGTAAGAGCAGTGAGACTATGGACTCTTTACTGTAAGAGCAGTGAGACTATGGACTCTTTACTGTAAGAGCAGTGAGACTATGGACTCTATACTGTAAGAGCAGTGAGACTATGGACTCTATACTGTAAGAGCAGTGAGACTATGGACTCTATACTGTAAGAGAAGCAGTGAGACTATGGACTCTATACTGTAAGAGCAGTGAGACTATGGACTCTATACTGTAAGAGCAGTGAGACTATGGACTCTTTACTGTAAGAGCAGTGAGACTATGGATCTCTTTACTGTAAGAGCAGTGAGACTATGGACTCTATACTGTAAGAGCAGTGAGACTATGGACTCTATACTGTAAGAGCAGTGAGACTATGGACTCTGTACTGTAAGAGCAGTGAGACTATGGACTCTATACTGTAAGAGCAGTGAGACTATGGACTCTTTACTGTAAGAGCAGTGAGACTATGGACTCTTTACTGTAAGAGCAGTGAGACTATGGACTCTTTACTGTAAGAGCAGTGAGACTATGGACTCTATACTGTAAGAGCAGTGAGACTATGGACTCTTTACTGTAAGAGCAGTGAGACTATGGACTCTTTACTGTAAGAGCAGTGAGACTATGGACTCTATACTGTAAGAGCAGTGAGACTATGGACTCTGTACTGTAAGAGCAGTGAGACTATGGACTCTATACTGTAAGAGCAGTGAGACTATGGACTCTTTACTGTAAGAGCAGTGAGACTATGGACTCTTTACTGTAAGAGCAGTGAGACTATGGACTCTTATACTGTAAGAGCAGTGAGACTATGGACTCTATACTGTAAGAGCAGTGAGACTATGGACTCTATACTGTAAGAGCAGTGAGACTATGGACTCTATACTGTAAGAGCAGTGAGACTATGGACTCTATACTGTAAGAGCAGTGAGACTATGGACTCTATACTGTAAGAGCAGTGAGACTATGGACTCTTTACTGTAAGAGCAGTGAGACTATGGACTCTTTACTGTAAGAGCAGTGAGACTATGGACTCTATACTGTAAGAGCAGTGAGACTATGGACTCTTTACTGTAAGAGCAGTGAGACTATGGAGCTCTATACTGTAAGAGCAGTGAGACTATGGACTCTATACTGTAAGAGCAGTGAGACTATGGACTCTATACTGTAAGAGCAGTGAGACTATGGACTCTTTACTGTAAGAGCAGTGAGACTATGGACTCTATACTGTAAGAGCAGTGAGACATATGGACTCTATACATGTAAGAGCAGTGAGACTATGGACTCTTACCGTAAGAGCAGTGAGACTATGGACTCTTTACCGTAAGAGCAGTGAGACTATGGACTCTTATACTGTAAGAGCAGTGAGACTATGGACTCTTTTACTGTAAGAGCAGTGAGACTATGGACTCTATACTGTAAGAGCAGTGAGACTATGGACTCTTTACTGTAAGAGCAGTGAAACTATGGACTCTTTACTGTAAAGAGCAGTGAGACTATGGACTCTATACCGTAAGAGCAGTGAAACTATGGACTCTATACTGTAAGAGCAGTGAAACTATGGACTCTTTACTGTAAGAGCAGTGAGACTATGGACTCTTTACTGTAAGAGCAGTGAGACTATGGACTCTATACCGTAAGAGCAGTGAGACTATAGACTCTTTACTGTAAGAGCAGTGAGACTATGGACTCTTTACTGTAAGAGCAGTGAGACTATGGACTCTTACTGTAAGAGCAGTGAGACTATGGACTCTGTACTGTAAGAGCAGTGAGACTATGGACTCTATACTGTAAGAGCAGTGAGACTATGGACTCTTTACTGTAAGAGCAGTGAGACTATGGACTCTTTACTGTAAGAGCAGTGAGACTATGGACTCTTTACTGTAAGAGCAGTGAGACTATGGACTCTATACTGTAAGAGCAGTGAGACTATGGACTCTATACTGTAAGAGCAGTGAGACTATGGACTCTATACTGTAAGAGCAGTGAGACTATGGACTCTTTACTGTAAGAGCAGTGAGACTATGGACTCTATACTGTAAGAGCAGTGAGACTATGGACTCTTATACTGTAAGAGCAGTGAGACTATGGACTCTTTACTGTAAGAGCAGTGAGACTATGGACTCTATACTGTAAGAGCAGTGAGACTAAGGACTCTTTACTGTAAGAGCAGTGAGACTATGGAGCTCTATACTGTAAGAGCAGTGAGACTATGGACTCTATACCGTAAGAGCAGTGAGACTATGGACTCTATACTGTAAGAGCAGTGAGACTATGGACTCTTTACTGTAAGAGCAGTGAAACTATGGACTCTTTACTGTAAGAGCAGTGAGACTATGGACTCTATACCGTAAGAGCAGTGAGACTATGGACTCTATACTGTAAGAGCAGTGAAACTATGGACTCTTTACTGTAAGAGCAGTGAGACTATGGACTCTATACTGTAAGAGCAGTGAGACTATGGACTCTATACTGTAAGAGCAGTGAGACTATGGACTCTATACTGTAAGAGCAGTGAGACTATGGACTCTTTACTGTAAGAGCAGTGAGACTATGGACTCTTTACTGTAAGAGCAGTGAGACTATGGACTCTTTACTGTAAGAGCAGTGAGACTATGGACTCTATACTGTAAGAGCAGTGAGACTATGGACTCTTTACTGTAAGAGCAGTGAGACTATGGACTCTATACTGTAAGAGCAGTGAGACTATGGACTCTATACTGTAAGAGCAGTGAGACTATGGACTCTATACTGTAAGAGCAGTGAGACTATGGACTCTATACTGTAAGAGCAGTGAGACTATGGACTCTATACTGTAAGAGCAGTGAGACTATGGACTCTATACTGTAAGAGCAGTGAGACTATGGACTCTATACTGTAAGAGCAGTGAGACTATGGACTCTTTACTGTAAGAGCAGTGAGACTATGGACTCTATACTGTAAGAGCAGTGAGACTATGGACTCTATACGGTAAGAGCAGTGAGACTAAGGACTCTTTACTGTAAGAGCAGTGAGACTATGGACTCTATACTGTAAGAGCAGTGAGACTATGGACTCTATACTGTAAGAGCAGTGAGACTATGGACTCTATACTGTAAGAGCAGTGAGACTATGGACTCTATACTGTAAGAGCAGTGAGACTATGGACTCTACACTGTAAGAGCAGTGAGACTATGGACTCTTTACTGTAAGAGCAGTGAGACTATGGACTCTATACTGTAAGAACAGTGAGACTATGGACTCTATACTGTAAGAGCAGTGAGACTATGGACTCTATACTGTAAGAGCAGTGAGACTATGGACTCTTTACTGTAAGAGCAGTGAGACTATGGACTCTATACTGTAAGAGCAGTGAGACTATGGACTCTATACTGTAAGAGCAGTGAGACTATGGACTCTATACTGTAAGAGCAGTGAGACTATGGACTCTTTACTGTAAGAGCAGTGAGACTATGGACTCTATACTGTAAGAGCAGTGAGACTATGGACTCTATACTGTAAGAGCAGTGAGACTATGGACTCTATACTGTAAGAGCAGTGAGACTATGGACTCTATACTGTAAGAGCAGTGAGACTATGGACTCTATACTGTAAGAGCAGTGAGACTATGGACTCTATACTGTAAGAGCAGTGAGACTATGGACTCTATACTGTAAGAGCAGTGAGACTATGGACTCTTTACTGTAAGAGCAGTGAGACTATGGACTCTATACTGTAAGAGCAGTGAGACTATGGACTCTATACTGTAAGAGCAGTGAGACTATGGACTCTTTACTGTAAGAGCAGTGAGACTATGGACTCTATACTGTAAGAGCAGTGAGACTATGGACTCTATACTGTAAGAGCAGTGAGACTATGGACTCTATACTGTAAGAGCAGTGAGACTATGGACTCTATACTGTAAGAGCAGTGAGACTATGGACTCTATACTGTAAGAGCAGTGAGACTATGGACTCTATACTGTAAGAGCAGTGAGACTATGGACTCTATACTGTAAGAGCAGTGAGACTATGGACTCTATACTGTAAGAGCAGTGAGACTATGGACTCTATACTGTAAGAGCAGTGAGACTATGGACTCTATACTGTAAGAGCAGTGAGACTATGGACTCTATACTGTAAGAGCAGTGAGACTATGGACTCTATACTGTAAGAGCAGTGAGACTATGGACTCTTATACTGTAAGAGCAGTGAGACTATGGACTCTATACTGTAAGAGCAGTGAGACTATGGACTCTTTACTGTAAGAGCAGTGAGACTATGGACTCTATACTGTAAGAGCAGTGAGACTATGGACTCTATACTGTAAGAGCAGTGAGACTATGGACTCTATACTGTAAGAGCAGTGAGACTATGGACTCTATACTGTAAGAGCAGTGAGACTATGGACTCTATACTGTAAGAGCAGTGAGACTATGGACTCTTTACTGTAAGAGCAGTGAGACTATGGACTCTATACTGTAAGAGCAGTGAGACTATGGACTCTATACTGTAAGAGCAGTGAGACTATGGACTCTATACTGTAAGAGCAGTGAGACTATGGACTCTATACTGTAAGAGCAGTGAGACTATGGACTCTATACTGTAAGAGCAGTGAGACTATGGACTCTATACTGTAAGAGCAGTGAGACTATGGACTCTATACTGTAAGAGCAGTGAGACTATGGACTCTATACTGTAAGAGCAGTGAGACTATGGACTCTATACTGTAAGAGCAGTGAGACTATGGACTCTTTACTGTAAGAGCAGTGAGACTATGGACTCTTTACTGTAAGAGCAGTGAGACTATGGGCTCTTTACTGTAAGAGCAGTGAGACTATGGACTCTTTACTGTAAGAGCAGTGAGACTATGGACTCTTTACTGTAAGAGCAGTGAGACTATGGACTCTTTACTGTAAGAGCAGTGAGACTATGGACTCTATACTGTAAGAGCAGTGAGACTATGGACTCTATACTGTAAGAGCAGTGAGACTATGGACTCTATTACTGTAAGAGCAGTGAGACTATGGACTCTATACTGTAAGAGCAGTGAGACTATGGACTCTATTACTGTAAGAGCAGTGAGACTATGGACTCTATACTGTAAGAGCAGTGAGACTATGGACTCTATACTGTAAGAGCAGTGAGACTATGGACTCTTTACTGTAAGAGCAGTGAGACTATGGACTCTATACTGTAAGAGCAGTGAGACTATGGACTCTATACTGTAAGAGCAGTGAGACTATGGACTCTATACTGTAAGAGCAGTGAGACTATGGACTCTGTACTGTAAGAGCAGTGAGACTATGGACTCTTTACTGTAAGAGCAGTGAGACTATGGACTCTATACCGTAAGAGCAGTGAGACTATGGACTCTTTACTGTAAGAGCAGTGAGACTATGGACTCTTTACCTGTAAGAGCAGTGAGACTATGGACTCTATACTGTAAGAGCAGTGAGACTATGGACTCTATACTGTAAGAGCAGTGAGACTATGGACTCTATACTGTAAGAGCAGTGAGACTATGGACTCTATACTGTAAGAGCAGTGAGACTATGGACTCTGTACTGTAAGAGCAGTGAGACTATGGACTCTTTACTGTAAGAGCAGTGAGACTATGGACTCTATACTGTAAGAGCAGTGAGACTATGGACTCTTTACTGTAAGAGCAGTGAGACTATGGACTCTATACTGTAAGAGCAGTGAGACTATGGACTCTATACTGTAAGAGCAGTGAGACTATGGACTCTGTACTGTAAGAGCAGTGAGACTATGGACTCTATACTGTAAGAGCAGTGAGACTATGGACTCTTTACTGTAAGAGCAGTGAGACTATGGACTCTTTACTGTAAGAGCAGTGAGACTATGGACTCTTTACTGTAAGAGCAGTGAGACTATGGACTCTTTACTGTAAGAGCAGTGAGACTATGGACTCTTTACTGTAAGAGCAGTGAGACTATGGACTCTATACTGTAAGAGCAGTGAGACTATGGACTCTATACTGTAAGAGCAGTGAGACTATGGACTCTATACTGTAAGAGCAGTGAGACTATGGACTCTATACTGTAAGAGCAGTGAGACTATGGACTCTATACTGTAAGAGCAGTGAGACTATGGACTCTATACTGTAAGAGCAGTGAGACTATGGACTCTTTACTGTAAGAGCAGTGAGACTATGGTCTCTTTACTGTAAGAGCAGTGAGACTATGGACTCTATACGGTAAGAGCAGTGAGACTAAGGACTATTTACGGTAAGAGCAGTGAGACTATGGAGCTCTATACTGTAAGAGCAGTGAGACTATGGACTCTATACGGTAAGAGCAGTGAGACTATGGACTCTATACGGTAAGAGCAGTGAGACTAAGGACTATTTGCTGTAAGAGCAGTGAGACTATGGACTCTATACTGTAAGAGCAGTGAGACTATGGACTCTACTGTAAGAGCAGTGAGACTATGGATTCTTTATGGTAAGAGCAGTGAGACTATGGACTCTATACTGTAAGAGCAGTGAGACTATGGACTCTATACGGTAAGAGCAGTGAGACTATGGACTGTATACTGTAAGAGCAGTGAGACTATGGACTCTATACTGTAAGAGCAGTGAGACTATGGACTCTATACGGTAAGAGCAGTGAGACTAAGGACTATTTACTGTAAGAGCAGTGAGACTATGGAGCTCTATACTGTAAGAGCAGTGAGACTGTGGACTCTTTACTGTAAGAGCAGTGAGACACTGCGTCATAGTGAGGTGAGAACCACCATACACACCCTGCCTACCGAGAGCTGCCCAAAGGGGTGTTACATTCCGTTATAAGCATGTTATAACGAGAGTCGTAGTAATGGTCGTGCAGTTCTGTGCCTTCATCAGATTTAATTCTGCTGTATATTTATCCTTCTTTTAAAACATATGTTTAATATTGCAATTCTCACTGCACACCAAGATGGACACCTGGAGCAGCTGTTGCGAGCAGGGACAGTACATGTCTTTCAGAGCGCACTTGGTCAATGTTTTGCGAGGCAGTACTGAACTAAGAAGGCCAGGTTCTATTGACATCACATTTTTGTCAGTCCGATTCCCACAATAGGCACTTATCCACCTCCTCCTCTCTATGGACATCCTCCCATCCCTAAAAGCTGCAGGGCACGCCCCTCCCACCTATCATATGTGAGAAGTGAAGTCTTGCCACACTATGTTGGAGCTGATCAGCCTGGGCGAGAATGACCACACAGCCAATTATTTGCTAAAGTTCATCAAGCAGCAAACATCCCGCTGGCCGTCTCCCTGACAAATCAGCAACAATAGCAGGAACATCGTGGCCGCCTTGAATCTGGGGGAAATAGCAAATGCACCCTGCGTGGCAGACATGATACATTTCAGCACTTTTTGAAAAAGTACACTGGCTTGCAGAGGGTGCTGGCCATGTCCTGGAGACTGTCCTCGTATTTCAGTGACTTATGTGGAAAGGAACACCCTTTTGGAATTGCAGAGACAGAAGGGTCTGCCATTGCACTGCTTGATCCGTGGTGTTCCAACTCGCTGGAATGCCACCTTGCAAAGCAAAATGAGGGAATGTTTTACTTCCACAGAAAGGCCAAATTCCTTTATTACCAGGATGCCTGACATCGATTTTTCTGAGGCCTTTCTCCATCCTCTCCAAGTCACTTAACTCCCTCTATCTCTGTTCAGTATCAACATAATGGAGAAATGTTCCCTTGTGCGCGCCAGGTTGAAACAAATCAGCAAACAGAGACCTCCTGCCTCAACGCCCGGGTTCAGCCCTACCTGGACTTTGGCTTTTCTCCAGTGAATACGGAGTTCCCTGACCCCCATGGACTTCTGGGCAGGCAGACTAGGACAATGGCCCGAACTGGTCCAGTATGCTCTCTGTCTTGTCTTGGCCAGTGCCATCTTGGAGAGGGTTTTCAGCGCGACAGTGGGCATCGTGAAGCCCAAACAGACAAAGTTATCCTCAGCCAGTGTACAAACATTAATTTTGTCAAACTGAAAGAGGCATGGATCCATGAGGATTTTTACACTCCTTTGGTTTAGGCCAATGAATGGATCTGCTACTGTCTGCCTGCCTGCCTATCAACATGTTCCATACCTTATGGCTGCTGCCACTTCCACTGTCGGCCTGCCTACCATCATATGCTTTATTGTATGGCTGCTGCTGCCATCATCCCACTGCCGGCCTGTCTACAATCATGTTCATATGGTTTCTGCTGTTTGCCTCATGTTCCATAATGTAGGGCTGCTGTGCCTCCACTTCTACTCCCTGCTGCTATTCACCCCTACAGGCACTGCCATTACCGCTGCACAGCTGCCATTTCTAATACTACTACCCCTAAACAGCTGCACACACATCTACTGCCTTGTCTCTTCCATGCTGTGCTGCTTGTCTTGCCACTAATATTGCAGCCACTATTAACCTACCCTTTCCACATCAACATTGTACTTGTGCTGCTATCAATTAAAAGAATAATTTTTTCAGGCTCTTTCAGAACAAGCCACAGTATTTCCGCAAATGGGCGAACCGCCATAGACTTCAATAGGCAGGTGAATTTTAAAACCCACAGGGACTCTTTCTGGCCACAATAGTGATGGAAAAGTTGTTTCAAGCAGACTAACACCTGAACTGTGGCATGCCGGAGGGGGATCCATGGCAAAACTCCCATGGAAAATTCCGTAGTGGACGCAGAGTCGGGTTTTAATCCATAAAGGGCATAAATCAACTAACATTCCTAAACTGTTTGGAATAACGTGCTTTAAAACATCCAGTGTGTGTATACGATCAGGTATGATGTTGTATCGATCAGGTAGTGTAAGGGTAACGCCCGCTTCACAGTGACAGACCAAACTCCCCATTTAACGCACCACAAACAACTGCAAACAGTCCATTTGCACAAGGTTGGACACCAAGCTAGCCATGTCCCATTCCTTGTCCTCACTGACGTCATTGAAGGTTTCTTCCTCCACCCAGCCACGTACAACACCAAGGGTCCCAGAAAGGTGACAACAAGCCCCCTGGGACGCCTACTGTGGTTGGTCTTCCACCTCCTCAAAGCCACATTCCTCCTCTGACTCCCCTTCCTCAGACTCCTCTCTCTGCGTTGCCGCAGGTCCAGCAATCGATGATGACAAGGCTGCTTCTGGTGGTGATGGTGACCACAACTCTTCCTCTTCACGCTCATCTTTGGCCTGATCCAGCACTCTTCGCAGGGCACGCTCCAGAAAAAAAGCATATGGGATGAGGTCGATGATGTTGCCGTGGGTTTGACTGACTAGGTTTGTCACCTCCGCAAAAGGACGCATGAGCCTACGGCCATTGTGCATGAGCGTTCAGTAACGCGGCCAAAAAATACCCAGCTCCGCAGAGGCTGTCCTCTTTTTTTTAAAATTTAAACTGCTAAGAACAGATTTTTTATCGCTGTTTTGTCCCCTATCAGGGGCCGGTGTATCGAATAGATTTTAGGAACCGGGAGATGGGAAAAGATGGTTGGTCGGTCCTCTTTCTTCCAATTTGGGGCACTGCGCGTGCGCCGCGCAATGTACTGTGACACCCTATATGAGTGGTGTGTCAACTAGTACTATTCCTATCAGGGGACGTGTATCGAATAGATTTTAGGAACTGGGAGATGGAAAAAGATGCTTGGTCGGTCCTCTTACTTCCAATTTGCGGGCACCGCGCGTGCGCCGTGCAATGTACTGTGCCACCAATACAAAAAGTGCGAACTACTATTCTTACCAGTTTAATCTTTGTTAAGTCCCCTATCAGGGGACGTGTATTGAATTGAATCCTTGCATGGGGAGATAGAGAAAAAAGCTTGCTCTGTCCGCTTCCTTCTAATTTTGGGCCCTTTCAATGGAATTTGCCACCAATGCAACTAGTGTTACCTCAGTACTATTCCTATCAGTTTAATCTCGGTTTTGTCCCTTATCAGGGCCAGGGCTGGTGTAGTGAATACATTTTTGTAACCGGGAGATGGAAAAAGACCCATGCTCGGTCCACTCCGGTTGAATTTTAGGTCACTGCGCGTGCGCCGTGCAATGTACTGTGCCACCAATATAAGTGGTGGGCACTGGCAGTGGGAACAGTACAGTCTGTGGGAGTGACTCACACTGGCAGGCAACTGCAATTATATTACAGAGGAAAAATGAAATGACTTTTATCTGCAAGGTACTGTGCCACCCTATATGAGTGGTGGGCACACAGTACAGTCTGTGGGCCTGCGGCCTCTCACACACAGGCAGGCAACTGCAATATATATATGGAAAAAATAAATAAAAGTAGACTGATGTACCTGCCCTAAAAAGGGCTTTTTGGGGTGCTGTCCTGACGCTGTCCTTACAGCAGATGAGTCTTTGAGGACTGTAGTGGACACAGAACACTGGCCTAGCTAACGCTTTCCCTATTAATTCAGCAGCAGCAGCACTCTCCCTGCTGCCTGCCGTCCTTGCTTTTTTTTTTTAGGAGGTGGGAGGGTCTTAGAGGAAGGGTATGCTGCTGATTGGCTGGAATGTGTCTGCTGATGTGAGGTACAGGGTCAAAGTGTGCTTAATGATGACGTATACGGGGCAGACCGAACATCGCATATGTTTGCCCGCCGCGGCGAATGTAAACAAGCGATGTTCGCCGGCAAATTGTTCAGGACATCTCTAATGGGCATCCCTCCTCTGCTTCAGCATAACAGAAGCATGTGCTGGGTTCCAAAGCATGCTAATATGCTGCTGCATCAGCAGGAAAGGATGTTCCTGCTCTACTATATAAGAGACTAACGTCACCAATGGAAGAGTTCACTAACTTAGAGAGCCAGCAGGGGGAAGAAAGGGGAGACAGGGGCAAAAATATGGGGTATTACTACTATAGCAGGCAAGGACTGTCTGCCACAATGTTAGTGGTCTGTGGCTTCGCTGTGGATTCTGGGATACAGGAATAAATGGGCTCAAACAACAGCTAAGTGAATAACTGATTCACTGAATAACAGAAATGATGAAAATCCCCTTGTGTAAGGTACATGGGATCATTCAGTAATGTTGTGCCTTACATTACTAACCTTATTGGGTCTCATGTGCCCCGCATTAGGCACAGTGGGTTCACCAATGTGAGGTACAAAACGTTACTTAATTCTGGGGTTATCTGTCTCAGATTACTTGAAAGTAAACCCAAGTACCTCCTGCATGAGATTCATTTTACCCTCACTGGGGTTCATCTTGGGGGCTGTTATGAATACAGTAATAAGATGCACGGTTCATGGAGATAATTCAGGTTTGAAGCTTTGGACGTAAACAAGGCTGTACTTTTTGTCTATATATGCAGAATACGTTTCCTCCATCGATCTCAAGCACAGCTGACCTCGGGTAAATACACGTTTGGCATATCCAGGCTAATGCCACCCAGAAATAAACACTCTTTTGATTTCTTTTCTTTGTGAATTCTTTAACGAGTTTCAAAGAACATCAAAACGGCTGTTCCCCTGTGTGACTTCTCTGATGATCCCGAAGTTTGCCTTTAGTAATAAAACAGTCCCCACATTTGGAACATGAAAATGGCTTCTCCCCTGTGTGAATCCTCATATGTGTAACAAGACTTGATTTTTCTGTAAAACATTTCCCACATTCTGAACATAAATACGGCTTTTCCCCAGAATGACTTCTCTGGTGAATCCTAAGTTTGACTTTTGTGATAAAACCTTTCCCACATTCTGAACAGGAAAATGGTTTCACCCCAGTATGACTTCTCTGATGTATAGCAAGATGGGATTTATCTATAAAACATTTGCCACATTCTGAACATAAATACGGCTTCTCTCCTGTATGACTTCTCTCATGTATAACAAGACTTAATTTATAAGTAAAACATTTCCCACAAAGTGAACATGAAAATGGCTTCTCTCCTGTGTGGATTCTCTTATGTTTAACAAGAGTTGATTTATCTGTATAACATTTCCCACATTCAGAGCACGAATATGGCTTCTCCCCTGTGTGAATTCTCTCATGTTTAACAAGAGTTGATTTATCTGTAAAACATTTCCAACATAATGAACATGTAAACGGCTTCTCTCCTGTGTGAATTCTCTCATGTTTAACAACATCTGACTTTTTTGTAAAACATTTCCCACATTCTGAACATGGATATGGCTTCTCTCCCGTGTGACTTCTTTCATGTGTTACGAGAGTTGATTTTTCTGTAAAACATTTCCCACATTCAGAACATGAAAATGGCTTCTCTCCTGTGTGAATTCTCTCATGTGTAACAAGTGTTGATTTCTCTGTAAAACATTTACCACATTCTGAACATGAATATGGCTTCTGTCCTGTGTGAATTCTCTGATGTTTAGCAAGATCTGATTTCAGTGTAAAACATTTCCCACATTCTGAACATGGGAACTGCTTCTCTCCTGTGTGAATTCTCTCATGTCTAACAAGATTGGACTTACACGTAAAGGATTTTCCACACTGAAAACATGAATAAGGCTTTTCTCCTGTGTGAATTCTTCTGTGTGTAAACAGACTTGAACTTTTTGTAAAGCGTTTTCCACATTCACCACAGTGATACCATTTACCCCCTTTCTGTTCAGTATTTGTGGTAAGAACCTGTGATTGTTCAGGGGAAGAGTCCTCCTGATTAGGTGGATTATATGACAGCTCTTTTCTGTCAGGTCCTCCTGAAGAGCGCTGCACGATATCTTCATCTTCTTCCTCAGAGTTCTTACTGGAATTTTCTGTTGGGATTAAAAATGGATTTAGTGATTTTTCTTAAATCATAAAGGAGACAGACTTATAACCCCTATCAGATGGGAGAGACCAGCAGGAATGAGACGTGTCTGTAGATTTCCTCCTCCCTCTGATTCAGTTCCTGGCGTTTGTTGAGAAGAGTCTAGATAAAACTCGGCAGCACCTTGTCAATCGCCCCGGCCAACACAAGGACTTAATATTGTTATTACATCACAGCCGCAGTCTAGAAGCCAAGGACGTGTGTCTACCCAATACGTCTCATGACAGAGGGTCTTCGTTTTACCCTTGGAGTACTCACACTACCTATAGATTACGGCTAACATATAAGACTACGCTTAACCCTTTGGGTACCGGAGGGTTTTGCATTTTCATTTTTCTTCCCTGCCTTTGCGGAGCCCTAACTTTTACTTTTCAGTCTTTTAACTACTGTTCACATAGCCGTATGAGGGCATGTTTTATGAGGGACAAGTTGTACTTTCTAATGTCCTCATTTAATAATGGCATACAATGTGGTGGGAAGCTGGAAAAAATTCCAAATGGGGTGGACTTTGAAGAATTTGTTTTTACAGCATTCCTTATGAGATATAACTGACCTGCTCCCGTCATTCATCCTCATTTTTTGCTGGACAATCTACAGTTTTTATTCATATCATTCTGGAGTTTTGTGACTTTTTGATTGCATTTCTTTTTTTTTTTAAATGCCATTCGCTATATGGGATACATTTTATATTTTAATAGAACGGGCGTTTTTGAATGCAGCGATGCCCATGATGTTTATATTTTTTGTTTATGTGTTTTCACTTTTATTTTGAGGAAAGGGGGTGAATTTTTTATTTATTTTCTTACTTTTCTTTAGTTCCTCTAGGAGGCTATAATACTCAGTAATGCGAGTATATGTTTAGCTTATGCTATGGTCCCATAGAACTACACTATTTGTGGTTTGCGGTTATCCTATGTTGGCTTGCCACCTGCACTTCAACATAGGAACTGCAGCTCTAATACGCTGGGTCTCTTCATATTAGAACGATAGACCGGCTTACCCGATCGCTGCACAGGGGAACTGTTCCTCACCCAGAAGCGTGACCTTTCGGGTTTTTGTCATTAAGATGCTGTGGTTGAGCTTCTTCACTACAGCATCTAAAGGGTTAAATACCTGCGATCCACATTATTGCCAGTAGCTGACATTAGCTACCGGCCTATGGCGCCCATTGCGTTCGTGAGTGGGCGCCATGTTTAAAGACCCTCCCAGTGCCTTATATGTACGGTGCTGGGAAGAAAAGGGTTAAAAGGTAATTGGTTTGCCATGAGCCCATGACAGCACCAAGACAAGTCCAGCCCAGAACACAAATGCATCACTAGACTATTCCATCAATGTCAGACAGTGCAGATGCCAGAAATGTGACCCGCACGCATCTCCAGAACGAGGTCCTTGACGTGAAAATTATAAGTGCGAGTTCCAGTTCAACAACTTCCAGGAGTCCCACGGTGGTGAATGGCTCGGGGGCCGCGCTTGTACAGTGCACCCTCCATTTTCAGCTCTGCTATTCTTAAAAGTAGCTGGATATTCTCGCTCGGCTGTTTTCGGAACTCTCATAATGAATAATGGAGAGCACGCTGCGCATGTGTGGTGTGCTCTCCTACTCTTCGGGGGTCCCTTTCTGGTGATAGGAGCAGGTCACAGAGGTGGGACCCACTCCTATCTGATATTGATGGCATATCCTTTACGATGATGTATCTGCAGTCAATGGGGACCAAAACCATCTATCATTTAACCTCTTAAGGACACAGGACGTACCCGTACGTCCTGTGTCCTCTCCCTAAAGATGGCGCCCGCTCCTGCTTCATGCGGGCGCCTTAGCCACGGGTGTCCGCATGGTTCTTGCAGCAGACTCCCGCGGCTAATGTCCACGACCAGCAGCGATGCCGATCCTGACCACGGCATCACCATCAATCCTGACCACGGCATCTGAGCGCGCATAAACCGCTCTGGCTTCCTCGTGTGGCGATCGGAGGAGCCGGAGCGCGCCTGTAGTAGCCTGGGTCTCTATGAATGAAACCCAGGCTGCTCTGTAGTATTTCCTATGGAGCCATCGCCTGTAATAGGCTTTATAGGAAATATGCGATTTTTTCATACATTCCAATGCTATTGCACCGGAATGTATGATAATCGCGATCAAATGATTGTAAGTTATAGTTATATAAAAGTGTAAAAAAAATAATTAAACAAAAAAAACAAAAAAAAAAACATTAAAGTTCAATTTACCCCCCTTTTGCAAAAATAAAAATTTAAAAATTTAAAAAATACACATCATGGGTGTCGCAATGTGTGAAAACACCCATACTATAAAAATATAAAAAATATTCCCCATACATCAAACAGCAAAACGGAAAAAAGCATCCAAATGGCGAATTCGCCATTTTTGGTCGCTTCATTTTCCACAAAAAATTACATAAAAGGTGATCAAAAAGTCACACACACCCCAGAATGGTATCAATAAAAAGATAAGATTATGACGCAAAAAATGAGCCCCCACACAGCTCCGTACATATAATTACAAAAAAGTTATAGGGGTCAAAACATGGTGACAAAAAAGTAAAACTGATTTTTTTCCCACTTTTGAATTTTTTTTCCACTATCAAAACGCAAGAAAACCTATACATATAGGGTATTGCCGGATTCGTACTGACCTGTAGAGTAAAAGTAACCATTTTATCGCACATCGAACGTTGGAATTTAAAAACCCGCAAAACTGTGGTGGAATTGCATTTTTCTTGCAATTCCACCCCATTTGGAATTTTTTTCCCGCTTCCCACTACATCATATGCAATATTAAATGGTGTCGTTGGAAAGTACAACTTGTCCCGCAAAAAACAAGCCCTCATATGTCTATGTGAACCGAAAAATAAAAAAGTTATGGCTCTGGGAAGGCAGGAAGCGCAAAACGAAAACGCAAAAAAAACAAAAAACCTCCGGTCCTTGAGGGGTTAAGTTCTGGATTCCAAATCCGCTCAGGAATCAAAGTGAAATTCAGGACAGCACTGCGTATGGTAGTCAGGACATCTTAGCAGGCTCCTAATGAGATGGCGGAGCGTGACCTGGGAGATTTCCGCTCGCACATGGATCAGGTCATCGGTGAGCTCCGGGGCCGCCCGTGGTACTGCTTGGCAGCACTGATACAGAATGTCCCAGAGGTTCTCGGTTGGGTTCATCCATGTCCTTAGCGTTAATGTCTTTGTCATCCAGGAACTGTCTGCACACGCTGGCCACGTGGGGCTGTGCCGTGCTCTGCACCAGCATCCGATCTGACAATGGCTGCTGTCACTTACTGGGAGGAAACTCTCACAACCAAGGAGGTGTGTGCAACCCTCCAAAGACATGCCTGCTGGATCAGTGTCAGACTGGGGTACCTAGGGCCCACCAGTAACATTTATTTTGGGGGCCCACCGTACGGATACATTCAAATATCATAAATAATTTAAGTTTTCTTTATATGAACATAGGCCGGCTGAGGTGCTGTACATTAGATATATGTATGTAGTGCAGTACATCTAATGTGTTATGTGCAGGGGGTGGGAGACTAAGGGCCCACCTTGCTCAGGGGCCCACCGGGGGATTCCCCTGTACCCCTGTGGGCCAGTCCCAGCCTGTGCTGGATGATGTTGCAGGCAGCATTACATTCACCACGACACTTCTAGACTCTTTGCCCAAGTCCCATGTGGTTGGGGTAGAGCGGCCCTCATCTTAGAAGAGAACAGGGACACCTGCCACTTGTGCTGTTCTCCGGTGGCATGCCAGTCAAGCTATACAGCGCTGGGCGCTGAGCACAGGTCCCACCACAAGACATCGTGACGTCTGACAGTAGCTGTGCGAGGTCAATCTATAGGGCCCTGGCACAGAGGAGTGAATAACGGTCTGGATGCTGGGTTCAAGCTCCTCTATGGCCAGGTCCGGATATCCTTGTTACAGTATCATCTTTAAGCTTTGGAGACTGGGAGAGGTCACACACCTTCTAGTGACACCATGTATGGATGTGACACCCTGGAGGAGCAGGACTACCTGTGCGACCTGACGGGACCACCAACAGTCACAGGGACCCTAGCGAAGAATTGTGCAGGACACCAGCATTAGGTGACCTAGACTTCAGGGATATTAATGTCACCAGTAGTCAGGAGGTCATACTGGGATTTATACCTATTAGGACTGGGCCATAATCGGGTCAATGGGAGTGATTCGCCCATTGTCGTTCTGGAGATGGCAGTTTTTGACTGAATCCCCATATCGTTTTATCCAAATAGTGCCCGCTTTTCTTTCCTTCTCTCCCGGCTCGGTTTGGGGCCAGCGGGAGGAATCATTTGCATGAAGAGGCAGGAGAATAGAGGAGGGGGCAGGGGAATGGGGAGGGGTCTCCTAGTTTACAGGAGTTAAATCGCACTACCTGCTGAGATCCCCTCAGGAAGTCCATTTGGTGCCGGTGGTGTTGGATCCTGGCCTCCGGACCCCCAAAGTTCAAAAATAGAAGAAAAAACCGCAGCACTCCAGCTTCTCAATGTCCATCTGTGTTTATTTTTCACCCAGCGAGCTGCATTGGGAAGCTGGAGCGCTGCGGTTTTTTCTTCTAGTTTACAGGAGAGCGTTTTGCTGCTGCTCAGGGTAAGGGGAATGTATGGGCTGCTGCGGTGGACATATGCAGCGGATGTATAATACAACAGGCACATGGCCCGGTGCCGAACCCCGTCATTTAACCCCTCAGCTGCCAAGATCAACAGCAACTGCAGCACCTGTGAGGACAGGCAGTGGGTTGCTGCTCAATTGCAGGGCTTCAACTGGTTACCATGGCACCCTGGACACTTCTGAAGCTTCCTATGGCTGCCATGGTAACCTCCCTGCTGCGCTGTGCACAGCTCACCAGGGAGCGCGGTATAATGCCATCCATGTTAACAGAATCTCTATTAGGGTGAATAGGAAAAAAGATAAAAAGATCCAAGGGTCCAGCCCCCTAAAGGGATTAAAAACTATTATTATAAAAAAAAAGTTTAAAAAAATAAAACAAAAATACATTAAGATATTAAAAGTTTAAATCACTGCCCTTTCCCAATTTTATTTATCAGGTATCTAATTTATAGAGAAAGATAGGTGGGGAGGGCCCTCGTCCACCGAGAGACGCTGGGAGACATATTACAGTTATACAATCTATTACAACACACGATTACAATACTTAATGATTAAATATAAAAATTCATAGATGCGTATAAAAAAAATCATAAATATAAAAAATTCATGCATGAATCCGGCATGTGCCACCTGAGTAATAATTCGCCATGTGGTGATATCATTCCTAATAATAGTCCATAGTTTGCAGCTTCTGACTGTATTATTATCTATGGACTATTATTGGGAATGATATCACCACATGGGCAATTATTACTCAGGTGGCACATGCCGGATTCATGCATGAATTTTTTATATTTATGATTTTTTTTTATACGCATCTATGAATTTTTATATTTAATCATTAAGTATTGTAATCATGTGTTGTAATAGATTGTATAACTGTAATATGTCTCCCAGCGTCTCTCGGTGGACGAGGGCCCTCCCCACCTAGCTTTCTCTATAAATTAGATACCACAATTGGGCTAGGGTGTTGCCCAGGGACAGCACCCATTCCTTGTTGTATTGAACGGAGAGCCACTGACCCCGCTTTTTTGTTGAAACGTAATATTTGTCAGGTATCGCCAGGTCCAAAAACACCTGAACTATTAAAATATTTGTAAAAACGCCGTAATGGGTAATTTTTTTGTCACCTTTCCCTCACCAAAAAAATAATTTAATAACTCATCACAAAGTTGCAACAGCGAGCTATAGCTTCGTAACTTCCTCTTTAAAGCAACTGTAGACACTGGTAAGGAAGCGGAAAGCTGATGAATACAGCAATTACTGGCGATATCCAAGTTGGATGAAAGTGTGGGGATCTTATAATGAACTCAAATCTGCGGCCACTTCTATATCCTCCAGCTGCACTTTAGCCATTTCTGCTTTCTGTAACAGTTTTGGAGATGTCAGCATTTTTTGGACATACTGTTGCTCCATGAAATCGTAATATTACCAAGGAGACTGTATATTAGACATCACATTCCTGAGGTTAATACTGCAGAGTGTGAACAGAACATTACATCTGGTCATCGTAATCACAGGATATTTTCTATATAATATAAGTACGACTTATGTATTCTGAATATTATCCAACAAGCACCACAGAAAAAATACAATAACGCCATTTATACCCGACGTCTATTCCAGTTTTTTTCTTTATCAGATTTTTATTTCTATACGGTTTTTATTAAAAGCTATAAGTGCAGGGCCCGCGGTGTGAAAGACAAACTGGCACGGTTTTATGATCTTACATCTACTGTATTTTATAGTCATTTCTTTTGCGCACCTGCCCGTCATTTTCTCTACATCGGTAAGCACCAGATAGAAGCAGCAGCTCCACAATATTCTGCTAAGATATTAAGAGCAGATCAAAACGCTTTTTAGAATCCATATCCATTTTTTGATCGATTTTTTTTTTTTTTTGTTTACTTATATGGAAAGTGAAACCCGTATTGATAGGAGATCCTAGCGCTCGTAAACCGCCTCTAGATCCCTATCCTCACGTAAATGCCCTTAATCTCTCTCTAGGTACCGCGCGGAGCTGCACTTACCTCTACTGATGTACCGGCTGTGATAAGTACCATGCTCTCTAGGGTAAGATAGGTGTGCGCTTGTTGGGAGTGTTCCCCGGCCGGTGGCTCGGGGCCTACTAAAAGGAATGACATAATAGACGCCCGTAGACTATAATGGGAATAAACTAGGAGCTCATTTGCAGGAAAATCTCTGTTATGGTGGACATTAACCCTTACCGCAGTGTTCCCGGGTAGAGGAGCATAATCTAAAATAAAAATTACCTTGGATTATAACTGTTTACTATAGAACGCAAAGGTGGGTGACATAATGGACGCCCATAGACTATAATGGGAAGTAATCCGTGACATAATGGACGCCCATAGACTATAATGGGAAGTAATCCGTGACATAATGGACGCCCATAGACTATAATGGGAAGTAATCCGTGACATAATGGACGCCCATAGATTATAATGGGAAGTAATCCGTGACATAATGGACGCCCATAGACTATAATGGGAAGTAATCCGTGACATAATGGACGCCCATAGACTATAATGGGAAGTAATCCGTGACATAATGGACGCCCATAGACTAGAATGGGAAGTAATCCGTGACATAATGGACGCCCATAGACTAGAATGGGAAGTAATCCGTGACATAATGGACGCCCATAGACTATAATGGGAAGTAATCCGTGACATAATGGACGCCCATAGACTATAATGGGAAGTAATCCGTGACATAATGGACGCCGATAGACTATAATGGGAAGTAATCCGTGACATAATGGACGCCCAGAGACTATAATGGGAAGTAATCCGTGACATAATGGACGCCCATAGACTATAATGGGAAGTAATCCGTGACATAATGGACGCCCATAGATTATAATGGGAAGTAATCCGTGACATAATGGACGCCCATAGACTATAATGGGAAGTAATCCGTGACATAATGGACGCCCATAGACTATAATGGGAAGTAATCCGTGACATAAAGGACGCCCAGAGACTATAATGGGAAGTAATCCGTGACATAATGGACGCTCATAGACTATAATGGGAAGTAATCCGTGACATAATGGACGCCCATAGACTATAATGGGAAGTAATCCGTGACATAATGGACGCCCATAGACTATAATGGGAAGTAATCCGTGACATAATGGACGCCCATAGACTATAATGGGAAGTAATCCGTGACATAATGGACGCCATAGACTATAATGGGAAGTAATCCGTGACATAAAGGACGCCCAGAGACTATAATGGGAAGTAATCCGTGACATAATGGACGCCCATAGACTATAATGGGAAGTAATCCGTGACATAATGGGCGCCCATAGACTATAATGGGAAGTAATCCGTGACATAATGGACGCCCATAGACTATAATGGGAAGTAATCCGTGACATAATGGACGCCCATAGACTATAATGGGAAGTAATCCGTGACATAATGGACGCCCATAGACTATAATGGGAAGTAATCCGTGACATAATGGACGCCCATAGACTATAATGGGAAGTAATCCGTGACATAATGGACGCCCATAGACTATAATGGGAAGTAATCCGTGACATAATGGACGCCCATAGACTATAATGGGAAGTAATCCGTGACATAATGGACGCCCATAGACTATAATGGGAAGTAATCCGTGACATAATGGACGCCCATAGACTATAATGGGAAGTAATCCGTGACATAATGGACGCCCATAGACTATAATGGGAAGTAATCCGTGACATAATGGACGCCCATAGACTATAATGGGAAGTAATCCGTGACATAATGGACGCCCATAGACTATAATGGGAAGTAATCCGTGACATAATGGGCGCCCATAGACTATAATGGGAAGTAATCCGTGACATAATGGACGCCCATAGACTATAATGGGAAGTAATCCGTGACATAATGGACGCCCATAGACTATAATGGGAAGTAATCCGTGACATAATGGACGCCCATAGACTATAATGGGAAGTAATCCGTGACATAACGGACGCCCAGAGACTATAATGGGAAGTAATCCGTGACATAACGGACGCCCAGAGACTATAATGGGAAGTAATCCGTGACATAACGGACGCCCATAGACTATAATGGGAAGTAATCTGTGACATAATGGACGCCCATAGACTATAATGGGAAGTAATCCGTGACATAATGGGCGCCCATAGACTATAATGGGAAGTAATCCGTGACATAATGGACGCCCATAGACTATAATGGGAAGTAATCCGTGACATAATGGACGCCCATAGACTATAATGGGAAGTAATCCGTGACATAATGGACGCCCATAGACTATAATGGGAAGTAATCCGTGACATAATGGACGCCCATAGACTATAATGGGAAGTAATCCGTGACATAATGGACGCCCATAGACTATAATGGGAAGTAATCCGTGACATAATGGACGCCCATAGACTATAATGGGAAGTAATCCGTGACATAATGGACGCCCATAGACTATAATGGGAAGTAATCCGTGACATAATGGACGCCCAGAGACTATAATGGGAAGTAATCCGTGACATAATGGACGCCCATAGACTATAATGGGAAGTAATCCGTGACATAATGGACGCCCATAGACTATAATGGGAAGTAATCCGTGACATAATGGACGCCCATAGACTATAATGGGAAGTAATCCGTGACATAATGGACGCCCATAGACTATAATGGGAAGTAATCCGTGACATAATGGACGCCCATAGACTATAATGGGAAGTAATCCGTGACATAATGGACGCCCATAGACTATAATGGGAAGTAATCCGTGACATAATGGACGCCCATAGACTATAATGGGAAGTAATCCGTGACATAATGGACGCCCATAGACTATAATGGGAAGTAATCCGTGACATAATGGACGCCCATAGACTATAATGGGAAGTAATCCGTGACATAATGGACGCCCATAGACTATAATGGGAAGTAATCCGTGACATAATGGACGCCCATAGACTATAATGGGAAGTAATCCGTGACATAATGGACGCCCAGAGACTATAATGGGAAGTAATCCGTGACATAATGGACGCTCATAGACTATAATGGGAAGTAATCCGTGACATAATGGACGCCCAGAGATTATAATGGGAAGTAATCTGTGACATAATGGACGCCCATAGACTATAATGGGAAGTAATCCGTGACATAATGGACGCCCATAGACTAGAATGGGAAGTAATCCGTGACATAATGGACGCCCATAGACTATAATGGGAAGTAATCCGTGACATAATGGACGCCCATAGACTATAATGGGAAGTAATCTGTGACATAATGGACGCCGATAGACTATAATGGGAAGTAATCCGTGACATAACGGACGCCCATAGACTATAATGGGAAGTAATCCGTGACATAATGGACGCCCAGAGATTATAATGGGAAGTAAATCTGGGACTTTGTGCCTGAACCATTCACCATATCAAATACACCTGTAGCGGGATTACTCTTCAAGTTCAGTGGGATTATTAAAAATTGAGATTAGGTGGGATTATAATGTTAATGTGCTACATAACACAGATTACTTCCCATTCTAGTCTATGTCCATTCCTTTGTGTCATTCCTCTTGTCATTCCATAGAAACCAATGATAATCCCACTTAGGCCTCATGCACACGATAGTTTTTTTTTTTGTGGTTCGCAAAACGGGCTTCCGTTGTTCCGTGATCCGTGTCAGTTTTTGCTTCCGTTGTGTTTCCGTGTGTCCTCCGTTTTTTTTTAGCGGACATGACCCAAAAGATTTTACCAAAAGACAGGCTGACAATTTTTGCCAAGTACCTGCCAAGGGATCCGCAAAAAAAACGAACGCGAAATGCGGATGACACATGGATGGCCATCCGCATTTTTTCACAGTCCCATTGACTTGAATGGGTCCGTGAACCGTTTTTCACGGACAAGAATAGGACAGGTTATATTTTTTTGACGGACTGGAATCACGGACCACGGACGCGGAGGACAAACGGTGCATTTGCTGAGTTTTCCACGGACCCATTGAAAACTGAACTTGAAGAGTAATCCCGCTACAGATGTATTTGATATGGTGAATGGTTCAGGCACAAAGTCACGGATTACTTCCCATTATAATCTATGGGCGTCCATTATGTCACGGATTACTTCCCATTATAGTCTATGGGCGTCCGTTATGTCACGGATTACTTCCCATTATAGTCTGGCTATGGCGTCCATTATGTCACGGATTACTTCCCATTATAGTCTATGGGCGTCCATTATGTCACGGATTACTTCCCATTATAGTCTATGGGCGTCCATTATGTCACGGATTACTTCCCATTATAGTCTATGGGCGTCCATTATGTCACGGATTACTTCCCATTATAGTCTATGGGCGTCCATTATGTCACGGATTACTTCCCATTATAGTCTATGGCGTCCATTATGTCACGGATTACTTCCCATTATAGTCTATGGGCGTCCATTATGTCACGGATTACTTCCCATTATAGTCTATGGGCGTCCATTATGTCACGGATTACTTCCCATTATAGTCTATGGCGTCCATTATGTCACGGATTACTTCCCATTATAGTCTATGGGCGTCCATTATGTCACGGATTACTTCCCATTATAGTCTATGGCGTCCATTATGTCACGGATTACTTCCCATTATAGTCTATGGCGTCCATTATGTCACGGATTACTTCCCATTATAGTCTATGGGCGTCCATTATGTCACGGATTACTTCCCATTATAGTCTATGGGCGTCCATTATGTCACGGATTACTTCCCATTATAGTCTATGGGCGTCCATTATGTCACGGATTACTTCCCATTATAGTCTATGGGCGTCCATTATGTCACGGATTACTTCCCATTATAGTCTATGGGCGTCCATTATGTCACGGATTACTTCCCATTATAGTCTATGGGCGTCCATTATGTCACGGATTACTTCCCATTATAGTCTATGGCGTCCATTATGTCACGGATTACTTCCCATTATAGTCTATGGCGTCCATTATGTCACGGATTACTTCCCATTATAGTCTATGGCGTCCATTATGTCACGGATTACTTCCCATTATAGTCTATGGGCGTCCATTATGTCACGGATTACTTCCCATTATAGTCTATGGGCGTCCATTATGTCACGGATTACTTCCCATTATAGTCTATGGGCGTCCATTATGTCACGGATTACTTCCCATTATAGTCTATGGGCGTCCATTATGTCACGGATTACTTCCCATTATAGTCTATGGGCGTCCATTATGTCACGGATTACTTCCCATTATAGTCTATGGGCGTCCATTATGTCACGGATTACTTCCCATTATAGTCTATGGCGTCCATTATGTCACGGATTACTTCCCATTATAGTCTATGGCGTCCATTATGTCACGGATTACTTCCCATTATAGTCTATGGGCGTCCATTATGTCACGGATTACTTCCCATTATAGTCTATGGCGTCCATTATGTCACGGATTACTTCCCATTATAGTCTATGGGCGTCCATTATGTCACGGATTACTTCCCATTATAGTCTATGGGCGTCCATTATGTCACGGATTACTTCCCATTATAGTCTATGGGCGTCCATTATGTCACGGATTACTTCCCATTATAGTCTATGGGCGTCCATTATGTCACGGATTACTTCCCATTATAGTCTATGGGCGTCCATTATGTCACGGATTACTTCCCATTATAGTCTATGGGCGTCCATTATGTCACGGATTACTTCCCATTATAGTCTATGGGCGTCCATTATGTCACGGATTACTTCCCATTATAGTCTATGGCGTCCATTATGTCACGGATTACTTCCCATTATAGTCTATGGGCGTCCATTATGTCACGGATTACTTCCCATTATAGTCTATGGGCGTCCATTATGTCACGGATTACTTCCCATTATAGTCTATGGCGTCCATTATGTCACGGATTACTTCCCATTATAGTCTATGGGCGTCCATTATGTCACGGATTACTTCCCATTATAGTCTATGGGCGTCCATTATGTCACGGATTACTTCCCATTATAGTCTATGGCGTCCATTATGTCACGGATTACTTCCCATTATAGTCTATGGCGTCCATTATGTCACGGATTACTTCCCATTATAGTCTATGGCGTCCATTATGTCACGGATTACTTCCCATTATAGTCTATGGCGTCCATTATGTCACGGATTACTTCCCATTATAGTCTATGGCGTCCATTATGTCACGGATTACTTCCCATTATAGTCTATGGCGTCCATTATGTCACGGATTACTTCCCATTATAGTCTATGGGCGTCCATTATGTCACGGATTACTTCCCATTATAGTCTATGGCGTCCATTATGTCACGGATTACTTCCCATTATAGTCTATGGCGTCCATTATGTCACGGATTACTTCCCATTATAGTCTATGGGCGTCCATTATGTCACGGATTACTTCCCATTATAGTCTATGGCGTCCATTATGTCACGGATTACTTCCCATTATAGTCTATGGGCGTCCATTATGTCACGGATTACTTCCCATTATAGTCTATGGGCGTCCATTATGTCACGGATTACTTCCCATTATAGTCTATGGCGTCCATTATGTCACGGATTACTTCCCATTATAGTCTATGGGCGTCCATTATGTCACGGATTACTTCCCATTATAGTCTATGGCGTCCATTATGTCACGGATTACTTCCCATTATAGTCTATGGGCGTCCATTATGTCACGGATTACTTCCCATTATAGTCTATGGCGTCCATTATGTCACGGATTACTTCCCATTATAGTCTATGGCGTCCATTATGTCACGGATTACTTCCCATTATAGTCTATGGGCGTCCATTATGTCACGGATTACTTCCCATTATAGTCTATGGGCGTCCATTATGTCACGGATTACTTCCCATTATAGTCTATGGGCGTCCATTATGTCACGGATTACTTCCCATTATAGTCTATGGGCGTCCATTATGTCACCCACCTTTGCATTCTATAGTAAACAGTTATAATCCAAGGTAATTGTCATTTTAGATTATGCTCCTCTACCCGGGAACACTGGCGGTAAGGGTTAATGTCCACCATAACAGATTTACCTGCAAATGAGCTCCTAGTTTATTCCCATTATAGTCTACGGGCGTTCCTTTCTGTCATTCCCCTCGTCATTCTGCAGAAAACAGTGATAATTCCACTTATTCTGAACATTAAATAATCCCACTGAATTTGGAGAGTAATCCTGCTAAATAATTATTATATTTGTCAAATGGTTTTGTCTCTAATTCAAATATTACATTTCCATTATTCTCTATGGGCGTCCATTCTGTCATTCCTTTTAGTAGGCCCCGGTGGCTCAACTCCTTCCTATGTAAGATGATCGCTCACATGGAAACTAAGTGACGTCACGTAGTGAACTACGGGTGCCTCAGAGTGTCAAACCAACGCGTTTCGGATAGAACTTTGTCAGGGAAAACGGCTTAACTGTTCTTGATGTCACTTATATAGGCTCGCATCTCACCCTCCTTTAACCCTTTCCTATAAACTTCCACCTATGTTGGGTAAATAACCTGCATTCAGTCCTACTGGTGTTACTGGTTCATACTGAAGATCCACCTCAGCTCTGCCGTACACATCATTTTAATATAATCTCTCTATATAAGAGGGGAGAGAAGGGGGTCAAAGGTAATAATGAAAGAGAAAAACAAGATAACAGTAACCAATAAAAATGGCAAGACGCAGTGTATCTTCAATATGAACAAGAAGCACCAGGTAATGGTAGACTGCATGGCTAGAGGCTGGATGTTATACACTGTGGTAATGGTAGACTGCATGGCTAGAGGCTGGATGTTATACACTGTGGTAATGGTAGACTGCATGGCTAGAGGCTGGATGTTATACACTGTGGTAATGGTAGACTGCATGGCTAGAGGCTGGATGTTATACACTGTGGTAATGGTAGACTGCATGGCTAGAGGCTGGATGTTATACACTGTGGTAATGGTAGACTGCATGGCTAGAGGCTGGATGTTATACACTGTGGTAATGGTAGACTGCATGGCTAGAGGCTGGATGTTATACACTGTGGTAATGGTAGACTGCATGGCTAGAGGCTGGATGTTATACACTGTGGTAATGGTAGACTGCATGGCTAGAGGCTGGATGTTATACACTGTGGTAATGGTAGACTGCATGGCTAGAGGCTGGATGTTATACACTGTGGTAATGGTAGACTGCATGGCTAGAGGCTGGATGTTATACACTGTGGTAATGGTAGACTGCATGGCTAGAGGCTGGATGTTATACACTGTGGTAATGGTAGACTGCATGGCTAGAGGCTGGATGTTATACACTGTGGTAATGGTAGACTGCATGGCTAGAGGCTGGATGTTATACACTGTGGTAATGGTAGACTGCATGGCTAGAGGCTGGATGTTATACACTGTGGTAATGGTAGACTGCATGGCTAGAGGCTGGATGTTATACACTGTGGTAATGGTAGACTGCATGGCTAGAGGCTGGATGTTATACACTGTGGTAATGGTAGACTGCATGGCTAGAGGCTGGATGTTATACACTGTGGTAATGGTAGACTGCATGGCTAGAGGCTGGATGTTATACACTGTGGTAATGGTAGACTGTATGGCTAGAGGCTGGATGTTATACACTGTGGTAATGGTAGACTGCACGGCTAGAGGCTGGATGTTATACACTGTGGTAATGGTAGACTGCATGGCTAGAGGCTGGATGTTATACACTGTGGTAATGGTAGACTGCATGGCTAGAGGCTGGATGTTATACACTGTGGTAATGGCAGACTGCATGGCTAGAGGCTGGATGTTATACACTGTGGTAATGGTAGACTGCATGGCTAGAGGCTGGATGTTATACACTGTGGTAATGGTAGACTGCATGGCTAGAGGCTGGATGTTATACACTGTGGTAATGGTAGACTGCATGGCTAGAGGCTGGATGTTATACACTGTGGTAATGGTAGACTGCATGGCTAGAGGCTGGATGTTATACACTGTGGTAATGGTAGACTGCATGGCTAGAGGCTGGATGTTATACACTGTGGTAATGGTAGACTGCATGGCTAGAGGCTGGATGTTATACACTGTGGTAATGGTAGACTGCATGGCTAGAGGCTGGATGTTATACACTGTGGTAATGGTAGACTGCATGGCTAGAGGCTGGATGTTATACACTGTGGTAATGGTAGACTGCATGGCTAGAGGCTGGATGTTATACACTGTGGTAATGGTAGACTGCATGGCTAGAGGCTGGATGTTATACACTGTGGTAATGGCAGACTGCATGGCTAGAGGCTGGATGTTATACACTGTGGTAATGGTAGACTGCATGGCTAGAGGCTGGATGTTATACACTGTGGTAATGGTAGACTGCATGGCTAGAGGCTGGATGTTATACACTGTGGTAATGGTAGACTGCACGGCTAGAGGCTGGATGTTATACACTGTGGTAATGGTAGACTGCATGGCTAGAGGCTGGATGTTATACATTGTGGTAATGGTAGACTGCATGGCTAGAGGCTGGATGTTATACACTGTGGTAATGGTAGACTGCACGGCTAGAGGCTGGATGTTATACACATGTGGTAATGGCAGACTGCATGACTAGAGGCTGGATGTTATACACTGTGGTAATGGTAGACTGCATGGCTAGAGGCTGGATGTTATACACTGTGGTAATGGCAGACTGCATGGCTAGAGGCTGGATGTTATACACTGTGGTAAAGCAGCATTCTGTCTGCAGGCTTTCCGTTATAGAAATTCTGTTATTTTTTGTTTTAAGCATATTCTAATGGAAAGCTAAACACGAATATGAACTCCCCTTTCCCTGGCAGATTCAAGAAGGCCCTTCTCAATGGTGAAAGGAAACGGGTCTGTTTGTTAGAGTCTAGCAGAGAACCAAGAACACTGGTGGGAGAGGGATAGATATGACTTTCCCAAATACTTAGGGGCATTGCAACACTGGAGAGAGGCTTAGACCTCACTGTGCAGGCGCTGACTGGGTTCAGTGAAATGGAGGTGGGGGGAGGAGGGCAAGATCAGGACTGTCAGGTCAGCAGTTGGGTTTATGTAGGAAGAAGAGGTAGAGGAAAAAGTGCCCGGGAGGCTAGTCCTGAGCTGGAACTCCCTAGTAAATATGCCTGTTTGGCTGATATTAGGGATGAAAGCCCAGGGCCAGCAACACTGCAGCAGGGCGCTGCTCCTAGCACCCAGGAGGATGACCACTGCAGGAAGGATGGGAAAAGGAGTGCGGCAAAGGTCAGACAGATGCTGGTGGTAGGGGACTCCATTACTAGGAGGACAGACAGGGTCATCTACCGCCGAGACCGTGAATGCCGAACAGTGTGTTGTCTGCCAGGTGCTCGGGTTCGGCATATTGCGGATCGGATTGACAGGTTGCTGGGTGGGGCTGGGGAGACCTGGAGGTCATGGTACACATTGGCACCAATGACAAAGTCAGGGGGAGATGGAAGGTCCTTAAAAATGATTTTAGGGAACCAGGAGAGAAGCTCAAGTCCAGGACCTCCAAGGTAGTGTTTCCAGAAATAGTACCAGTGCCACGAGCGTCACCAGAGAGAAAGCGGGAGCTTAGGGGTTAAATAGGTGGCTAACTATTTAGGATAGACAGGGTTAATAGAAAGGGTGGTGGCGTGTGCCTGTATGTGAGGAGTGATCTGACGACAAGTGTGAAAGAGGCAATTCTGGGTGCGGATGGTGAGGATGTGGAAACCTTACGTGTGAAAAAATAATACTTGGTGTCACCTACAGACCCCCTAACATCACAGGAGATAGCAGCTCAACAGTATAACCAAATAGAGCGGCTGCGCAGGCGGGGACAGTGGTGTAATGGGAGATTTCAGCTTCCCAGACATGGACTGGGGTCACGGTTCGGCCTCAACCGCAAAGCGGAGAACTTGCTGCAGGACCACTTTATGGGCCAGTTTGCAGAAGCTCCCACCAGGGGCGATGCTCTGCTGGATCTGGTAATCTCTAATGATGCAGAGCTTGTTGGACATGTTACTGCTTGAGAAACACTAGGTAATAGTGACCACAACATAAGTATATTCCCTCTACACTATAAGAAGCAAACTCTGTCAGGCAGAGCAAAGACACTGAATTTAAAAAAAGCTGATTTCCCCGGGTCGAGGGCAGCATTTCAGGGCATAGACCGGGAGCAGCTACTGTCACGTAATAATACTGAGGAGAAATGGGAGAGCTTCAAATCCACATTGAGGAATTCCACTAAAAAATGGATTCCTTTAGGTAACAAATATAAACGGCTAAAATGACCCCCCCCCCCCCCCCACGGCTTACAGCTACTGTAAAAAGGGCAACAAAAGACAAAAGGGCATTTAAAACTACAAATACGAGGGGTCAGATGTGGCCTTTGATGTTTACAACGGGCTTAATCAAGTCTGTAAAAAGGAGATAAAATTTGCAAAAATACAAAACAAACAGCAGGTGGCAAAAGAGAGCAAAACAAATCCCAAAAAATGACCTGAATGGCAATGATTGGTACAGACAAAAACTTGGGACCGCCATGGCGACCCCCGTTTCATGTACGTTTGCCAACATGTATCTTGCTAGGCTGGAGGACAGGCTCATCTTCTCAGTGTCTAACCCTTTTTCCCAGTTCCTGAAATGTTTCTTACGTTATGTTGATGACGTTTTTATTGTGTGGTCCGGTACCAGGGACCAATGCGAGGAATTCATACGCTACCTCAACAATAATGTCATGGGGATGAAATTCACCCTAAATTTTGGGGCTGCACGACTGGAGTTTCTGGACGTGGCTGTGGTGGTGGGTAGCGACGGCTTGGTCACGGAGGGCCATCGCAAGCCCACGGCGACCAACTCCTTGCTCCGCCACGACAGCTTCCATCCAGAGACAGTTAAAAAGTCGTTGCCGTATGGGCAGTTCATCAGATTGCGCAGAATTAACAGCGAGGTTGAAGGGTACCGGCACTAGGCGTCTGAATTGAAACAACGATTAATGGAAAGGGGTTATCCCCAGAGGGCTCTGGATAGAGACATGGATGAGGTAGAGAGGAGGTTCACCCAAGCAGATTTACTACGTAAGAACAGGGATGCTAATAGATCTAAAAATTCAAACAGAGAGCATAGGGCGGGCAGATTCGCCTTCTCTTTTAAATTCAGCCCTATGGCGGATCAGATTTGTACCGCCATCCATAAGAATTGGGAGATACTAAAGAGGGACAGCACCCTAAAAGAGTTAACGGAACAGAGACCCCTTATTGCATTTAGATGAAGTCACACATTGCGTGACAAGTTGGTCAGGAGTAGGTTAGCCCCCTTACGGTCCAACCAGTGGCTTAAGATGGACCGTCCATTAGGCAACTTCAAATGTGGAAATTGCCCCATGTGTAGATACAACTCATGTAAAAAGACCGTAGTGGTCGCAGGTATACACCACAGGGTACGTAGCTTTATCAGCTGCAGGAGTACATATGTGGTCTATATATTAAGTTGCACCTGCGGACGCCTTTATATAGGTAAAACTATCAGGTGCCTGTATGAACGCGTCCGCGAACACATCAACTCCATAGGCTCGGGAAAAGGCTGCCCGAGGGTGATAGAACATGTGAATATGGCACACGGTGGGGATGTCGGTTCCCTCTCCTTCTCGGGTTTGGAGATGGTGCAACCTCCACCACAGGGGGGTGATAGACACCTTCTCCTCCTCCAACGAGAAGCCAGATGGATACTACGTACCAGGGCAGCGGAAGGATTAGGGTTAAATGACCGCACTGATTTAGGTATGTTCATTTAGAACTATCCCGTGTGCAATGGAATTTGGGCCTTTCTCCCTCAATGCACTCCGATGTTCTTGCTCTTACCTGGTCATATTGTGCGGGAATACGCGACCCTTTTTGGCTTCGAGGTGTCCATATGTATGCGCTCCTGTTTCGTCACATGTTGTGGTCTTGTATGACCCGTCCTTTGTGAGTCGCATTATCTGTGCATGCGCTGTTTTTATGCCATACGCTGATATACTCTGTCATCATCTATTTGTAACATTGTCTTCTAAGATTCTTAGATGTCACATTGCTATGAATTGCCTGCAGACATCACGGAAGACTGACTATTTATGTTTATTTGTATCCTTTTTTTGTACCTTGCTATGTTTTTAAACCTTTTATTAGTGCCGTGGCATCGTCGCTGATTTTTCAGCTGATGAGGGAGCGCACGGCTTAATAAGGCAAGCGTATGCACGCTTTCTGACGTAGCAGCCCGACGAAGCGCTTTCAGTGCGAAACGGCTGTCGCTCAACTCACTGCATGAAATCCTTGGCGTCCTGCCCGACACTGCCTGCACACTGGTGTATTAAATAAAGCGATCCTATAGACCTCACTGGTGAGTGCCGCCCCGTTCTTTTCTACATTATCCAAGATTATTGTATCTATGCTTCTTGGGGCTGTGCACCGCTGAAAGTGTAGTGGCCACAGGGGACAGGCAGCTCTGCCTGATCGACTCGATTTCAGTCCGGGTGATTCCCTTGGAGTGCCGCTACCCTAACCCCCTTCGTTCTCGTCCTTAAATATATAAATGCCAAGGTCTGAGCAGGTAGGTCCCCTAAATAATGCTAAAGTAGGTTAGTCACTGAAGATAAGGAAAAGGCTGAGTTACTGAATGGGTTTTTTAACTCTGTGTATACAAAAGAAGAGAAAGGAGCTGATATCTGTGGTGCTGGGGCTGTTAGTACATCCAGTAATATATTCAATTGGCTAACTGTAAATTCGGTCCCAGATAAGTTTAATAAGGTAAATGTGAACAAGGCTCTGGGTCCAAGAGTGCTTAAAGAGCTCCGTTCAGTCATTGCTGTGCTCCTGTTTATAATTTTTAAAGATTCTCTAGGTACTGGTACAGTGCTTAGTGATTGGCACAAAGCAAATGTGGTGCCCATAGACCAGTTAGTTTTACTTCTGTTGTGAGAAAAATGTTTGAAGGACTCTTAAGGGACTATATACAGGAGTATGTGACTGTAAGTAATATTATAAGTGATAATCAACATGGGTTGTCAGACTAACCTGATTTGTTTTTATGAGGAGGTGAGTAGAAGCCTGGACAGAAGGGCGGCTGTCGATGTAGTGAGGTGAGTAGTAGTCTGGACAGAGGGGCGGCTGTGGATGTAGTGAGGTGGGTAGTAATCTGGACAGAGGGGCGGCTGTGGATGTAGTGAAATAAGTAGTAGCCTGGACAGAGGGGCGGCTGTGGATGTAGTGAGGTGGGTAGTAGCCTGGACAGAGGGGCGGCTGTGGATGTAGTGAGGTGGGTAGTAGTCTGGACAGAGGGGCGGCTGTGGATGTAGTGAAATAAGTAGTAGCCTGGACAGAGGGGAGGCTGTGGATGTAGTGAGGTGAGTAGTAGTCTGGACAGAGGGGCGGCTGTGGATGTAGTGAGGTGAGTAGAAGCCTGGACAGAGGGGCGGCTATGGATGTAGTGAGGTGGGTAGTAGCCTGGACAGAGGGGCGGCTGTGGATGTAGTGAGGTGGGTAGTAGTCTGGACAGAGGGGCGGCTGTGGATGTAGTGAAATAAGTAGTAGCCTGGACAGAGGGGCGGCTGTGGATGTAGTGAGGTGAGTAGAAGCCTGGACAGAGGGGCGGCTGTGGATGTAATGAGGTGAGTAGTAGTCTGGACAGAGGGGCGGCTGTGGATGTAGTGAGGTTAGTAGTAGTCTGGGCAGAGGGGCAGCTGTGGATGTAGTGAGGTGGGTAGTAGCCTGGACAGAGGGGCGGCTGTGGATGTAGTAAGGGGAGTAGAATCCTGGACAGAGGGGTGGCCGTGGATGTAGTGAGGTTAGTAGTAGTCTGGACAGAGGGACGGCTGTGGATGTAGTGAGGTGGGTAGTAGCCTGGACAGAGGGGCGGCTGTGGATGTAGTGAGGTTAGTAGTAGTCTGGACAGAGGGACGGCTGTGGATGTAGTGAGGTGGGTAGTAGCCTGGACAGAGGGGCGGCTGTGGATGTAGTGAGGTGAGTAGAAGTTTGGACAGAGGAGTGGCTGTGGATGTAGTGAGGTGAGTAGAAGTCTGGACAGAGGGGCGGCTGTGGATGTTGTGAGGTGAGTAGAAGCCTGGACAGAGGGGCGGCTGTGGATGTAGTGAGGTGAGTAGAAGCCTGGACAGAGGGGCGGCTGTGGATGTAGTGAGGTGAGTAGAAGCCTGGACAGAGGGGCGGCTGTGGATGTAGTGAGGTTAGTAGTAGTCTGGACAGAGGGGCGGCTGTGCATGTAGTGAGGTGAGTAGAAGCCTGGACAGCGGGAAGGCTGTGGATGTAGTGAGGTGAGTAGTAGACTGGACAGAGGGGCGGCTATGGATGTAGTGAAGTGAGTAGTAGTCTGGACAGAGGGGCGGCTGTGGATGTAGTGAGGTGAGTAGAAGCCTGGACAGAGGGGCGGCTGTGGATGTAGTGAGGGGAGTAGTAGTCTGGACAGAGAGGCGGCTGTGGATGTAGTGTTTCAGAATTTTGCAGTGCTTTGATCCTGTCCCTTATAGACGTTTAATAGGTAAAGTAAGGTCTATAGGCTCGGAAAGTATAGTTTGTAATTGGATTGACAACTGGCCGAAGGAACGCGTGCAGAGAGTTGCGGTCAATGATTCCTATTCAGTATGGTCCCAGGTTATAAGTGGTGACCCCAAGGTTCAGTGCTGGGTCCTCTATTATTTATTTGTTAATGATATAGAGGGTGGGATTAATAGCACCATTTCTGTTTTTGCAGATGACACTAAGCTGTGTAGTACTGTACAGTCTATGGAAGATGTCTATATACTACAAGCTGACATAGACACTCTGAGTGATTGGGCATCAACCTGGCAAATGAGGTTCAATGTGGATAAATGTAAAGTTCTGCATCTAGGTACTAATAATCTCTGTGCATCTTATGTCCTAGGGGGAGTAACACTGGAGAGTCACTTGTAGAGAAGGATCAGGTACTAATAATCTACATACATCATTTGTCCTAGGAGGAGTAACAATGGAGAGTCACTTGTAGAGAAGGATCGGGTACTAATAATCTACATACATCATATGTCCTAGGAGGAGTTACACTGGAGAGTCACTTGTAGAGAAGGATCGGGTACTAATAATCTACATACATCATATGTCCTAGGAGGAGTAACACTGGAGAGTCACTTGTAGAGAAGGATCGGATACTAATAATCTACATACATCATATGTCCTAGGAGGAGTAACACTGGAGAGTCACTTGTAGAGAAGGATCGGATACTAATAATCTACATACATCATATGTCCTAGGAGGAGTAACACTGGAGAGTCACTTGTAGAGAAGGATCGGATACTAATAATCTACATACATCATATGTCCTAGGAGGAGTAACACTGGAGAGTCACTTGTAGAGAAGGATCAGGTACTAATAATCTACATACATCATATGTCCTAGGAGGAGTAACACTGGAGAGTCACTTGTAGAGAAGGATCAGGTACTAATAATCTACATACATCATATGTCCTAGGAGGAGTAACACTGGAGAGTCACTTGTAGAGAAGGATCGGATACTAATAATCTACATACATCATATGTCCTAGGAGGAGTAACACTGGAGAGTCACTTGTAGAGAAGGATCAGGCACTAATAATCTACATACATCATATGTCCTAGAGGGAGTAACACTGGAGAGTCACTAGTAGAGAAGGATCAGATACTAATAATCTACATACATCATATGTCCTAGGAGGAGTAACACTGGAGAGTCACTTATAGAGAAGGATCGGGCACTAATAATCTATATACATCATATGTCCTAGGGGGAGTAACACTGGAGAGTCACTTATAGAGAAGGATCAGGTACTAATAAACTACATACATCATCTGTCCTAGGAGGAGTAACACTGGAGAGTCACTTGTAGAGATGGATCAGGTACTAATAATCTACATACATCATATGTCCTAGGAGGAGTAACACTGGAGAGTCAGTTGTAGAAGAGGGATCGGGTACTAATAATCTACATACATCATATGTCCTAGGGGGAGTAACACTGGAGAGTCACTTGTAGAGAAGGATCAGATACTAATAATCTACATACATCATATGTCCTAGGAGGAGTAACACTGGAGAGTCACTTGTAGAGAAGGATCAGATACTAATAATCTACATACATCATATGTCCTAGGAGGAGTAACACTGGAGAGTCACTTGTAGAGAAGGATCAGGTACTAATAATCTACATACATCATATGTCCTAGGAGGAGTAACACTGGGGGAGTCACTTATAGAGAAGGATCAGGTACTAATAATCTACATACATCATATGTCCTAGGAGGAGTAACACTGGAGAGTCACTTATAGAGAAGGATCGGGTACTAATAATCTACATACATCATATGTCCTAGGAGGAGTAACACTGGAGAGTCACTTGTAGAGAAGGATCAGGTACTAATAATCTACATACATCATATGTCCTAGGGGGAGTAACACTGGAGAGTCACTTGTAGAGAAGGATCAGATACTAATAAACTACATACGTCATATGTCCTAGGAGGAGTAACACTGGAGAGTCACTTGTAGAGAAGGATCAGGTAGTAATAATCTACATACATCATATGTCCTAGGAGGAGTAACACTGGAGAGTCACTATTACAGAAGGATCAGGTACTAATAATCTACATACATCATAGGTCCTAGGAGGAGTAACACTGGAGAGTCACTTGTAGAGAAGGATCAGATACTAATAAACTACATACGTCATATGTCCTAGGAGGAGTAACACTGGAGAGTCACTTGTAGAGAAGGATCAGATACTAATAAACTACATACATCATATGTCCTAGAGGGAGTAACACTGGAGAGTCACGAGAGGAGAAGGATTTGGGTGTCCTTGTAGATGGTAGATTAAATAACAGCACAATGTCAATCAGCTGCTTCTAAGGCCACCAGGATATTGTCATGTATGAAGCGAGGCCTGGACTCGAGGGCAGGGATGTGATATCACCACTTTACAAATCATTGGTGCGGCCTCATCTGGAATATGCAGTTCAGTTCTGGGCACCAGTCCATAGAAAGGAAGCCCTGGAGCTGGAGAGAGTACAGAGGAGAGCGACTAAACTGATGAGGGGCCCGGAGGGTCTGAGTTATGGGGGAAGATTAAAAGAATTACATAGATTTAGTCTTGAGGAGAGAAGGAGAGACGTCTAAGGGGGGACAGGATTAACCTATACAAATATATAAATGGGTCGTGCCACAAATATGGGGAAAAGCTTTTCTGTGTAAAATGCCCTCAAAAGACAAGGGGGCGCTGCCTCCGACTGGGGAAGAAAAAGCTCAGTCTCCAAAAGAGTCAAACTTTCTTTACTGTAAGAGCTGTGAATCTGTGGAATAGACACCTCCGGACGTGGTCACAGCAGGAACAGGGGACGGGTTTATACAAGGATTCTTTACTGTAAGAGCTGTGACTCTGTGGAATAGACACCTCAGGACGAGGACACAGCAGGAACAGGGGACGGTTTATACAAGGATTCTTTAATGTAAGAGCTGTGAATCTGTGGAGCAGTCACCTCAGGACGTGGTCACAGCAGGAACAGGGGACGGTTTATACAAGGATTCTTTACTGTAAGAGCTGTGAGTCTGTGGAGCAGTCACCTCCAGACGTGGTCATAGCAGGAACAGGGGACGGTTTATACAAGGATTTAGATGAATTCCTCAAAGTAAATGACATTAATGCTTATGAAAACGTGTAGAAATCTGAGTCTCACTTCCTTCTGGGATTCCCGTCCCCACCGATCCCTTGGTTGAACTTGATGGACTTATGTCTTTTTTCAACCGCATCATTTCAACTATGTAACTTTGCGAGCAGGAGTCCGTAGCGGTCAAGTTTTAGTTTCTTGCCAGATCTGGAACTAATCATTGGCAGTAGATTCCAGAGGTGACAGGAAGCAGAAGCGGTACCCCCTACTGGTGACCATACACATCAAGGAAAGGGGTCTTGCTGGTCACAGACACATGGTCAGTTATTTATGGATATTTTCATTCATTTTCTGGCCATCTGTTGGTTTTTATTGGTCGTTTTGCATCCATTTGTAATGGTCATTAAAATGGGTGAATTTGATTGTTTTTTTAAATCCCAACTCCTGCCGTGCTCTCACATTATACATAACGCCCCCATAATGCCCCCTAGACATCAAATGCCCTTTATAGTGCCCCTGAGTACAACTTGGTGATCCCTAAATATGTCCATTTAGTGGCCCGCAGTATTAATAAAGGCTATGTACACCTTTGGGGGCATTTCTATTTTTTTTATCATTGCATTGTACTCATTTTGAGCTAAAAATACATTTTTTAAATTGGTCTTTATTAAAAAATATGGAGCCCTTTTCCCTGCACAGGACTGGGAGGCTCTAGTTGCAGAATCTGAATTTTCTCTCTGCTCCGTCAAATTCTTGTGGTCTGTGTAGATGATGATGGGATGACATGCACCTTCCAGAATATGATGCCACTCCTCCAGGAACAACTGACTAGCAAGCAGTTCTCTAGCCCCCTATAGAATAATGTCACTCAGCAGAGATGAAGGACTCCAAGAAAAAGATGCAGGTAACCATCTTGCCGAAGGTTCCCTTTTAAGTAAGCAGAGCTCCAGCTCCCATGAAGGATGCATCCACCTCCAAACGAAGGAACTGCTGGATAGTGGAGCATCTATACATAACAGAAGGCCTGCGTGAAAAAACTAAAATGCAGACTTGCCCTCTGGTGTCCATCCCTGAGCATTCACACCCTTCTGCCAGGGGAGGTAAGTGATTGAATAAATTGCCAATACAGTGGTCCCTCAAGTTCCAGGACAACCATTGTATGTTGAGTAATTGGTTCTAAAGCCCCAAAATGTCATCCAAGATAAGAGAAAATTAAGATTTAAGAAAAATAGGCAGATAACTAAGATAAAACAAGTCCTTGCATATAACAGTCAGGAATAGCTGCTAACTAGCAATAATACCGCTATTCTACCAGGGAAGTGGCCCTGATTGGTTGGATCGGAGTCTGGGGCATTGTATGTTGAGTCTGGTTTCAGCTCACGATGGGTCAGAACAGACCGCTGTATGCTGGAGGCCATTGTATCCTGAGGCCAATGTATCTTGAGGGATCACTGTAATTTGGCAAAATCTAAGAACTGCTGGATGACTCTTAGACCTGTAGGATGAGGCCAGCCCAAACAGCTTCTCTGGGTCCATCTGAAGACCATGGTCAGATATAATGTAACCAAGGTATGGATGCTTTCTCTAAAAAAAAGCACTGCAGCACAGAAGAGACACTGCTGTGACGTGAGAGAATACGGCTAGGCCACCCTTTACTAAACAGGCCCTAGTATCACCTAAGGCTGAATCGCCACCAACCAACCGGCCTCAATATCCTTGCTGATGCCAGAGAAGAATTGCACTAAAGCCTACTGCTACTGTTTGTATTTTCAAGTTCTACGTTGCAATTAGTAAAAAGGACTTTGTTACATTCAATTCTGGCCTCATTTTTCAGTGCTACAGGGACCCCAGGGAGGTAGGTGGACGCCGTGACACTACATCAGGGCCACAACCACTCCCGTCCTCTACACTGGCTCCCACAGAGGTTTGCTGCACTCGGCATCTGAGGCGTTAAAGGTCCATGATCTGCATTATCACCGATTGCGGACTGGGCCACCAAGTGTCTGCTGTGTAAAACATCAGGTGGTTACGGTGCTCACTCAGCTCCTGAGCAGGCGCCATCTCTAAAGACCCAAATTGTCTGAATGAGGTTAAAAAGTTGTGTTTGTTTTAGGTTCATTTCACCTGCTTGATCCTACATTCAGCCAGAATCTGCTGTTGGGGAAGAGTCAGTGGATCCCCCAAAGATCACATCATACAGGCAGCCCACTCTTAGCACTGATCCTGGCCAGTACAGCAGCCGGTAATAAGCCTTGACTGGACCCCGGAAAGACAACTCCCTCCGCTCCTGCACATAACACAGGGGTCACTGCGCGGAGTGCTACTTTACTGCAGCTCTAAGTGGAGCCTCACCTGAAGAAACTTAGGAATCCAATATTCCATACCTGTGGTGACATGGACTGGAAGGTCCTCCTCCACCTCACTCTTACACGGGGGATCGCCCATCATCCGCTCGTCTTCATCCTCCACTTTAATATCAGTCACATCTTCCCTCTGATTTCTCATCTGTAACAATTCGGGACAACACAGCAGACAGGTGGGAAATCTAACAGACCCACATAAGAGACCCCCACAATCTATGACCCCCCTATAGAGATGTGTATAGGGCTCAGCTCCATCTACCTGATGGTTCTCTGGGAGCTTCTCCTCTGGACAGTCCTGGAAGTACAAAGAACGGGGACATCTCTCGGGGGGATTTCTCCTCGAGGATCCTCCTGTGAAGACACAAGTGCACGGTGACTGAATACATGGCCTCCTATAAGACCTATAGATCAGACACTTCTCTCAGATCCTTCACCTCTAGGTTTAGTGATCGGGGCCTAAATAACAATGCTGTGTCCTCCTAGACAAAACGGTGGAGAGCAGGGTGTGTAGGATTGGGGTATTGGGGGCCGGGGTAACAGGGAGAAAGAAAGCCTCTCACCTGCCGGTGTTGTGCTGGGTGCGATTGCTCGTATTCTGTCAAATACTTGCCGCTGCATGCCCTGCTGCCGGCACTCGGGGTTGAGGTAATCACACAGGGTCATAGAAGTAGTAAAAAAGGAGTTGTCAGCGATACTGTAAGAAGGAGTATGAAGGACCCTTGTATGAAGGATAACTCGGCTTTATTGATGATAAACGCGTTTTTGGGATCGGACCGACCCCTTCCTCAGGTAAGTACATTAACAGTTAAGAGACGCAAAAGTGGTTGTTGAAAAGCTTGTTTTGGTGGCAAAAGAGGAAGACAGGCATCGCCCACAAGGTTAAATAAACATATATAAAATCATATAAAAGAATTTCACAATGAAATGAAGAGTGGTGGGTGGGAAATTAAGGGACCTCACAAGGTGATCAGTTCATCACCTCATTATACTTCTGAGCTGTCGATAGCCACAGCTATCTAGACTTTTCTAGCCACTGCTACAAGATGAGGTCATTGAATATCCCATATAGTCAACTCCAGAGGATAAGCATTGCACAGAGGATTCCGCTTTTTGTAGACCGGCCCAGCCGATAGACAATTTAACCTGATCTATCCTGTAGAGTCTGTCTGCGGCCTACAGTGCATAGGACGCACCACACAAGCCCTACATCAAAGGTTAAATCGGCATAGGTACAATATCAAGAGGAAGCACCTGAAACAGGGACTTTCAAAACACTATGTTCTCCAACACGATGGTAACTGGCAGGGCCTTGGCTCATGCCTATGACCATGATAAAGATAAGTTCTGCATTTCCCATATGTGTGTGAGGGAGTATAAAAAACTAAACTTTATTTGTTTTTGTTAAAATAAGGAGGGAATGGGAGTGTTCCTATAAACCTTTCTCCACCTGGTGTACATGAATCGTGACTCAGAGGACCATGTGGCTACACTAGCGCCGGCAGGCTGTCTCCATGTCGGTGGAACAGCCGATATGCAGCATTATATTTGGCAATAATAGACAGCTGTTCTAAATCAGCTAATAACAGGCTCCTGATGAATCGTGAAACGCGTTGAGTCTCCATGCTGAGCGTGATTAGAATGTTGAATGCCTCTGTGCTGGTGTGCAGTGTATCCACACTAAGCTTTGTGAACGCCTAGCCTGTTTCGCCAACGGCTGTGAACAGCATCCCTTGAATGTTAGGGGGCACAGCGTGGTGAATGACTGCAGGCTGGCAGAAGCCTCATCCAGATAGCTGCTAATCATACCTGGCGTAGGGGTGAATGTTAAAATACATTCACCTCTCTGGTGTGACTCAACAATACCCCAGACAAACACGGGGATTGTTAAGACATTAGCAGCAAGTGTGGATTACTATTACTGTGGTGGACACAAACTAGTCCCACCTAGTGTTACCTTCCTCCTGGTCATTCACACGGCTATGCCTGAGGTGATCTACATTGCACCTTGGTCGCTGCAATTGTGCTATCATGACCTATTTGCTCACGGTCCTCTGAGTCACGGTTCGTATACACCAGGTGGAGAAAGGCTTATAGGAACACTCCTATTCCCTCCTTATTTTAACAAAAATGAAAAAGTTGAGTTTTTATACTCCCTCAAACACATCCCCTTTTTCTTCTGTGAATCCATTTTGATTAGAGAGGTGAAACTAACATAATACATACAACCGTGATAGCATACTGGACAAAACCTGTTTATACTGGTATAGTACTGGGGCAGGAGAACCTCCATATGGACATATATGTAAAATTAGGGTCATTTACAAACAGACATAAGCCACTTTTATGGCATATATCTGGCGGAGATTCTGTCACACACCGTGTACAGCCGTGGTCAAAAGTTTAGAGAATTACATAAATATTGGAAATTGGAAAAGTTGCTGCTTAAGTTTTTCTAATAGCAATTTGCATATCCTCCAGAATGTGATGAAGAGCGATCAGATGAATCGCATTGTCCTTCTTTGCCATGAAAACTTAATCCCAAAAAAAACTTTCCACTGCATTTCATTGCTGTCAGTAAAGGACCTGCTGAGATAATTTCAGTAATCGTCTTGTAACTCAGGTGAGAATGTTGACGAGCACAAGGCTGGAGATCATTATGTCGGGCTGATTGGGTAAAATGGCAGACTTGACATGTTAAAAGGAGGGCGATGCTTGAAATCATTGTTCTTCCATTGTTAACCATGGTGGCCTGCAAAGAAACGCATGCAGCCATCATTGCGTTGCATAAAAATGGCTTCACAGGCAAGGATATTGTGGCTACTAAGATTGCACCTCAATCAACAATTTATAGGATCAAGAACTTCAAGGAAAGAGGTTGAATTCTTGTTAAGAAGGCTTCAGGGCGTCCAAGAAAGTCCAGCAAGCGCCAGGATCGTCTCCTAAAGAGGATTCAGCTGCGGGATCGGAGTGCCACCAGTGCAGAGCTTGCTCAGGAATGGCAGCAGGCAGGTGTGAGCGCATCTGCACGCACAGTGAGGCGAAGGAAGATGGCCTGGTGTCAAGAAGGGCAGCAAAGAAGCCACTTCTCTCCAAAAAACCATCAGGGACAGATTGATCTTCTGCAGAAAGTTTGGTGAATGGACTGCTGAGGACTGCGGCAAAGTCATATTCTCCGATGAAGTCTCTTTCCGATTGTTTGGGGCATCTAGAAAAAGGCTTGTCCGGAGAAGAAAAGGTGAGCGCTCCCATCAGTCCTGTGTCATGCCAACAGTAAAGCATCCTGAGACCATTCATGTGGGGGGTTGCTTCTCATCCAAGGGAGTGGGCTCACTCACAATTTTGCCCAAAACACAGCTATGAATAAAGAATGGAACCAAAACCCCCTCCAACAGCAACTTCTTCCAAAAATCCAACAACAGTTTGGTGAAGAACAATGCATTTTCCAGCAGGATGGAGCACCGTGCCATAAGGCAAAAGTGATAACTAAGTGGCTCGGGGACTAAAACGTGGACATTTTGGGTCCATGGCCTGGAAACTCCCCAGATCTTAATCCCATTGAGAACTTGTGGTCAATCCTCCAGAGGCGGGTGGACAAACAAAAACCACTAATTCTGACAAACTCCAAGAAGTGATTATGAAGAATGGGCTGCATCAGTCAGGAATTGGCCCAGAAGGTGATTGAGAGCATGCGCAGTCGGAGTGCAGAGGTCCTGAAAAAGAAGGGCCAACACTGCAAATACTGACTCTGCAGAAATGTCATGTAATTGTCGATAAAAGCCTCTGAAACGTATGAAGTGCGAGTAATTATATTTCACTACATCACAGAAACAACTGAAACAAAGAGCTAAAAGCAGTTTAGCAGCAAACTCTGTGAAAACTAATATTTGTGTCATTCTCAAAACTTTTGGCCACGACTGTACTACTCCATGTAATAAATTACTCTGCAGGACATTGTTCTCCAGAGAAAGACATCTGGGGACATTGTATCTGAGTCCATAGGATGGTTCATACTGGACAAGACCAGTTCATACTGGTGTAGTACTGGGGCAGGAGACCCTCCGTATGGACATATATGTCCCCTGTGTAATCTCCGTCATGTTGAGTCCCTACAGTAATAGGTAAATGTGCGGTTCTGCTTTATACTGATGAGATGAATGTAATCCGCCTGATTATGTCTGCTGATAATACTCTGACAGTTGGAGACATCGTATCTGTGTCCATAGGATGGTTCATACTGGACAAGACCAGTTCATACTGGTACAGTACTGGGGTAGGAGAACCCAATATCAAAATCTCTGACAACCCCTTTAGTTTTTCATTGGTAAGCCGGATGTAGTGTGAGCTTTGTGTATTTGATTCCAGCTTACTTGCATGGTGGTGGCCTGTTGTCTATTTGTGTTGTTTGTCATTGTAGCCTGGGATCTGTAGTTCTCCTGCCTTTCACTGCTGCCAGCATTGATGTTTGTGGCTTCCTGTGCATTCTGTTAATTGCCTGTTTGTTCACTGGAATTCCTCCATTCCAGCCTGTACACCATCTCCATCGCCCATTTGCTCCATTGTCAGATTGCAGTCTCTTTTATCCACCATCATCATTCAGTTCCTGTCATCTAGAATGTCCTGCAGGTACCGGAGTATCCAGGAAAGTCCATTTCTGCAGCCTTGTTACACGGAGTTCATTAGGTGGGACCGTCCCTGAGGTATGTATACTAAAGGGCTGGACAGTTCATGCATATAGGTGGCGTCTAGATGTAGAAGACTGATGCACACTCAGTTAAAGCTTGCATGAGGACTGGCGCCGCTTCTCAGGTCATCCTAGATATTTCTAACCTGATGAAGAGGACTTAAGATTCCCCGAAACGTGTTGTTCTTACTTCTCCATGCGCAATTTATTGAAATAAAGAAGAATTTTGAAACTTTCAAGACTTTTTATGCCGGGTTCTTGTGTGCCGAAGCAGGCATTTTAACTCCAACCTAAACATATCCTTGCAAGATTGTGCATCTCAATTAGAAGGAACTACCACCTGCAGCAGCACACCCGACGACTACACACCTTGCATCAATGAGCCTTCAATAGGGTTGTGCCTGTCTTTAGAACAACCCCCCAAGGTGAACCTCCACTTTTTACTCTGTATATTTAACACATTGTGAAGAATGTACTACCCTATTGTGCGCTTTTTCCTGTGCCCCAACTATCTAGGCACGCCTGAATAGCCACAATCCTAGATGTTGAAGCCTACAAGGCACAATCACATAAGGCAAGGGCACAAAAGCCCCTAACTGCAGCCTGCGTTTCACGTAAAGGAAAATTGTGAGGTTGTGAGTCTTTATCCTGCTCTATAGACCATATCTAGGGGGGTGCAGCACACAACAACCTCTATACACCTGCTGAGGAACAGTTGGGAGCATAACCACGAGAGCTGGTCAACACAAGAGGCATCATCCAAGAGGTTCTGCCCCAGTTCCCACCCTTATCACAACCTGATTTTGCAGCATAAAGAGGAAATCAAAGCCCATGACATATTGCTAATGTGAAACCCCGCAGCTAGAACACTCTGTGAGACAGGTTCGTTCTTAGATGCAACGGGTCTGCTCTGTCAGACATGAACAACTGGAGGATGTCTAAGAGCTAGAAGTGCCCGGTGATCCGACCTTCTCCAGTCCAGCAAATTGTATCTTCTCTGCTTGTGGAGTGACTAGTAGAGGATCCCGGATGAAAGTCAGAAGGAATATTGGAAGGCCCCTAGGCTGGACTCTCACTATAGTATATCATGTAAGAGCCTTCCATTGGAGGTATATATTACGTGGGTTTCCCAACATAGACCTCTTATAGAAGGCTCTGCCATATGTCACTGAATAGTCAGATTGTACAAGAAAATGTATAAGGTGCCGCTACCATACCAGCCATAGGGACGCCAAAATAGAATCTGCCGACTGAATAGAGCACTATGGAGAAGACTTACATAAACAGCAAACATGATCTGCTCTACACATAAAGGTATTAAGTCTTCAACATGTCCCCCAGTACCAGCCTGTGGCCATTTACTGAATATATGTCTCTTCTTACCGTGCGATGTCAGAGGCTGGGGATCTTCAATCATGGCGTCCTTGTACAGGTCCTCATGTTCCCCTAAATACTCCCACTCATCCGAGGAGAAATAGACAGCGACATCTTGACACCTTATAGGAACCTGACAACACAATGACACCGTCATCACCCAGACCCCTCCAGTGCTGGAGTATTTCCCAGCATTCCCAGCAGTGTCACCTCTCCAGTTAGCAGCTCCAACATCTTGTGGGTGAGTTCTAGGATCTTTTCCTCATGTATAACTGGGTGAAGGGGAGCCTCTGTGATGGGGTGAGGGGTCCTGCTCCACCCTCCTGACTCATGAAGATGGATGATGGGACTCACTAACAGTGTCTTCTTCACTATTGTGAAAGCCTGTAAATGGAGAGACATTTTGGGAACTGAACTGTAGTATTCTTCTCTCAGCAAAAAGATGGAGACTAGGGTTAGGGTTAGCCTCTACTGTATAGAGACAGACTACTCACTAAAAGGGGCAGTTCTGGAGAACAACTCAAAAGACCCTGATGAAACAGATCCAAAGACCATGTCAACAAATGGAGGAAGGAAAGATTTATTAAGACCCGCATTTTACACGCAGATATTACTATCACCACAATCAATGTTAGGACCAGGCTATGGAGCAGAAATGTATACCAGCAAGGGAGTCGTTTTCTGCAGTAGTACTAAAGGTGATGGGCCATGAAAGCCTGCCCCAAAACACACCACACATTAAAAAGTAGCAAGTGTATAAATCACACAAAAATTTTGCACAAGTACAGCATACACCCAACCTCACGACTCTGTGATAGCAGTTTTATAGCACAGAGAAAATGATAAATTTCCCACTTTAATTCTAACATATATAAAGGTCTCCGTCGTGTCCTCCCTTTCTCTTCTCTCATGTAACATATATAAAGGTCTCCATCGTGTCCTCCCTTTCTCTTCTTCTCTCATGTAACATATATAAAGGTCTCCATCGTGTCCTCCCTTTCTCCTCTTCTCTCATGTAACATATATAAAGGTCTCCGTCATGTCCTCCCTTTCTCTTCTCTCATGTAACATATATAAAGGTCTCCGTCGTGTCCTCCTTTCTCTCTCTCTCATGTAACATATATAAAGGTCTCCGTCGTGTCCTCCTTTCTCTTCCTCTCATGTAACATATATAAAGGTCTCCGTCGTGTCCTCCCTTTCTTCCTCATGTAACATATATAAAGGTCTCCGTCGGTCCTCCTTTCTTCTCCTCATGTAACATATATAGAGGTCTCCGTCATGTCCTCCCTTTCTCTTCTCTCATGTAACATATATAAAGGTCTCCGTCGTGTCCTCCCTTTCTCTTCTCTCATGTAACATATATAAAGGTCTCCGTCGTGTCCTCCCTTTCTCTTCTTCTCTCATGTAACATATATAAAGGTCTCCGTCATGTCCTCCCTTTCTCTTCTCTCATGTAACATATATAAAGGTTTCCATTGTGTCCTCCCTTTCCCTTCTTCTCTCATGTAACATATATAAAGGTCTCTGTTGTGTCCTCCCTTTCTCTTCTCTCATGTAACATATATAAAGGTTTCCATTGTGTCCTCCCTTTCCCTTCTCCTCTCATGTAACATATATAAAGGTCTCCGTCGTGTCTTCCTTTCTCCTTCTCTCATGTAACATATAAGGTCTCCGTCTGTCCTCCTTTCTCTTCTTCATGTAACATATATAAAGGTCTCCGTCGTGTCCTCCCTTTCTCTTCTCTCATGTAACATATATAAAGGTCTCCGTCGTGTCTCCCTTTCTCTTCTCTCATGTAACATATATAAAGGTCTCCGTCGTGTCCTCCCTTTCTTCTTCTCTCATGTAACATATATAAAGGTCTCCGTCGTGTCCTCCCTTTCTCTTCTCTCATGTAACATATATAAAGGTCTCCGTCGTGTCCTCCCTTTCTCTTCTCTCATGTAACATATATAAAGGTCTCCGTCGTGTCCTCCCTTTCTCTTCTCTCATGTAACATATATAAAGGTCTCCGTCGTGTCCTCCCTTTCTCTTCTTCTCTCATGTAACATATATAAAGGTCTCCGTCGTGTCCTCCCTTTCTCTTCTTCTCTCATGTAACATATATAAAGGTCTCCTGTCTGTCCTTCCTTCTCCTCTTCTCTTCTTCTCTCATGTAACATATATAAAGGTCTCCGTCGTGTCCTCCCTTTCTCTTCTTCTCTCATGTAACATATATAAAGGTCTCCGTCGTGTCCTCCCTTTCTCTCTTCTCTCATGTAACATATATAAAGGTCTCCGTCGTGTCCTCCCTTTCTCTTCTTCTCTCATGTAACATATATAAAGGTCTCCGTCGTGTCCTCCCTTTCTCTTCTTCTCTCATGTAACATATATAAAGGTCTCCGTCGTGTCCTCCCTTTCTCTTCTTCTCTCATGTAACATATATAAAGGTCTCCGTCGTGTCCTCCCTTTCTCTTCTCTCATGTAACATATATAAAGGTCTCCGTCGTGTCCTCCCTTTCTCTTCTTCTCTCATGTAACATATATAAAGGTCTCCGTCGTGTCCTCCCTTTCTCTTCTTCTCTCATGTAACATATATAAAGGTCTCCGTCGTGTCCTCCCTTTCTCTTCTTCTCTCATGTAACATATATAAAGGTCTCCGTCGTGTCCTCCCTTTCTCTTCTTCTCTCATGTAACATATATAAAGGTCTCCGTCGTGTCCTCCCTTTCTCTTCTTCTCTCATGTAACATATATAAAGGTCTCCGTCGTGTCCTCCCTTTCTCTTCTTCTCTCATGTAACATATATAAAGGTCTCCGTCGTGTCCTCCCTTTCTCTTCTTCTCTCATGTAACATATATAAAGGTCTCCGTCGTGTCCTCCCTTTCTCTTCTTCTCTCATGTAACATATATAAAGGTCTCCGTCGTGTCCTCCCTTTCTCTTCTTCTCTCATGTAACATATATAAAGGTCTCCGTCGTGTCCTCCCTTTCTCTTCTTCTCTCATGTAACATATATAAAGGTCTCCGTCGTGTCCTCCCTTTCTCTTCTTCTCTCATGTAACATATATAAAGGTCTCCGTCGTGTCCTCCCTTTCTCTTCTTCTCTCATGTAACATATATAAAGGTCTCCGTCGTGTCCTCCCTTTCTCTTCTCTCATGTAACATATATAAAGGTCTCCGTCGTGTCCTCCCTTTCTCTTCTTCTCTCATGTAACATATATAAAGGTCTCCGTCGTGTCCTCCCTTTCTCTTCTTCTCTCATGTAACATATATAAAGGTCTCCGTCGTGTCCTCCCTTTCTCTTCTTCTCTCATGTAACATATATAAAGGTCTCCGTCGTGTCCTCCCTTTCTCTTCTTCTCTCATGTAACATATATAAAGGTCTCCGTCGTGTCCTCCCTTTCTCTTCTCTCATGTAACATATATAAAGGTCTCCGTCGTGTCCTCCCTTTCTCTTCTCTCATGTAACATATATAAAGGTCTCCGTCGTGTCCTCCCTTTCTTCTTCTCTCATGTAACATATATAAAGGTCTCCGTCGTGTCCTCCCTTTCTCTTCTCTCATGTAACATATATAAAGGTCTCCGTCGTGTCCTCCCTTTCTCTTCTTCTCTCATGTAACATATATAAAGGTCTCCGTCGTGTCCTCCCTTTCTCTTCTTCTCTCATGTAACATATATAAAGGTCTCCGTCGTGTCCTCCCTTTCTCTTCTTCTCTCATGTAACATATATAAAGGTCTCCGTCGTGTCCTCCCTTTCTCTTCTCTCATGTAACATATATAAAGGTCTCCGTCGTGTCCTCCCTTTCTCTTCTTCTCTCATGTAACATATATAAAGGTCTCCGTCGTGTCCTCCCTTTCTCTTCTCTCATGTAACATATATAAAGGTCTCCGTCGTGTCCTCCCTTTCTCTTCTTCTCTCATGTAACATATATAAAGGTCTCCGTCGTGTCCTCCCTTTCTCTTCTTCTCTCATGTAACATATATAAAGGTCTCCGTCGTGTCCTCCCTTTCTCTTCTTCTCTCATGTAACATATATAAAGGTCTCCGTCGTGTCCTCCCTTTCTCTTCTCTCATGTAACATATATAAAGGTCTCCGTCGTGTCCTCCCTTTCTCTTCTTCTCTCATGTAACATATATAAAGGTCTCCGTCGTGTCCTCCCTTTCTCTTCTTCTCTCATGTAACATATATAAAGGTCTCCGTCGTGTCCTCCCTTTCTCTTCTTCTCTCATGTAACATATATAAAGGTCTCCGTCGTGTCCTCCCTTTCTCTTCTTCTCTCATGTAACATATATAAAGGTCTCCGTCGTGTCCTCCCTTTCTCTTCTTCTCTCATGTAACATATATAAAGGTCTCCGTCGTGTCCTCCCTTTCTCTTCTTCTCTCATGTAACATATATAAAGGTCTCCGTCGTGTCCTCCCTTTCTCTTCTTCTCTCATGTAACATATATAAAGGTCTCCGTCGTGTCCTCCCTTTCTCTTCTTCTCTCATGTAACATATATAAAGGTCTCCGTCGTGTCCTCCCTTTCTCTTCTTCTCTCATGTAACATATATAAAGGTCTCCGTCGTGTCCTCCCTTTCTCTTCTCTCTCATGTAACATATATAAAGGTCTCCGTCGTGTCCCCCTTTTCTCTTCTCTCATGTAACATATATAAAAGGTCTCCGTCGTGTCCTCCTTTTCTCTTCTTCTCTCATGTAACATATATAAAAGGTCTCAGTCGTGTCCTCCCTTTCTTCTTCTCTCATGTAACATATATAAATGTCTCCGTCGGTCCTCCCTGTCTTCTCTCATGTAACATATAAGGTCTCCGTCTGTCCTCCCTTTCTCTTCTTCTCTCATGTAACATATATAAAGTGGTCTCTCTCAGATTGTCGTCATTCTCTCTTTCTCTTCTCTCATGTAACATATATAAAGGTCTCATCGTAGTCCTCCCTTTCTCCTCCTCTCATGTAACATATATAATGTCTCCGTCATGTCCTCCTTTCTCTTCTCTTCATGTAACATATATAAAGGTCTCCGTCGTGTCCTCCCTTTTTCTTCTTCTCTCATGTAACATTTATAAAGGTCTCCGTCGTGTCCTCTCTTTCTCTTCTTCTCTCATGTAACATATATAAAGGTCTCCGTCGTGTCCTCCCTTTCTCTTCTCTCATGTAACATATATAAAGGTCTCCGTCGTGTCCTCCCTTTCTCTTCTCTCATGTAACATATATAAAGGTCTCAGTCGTGTCCTCCCTTTTTCTTCTTCTCTCATGTATCATCTGTTTGAGCTGCAGGCTTCTCTTCGCTCACCAGGTGCAGTGTTGTAAATGGAGAAGCTGCTGGGCTTAGTATCACAGCTCAGACCCCCCATTCGTTTCAATAAGAATGAACTGCGACTAGGCTTGTATCTTCTCAAATAGTTGTCATTATCTATTTGGTGGGGCTCCCCGGTGTCAGACCACCGATCAGATACTTATGATCTTATTGGAACCAAAGCCTCAGTCTGTTTGTCCCCTGTCCTCATTTACCTTACCTTCCACTGCTTCATTAAAATATTTGTTCACATTGTTCCCATTTCCCTTTTTTTTTTTTTTTTTTTTTAAGATTCCTATCAAGTTCTCCCTTTTCCTTCTACTTCCATGTAAATTATGGGACTAGATGGACCATGTGTTCTTCTCCAGCCATCACTTTGTATGTGACTATACAGATGTCATACTGCAGGGACCATGTGTTCTCCTCCTGCCGTCACCTTGTATGTGACTATATAGAGGTCAGACTGCAGGGACCATGTGTTCTTCTCTTGTCCTCACCTTGTATGTGACTATATAGAGGTCAGACTGCAGGGACCATGTGTTCTTCTCTTGTCCTCACCTTGTATGTGTCTATATAGATGTCAGACTGCAGGGACCATGTGTTCTCCTCCTGCCGTCACCTTGTATGTGACTATACAGATGTCAGACTGCAGAGACCATGTGTTCTCCTCTTGCCCTCACCTTGTATGTGACTATATAGATGTCAGACTGCAGAGACCATGTGTTCTCCTCCTGCCGTCACCTTGTCTGTGACTATATAGATGTCAGACTGCAGAGACCATGTGTTCTCCTCCTGCCGTCACCTTGTCTGTGACTATATAGATGTCAGACTGCAGAGACCATGTGTTCTCCTCCTGCCGTCACCTTGTCTGTGACTATATAGATGTCAGACTGCAGAGACCATGTGTTCTCCTCCTGCCGTCACCTTTTGTGTTCATATAAAGATGACAAAGGAACAGTAGAAATGTCCCCTCAAGGCCTCTCTGCAGCCACTTATCCCTCGTGTTTCTGTCCACTTCACCTTCTCCTAACTACTACAAGTAGACCATTGGTCACCATGAAACATCACCGACCATACTGGTGGCTGATCTTCATGTCCTCCATCACTCGGAAGGTCTGGAGGCCGTGGTCCAGGAGCCTGGACTCCTCCTATGATGGATTCTCCTTCCTGATGTCCCACGTGTTACAGAATACAGTAAAGAGAGAGAAATCTAGAAAGGTTTACCTCTCCGCTCAGCAGGGAGATGATCTCCAAGGTGAGGTCCAATATTCTTCTGCTCATCTCCTTCCTGTCCATCTTCGGTGGGTCATTCAGGAGAAAACTGGACGAACTGCAGGCGCCTTAAGGAGGAGAAAATGGAATCATCCAGGGGAAGAGCATTAGTGATACCCAGAGGAGCACTTACTGATCCAGGAGAGACCCCGCTCCTCAGAGCCCCCGGCACCTGGCATACAGGGGGACGCCTAACCCAATGCGTGGTGTATCCACAGGGTGCGGGAGAAATGTCTTACAGATGAGGAGAACAGAGGCAGCCATCCCCATCAGACAGTGAAAGGAGAGGAGCCCAGACCTCGGCAGCTCAGTCCACACATCCGGCGCTGCAGAAAAGGTGAGAAACTCAGCATTTATCCCATACATCAGCAGCAGACGCGTTTCTGACCCCTCCGGTAAGTGGGAATATAAAGATGAAACGACAATACAAAACACTAGAAAATCGGAGGTAAAATAAGGTCCGTTCTCTGAGGAGCCGCTTTGGGATCACAATCCCGCGACTTCTCAGTTTACTAGGAGGCTTTGGGCATCACCCGCTTCCTCCAGGGGTTTTCTATGTCTGAAGAGACCCTCGTGGACCCCTCTGTGCCCTGGAAGGATTCCTAACGTTTCTGCTGAGTCACAGGTTCTCCGATTCGGCAGACGGGCGGCTCGCCCTGCAGGGGACGCCATACACGATGCTGCTGCTGTAGTCTACGAATCCTTGGATCTTCCGGGGCCCGCCCTCCACCGCTCTTGGGGCACATTCACTAAAGGACTCGCAAGACTTTTAGATGTAAATAGCGTTAGATGTCGTCTTTCTGACTGGCCGTGTGATAAAATATTGTCACACGGCTGGTTTTGCAAAGTATATGTCAGTTGGGCGTGATAGAGGCAGCGTGGGGGCGTGCCGAGGGCTATGGCGGGGCTGAGACTCCAGCTGGCTCCACGTAGTGAGGGGCATTAGTCCTACCGCGTCTCCTTCAGTAGAAGGTCAGCACTAAAAACCCGACCGGCGCAGTCACGGCTTCGCCATCTTTATGTTACATGAAATGATCTCAAAAGGGTCAACACAAGATCTAAAGGATCACATTAACCCTGCGTCTCCTGATCTGACAGGTAATAATAGGAGCCGGCTCCATACTGGCCGGTGTCAGGAGGTCTCCTCAGTAACTATAACCCCCAGCATGTAATAATAGGAGCCGGGCTCCATACTGGCCGGTGTCAGGAGGTCTCCTCAGTAACTATAACCCCCAGCATGTAATAATAGGAGCCGGGCTCCATACTGGCCGGTGTCAGGGGGTCTCCTCAGTAACTATAACCCCCAGCATGTAATACTAGGAGCCGGGCTCCATACTGGTGTCAGGAGGTCTCCTCAGTAACTATAACCCCCAGCATGTAATACTAGGAGCTGGGCTCCATACTGGCCGGTGTCAGGAGGGCTCCTCAGTAACTATAACCCCCAGCATGTAATAATAGGAGCCGGGCTCCATACTGGCCGGTGTCAGGAGGGCTCCTCAGTAACTATAACCCCCAGCATGTAATACTAGGAGCTGGGCTCCATACTGGCCGGTGTCAGGAGGTCTCCTCAGTAACTATAACCCCAGCATGTAATAATAGGAGCCGGGCTCCATACTGGCCGGTGTCAGGAGGTCTCCTCAGTAACTATAACCCCAGCATGTAATAATAGGAGCCGGGCTCCATACTGGCCGGTGTCAGGAGGTCTCTCAGTAACTATAACCCCCAGCATGTAATAATAGGAGCCGGGCTCCATACTGGCCGGTGTCAGGAGGTCTCCTCAGTAACTATAACCCCAGCATGTAATAATAGGAGCCGGGCTCCATACTGGCCGGGTGTCAGGAGGTCTCCTCAGTAACTATAACCCCAGCATGTAATAATAGGAGCCGGGCTCCATACTGGCCGGTGTCAGGAGGTCTCCTCAGTAACTATAACCCCAGCATGTAATAATAGGAGCCGGGCTCCATACTGGCCGGTGTCAGGAGGTCTCCTCAGTAACTATAACCCCCAGCATGTAATAATAGGAGCCGGGCTCCATACTGGCCGGTGTCAGGAGGTCTCCTCAGTAACTATAACCCCAGCATGTAATAATAGGAGCCGGGCTCCATACTGGCCGGTGTCAGGAGGTCTCCTCAGTAACTATAACCCCCAGCATGTAATAATAGGAGCCGGGCTCCATACTGGCCGGTGTCAGGAGGTCTCCTCAGTAACTATAACCCCAGCATGTAATAATAGGAGCGGGCTCCATACTGGCGGTGTCAGGAGGTCTCCTCAGTAACTATAACCCCCAGCATGTAATAATAGGAGCCGGGCTCCATACTGGCCGGTGTCAGGAGGTCTCCTCAGTAACTATAACCCCAGCATGTAATAATAGGAGCCGGGCTCCATACTGGCCGGTGTCAGGAGGTCTCCTCAGTAACTATAACCCCCAGCATGTAATAATAGGAGCCGGGCTCCATACTGGCGGTGTCAGGAGGTCTCCTCAGTAACTATAACCCCCAGCATGTAATAATAGGAGCCGGGCTCCATACTGGCCGGTGTCAGGAGGACTCCTCAGTAACTATAACCCCCAGCATGTAATAATAGGAGCCGGGCTCCATACTGGCCGGTGTCAGGAGGTCTCCTCAGTAACTATAACCCCAGCATGTAATAATAGGAGCCGGGCTCCATACTGGCGGTGTCAGGAGGTCTCCTCAGTAACTATAACCCCAGCATGTAATAATAGGAGCCGGGCTCCATACTGGCCGGTGTCAGGAGGTCTCCTCAGTAACTATAACCCCCAGCATGTAATAATAGGGCCGGCTCCATACTGGCGTGTCAGGAGGTCTCTCAGTAACTATAACCCCCAGCATGTAATAATAGGAGCCGGGCTCCATACTGGCCGGTGTCAGGAGGTCTCCTCAGTAACTATAACCCCCAGCATGTAATAATAGGAGCCGGGCTCCATACTGGCCGGTGTCAGGAGGTCTCCTCAGTAACTATAACCCCCAGCATGTAATAATAGGAGCCGGGCTCCATACTGGCCGGTGTCAGGAGGTCTCCTCAGTAACTATAACCCCCAGCATGTAATAACTAGGAGCCGGGCTCCATACTGGCCGGTGTCAGGAGGTCTCCTCAGTAACTATAACCCCCAGCATGTAATAATAGGAGCCGGGCTCCATACTGGCGGTGTCAGGAGGTCTCCTCAGTAACTATAACCCCAGCATGTAATAATAGGAGCCGGGCTCCATACTGGCCGGTGTCAGGAGGTCTCCTCAGTAACTATAACCCCAGCATGTAATAATAGGAGCCGGGCTCCATACTGGCCGGTGTCAGGAGGTCTCCTCAGTAACTATAACCCCAGCATGTAATAATAGGAGCCGGGCTCCATACTGGCCGGTGTCAGGAGGTCTCCTCAGTAACTATAACCCCAGCATGTAATAATAGGAGCCGGGCTCCATACTGGCTGGTGTCAGGAGGTCTCCTCAGTAACTATAACCCCCAGCATGTAATAATAGGAGCCGGGCTCCATACTGGCCGGTGTCAGGAGGTCTCCTCAGTAACTATAACCCCCAGCATGTAATAATAGGAGCCGGGCTCCATACTGGCCGGTGTCAGGAGGTCTCCTCAGTAACTATAACCCCCAGCATGTAATAATAGGAGCCGGGCTCCATACTGGCCGGTGTCAGGAGGTCTCCTCAGTAACTATAACCCCAGCATGTAATAATAGGAGCCGGGCTCCATACTGGCCGGTGTCAGGAGGTCTCCTCAGTAACTATAACCCCAGCATGTAATAATAGGAGCCGGGCTCCATACTGGCCGGTGTCAGGAGGTCTCCTCAGTAACTATAACCCCCAGCATGTAATAATAGGAGCCGGGCTCCATACTGGCCGGTGTCAGGAGGTCTCCTCAGTAACTATAACCCCCAGCATGTAATAATAGGAGCCGGGCTCCATACTGGCCGGTGTCAGGAGGTCTCCTCAGTAACTATAACCCCCAGCATGTAATAATAGGAGCCGGGCTCCATACTGGCCGGTGTCAGGAGGTCTCCTCAGTAACTATAACCCCCAGCATGTAATAATAGGAGCCGGGCTCCATACTGGCCGGTGTCAGGAGGTCTCCTCAGTAACTATAACCCCCAGCATGTAATAATAGGAGCCGGGCTCCATACTGGCCGGTGTCAGGAGGTCTCCTCAGTAACTATAACCCCCAGCATGTAATAATAGGAGCCGGGCTCCATACTGGCCGGTGTCAGGAGGTCTCCTCAGTAACTATAACCCCAGCATGTAATAATAGGAGCCGGGCTCCATACTGGCCGGTGTCAGGAGGTCTCCTCAGTAACTATAACCCCCAGCATGTAATAATAGGAGCCGGGCTCCATACTGGCCGGTGTCAGGAGGTCTCCTCAGTAACTATAACCCCCAGCATGTAATAATAGGAGCCGGGCTCCATACTGGCCGGTGTCAGGAGGTCTCCTCAGTAACTATAACCCCAGCATGTAATAATAGGAGCCGGGCTCCATACTGGCCGGTGTCAGGAGGTCTCCTCAGTAACTATAACCCCCAGCATGTAATAATAGGAGCCGGGCTCCATACTGGCCGGTGTCAGGAGGTCTCCTCAGTAACTATAACCCCAGCATGTAATAATAGGAGCCGGGCTCCATACTGGCCGGTGTCAGGAGGTCTCTCAGTAACTATAACCCCCAGCATGTAATAATAGGAGCCGGGCTCCATACTGGCCGGTGTCAGGAGGTCTCCTCAGTAACTATAACCCCCAGCATGTAATAATAGGAGCCGGGCTCCATACTGGCCGGTGTCAGGAGGTCTCCTCAGTAACTATAACCCCAGCATGTAATAATAGGAGCCGGGCTCCATACTGGCCGGTGTCAGGAGGTCTCCTCAGTAACTATAACCCCCAGCATGTAATAATAGGAGCCGGGCTCCATACTGGCCGGTGTCAGGAGGTCTCTCAGTAACTATAACCCCCAGCATGTAATAATAGGAGCCGGGCTCCATACTGGCCGGTGTCAGGAGGTCTCCTCAGTAACTATAACCCCCAGCATGTAATAATAGGAGCCGGGCTCCATACTGGCCGGTGTCAGGAGGTCTCCTCAGTAACTATAACCCCAGCATGTAATAATAGGAGCCGGGCTCCATACTGGCCGGTGTCAGGAGGTCTCCTCAGTAACTATAACCCCCAGCATGTAATAATAGGAGCCGGGCTCCATACTGGCCGGTGTCAGGAGGTCTCCTCAGTAACTATAACCCCAGCATGTAATAATAGGAGCCGGGCTCCATACTGGCCGGTGTCAGGAGGTCTCCTCAGTAACTATAACCCCAGCATGTAATAATAGGAGCCGGGCTCCATACTGGCCGGTGTCAGGAGGTCTCTCAGTAACTATAACCCCAGCATGTAATAATAGGAGCCGGGCTCCATACTGGCCGGTGTCAGGAGGTCTCCTCAGTAACTATAACCCCAGCATGTAATAATAGGAGCCGGGCTCCATACTGGCCGGTGTCAGGAGGTCTCTCAGTAACTATAACCCCAGCATGTAATAATAGGAGCCGGGCTCCATACTGGCCGGTGTCAGGAGGTCTCCTCAGTAACTATAACCCCCAGCATGTAATAATAGGAGCCGGGCTCCATACTGGCCGGTGTCAGGAGGTCTCTCAGTAACTATAACCCCCAGCATGTAATAATAGGAGCCGGGCTCCATACTGGCCGGTGTCAGGAGGTCTCCTCAGTAACTATAACCCCCAGCATGTAATAATAGGAGCCGGGCTCCATACTGGCCGGTGTCAGGAGGTCTCCTCAGTAACTATAACCCCCAGCATGTAATAATAGGAGCCGGGCTCCATACTGGCCGGTGTCAGGAGGTCTCCTCAGTAACTATAACCCCCAGCATGTAATAATAGGAGCCGGGCTCCATACTGGCCGGTGTCAGGAGGTCTCCTCAGTAACTATAACCCCAGCATGTAATAATAGGAGCCGGGCTCCATACTGGCCGGTGTCAGGAGGTCTCTCAGTAACTATAACCCCCAGCATGTAATAATAGGAGCCGGGCTCCATACTGGCCGGTGTCAGGAGGTCTCCTCAGTAACTATAACCCCCAGCATGTAATAATAGGAGCCGGGCTCCATACTGGCCGGTGTCAGGAGGTCTCCTCAGTAACTATAACCCCAGCATGTAATAATAGGAGCCGGGCTCCATACTGGCCGGTGTCAGGAGGTCTCCTCAGTAACTATAACCCCAGCATGTAATAATAGGAGCCGGGCTCCATACTGGCCGGTGTCAGGAGGTCTCCTCAGTAACTATAACCCCCAGCATGTAATAATAGGAGCCGGGCTCCATACTGGCCGGTGTCAGGAGGTCTCCTCAGTAACTATAACCCCAGCATGTAATAATAGGAGCCGGGCTCCATACTGGCCGGTGTCAGGAGGTCTCCTCAGTAACTATAACCCCAGCATGTAATAATAGGAGCCGGGCTCCATACTGGCCGGTGTCAGGAGGTCTCCTCAGTAACTATAACCCCCAGCATGTAATAATAGGAGCCGGGCTCCATACTGGCCGGTGTCAGGAGGTCTCCTCAGTAACTATAACCCCCAGCATGTAATAATAGGAGCCGGGCTCCATACTGGCCGGTGTCAGGAGGTCTCCTCAGTAACTATAACCCCCAGCATGTAATAATAGGAGCCGGGCTCCATACTGGCCGGTGTCAGGAGGTCTCCTCAGTAACTATAACCCCCAGCATGTAATAATAGGAGCCGGGCTCCATACTGGCCGGTGTCAGGAGGTCTCCTCAGTAACTATAACCCCCAGCATGTAATAATAGGAGCCGGGCTCCATACTGGCCGGTGTCAGGAGGTCTCCTCAGTAACTATAACCCCCAGCATGTAATAATAGGAGCCGGGCTCCATACTGGCCGGTGTCAGGAGGTCTCCTCAGTAACTATAACCCCAGCATGTAATAATAGGAGCCGGGCTCCATACTGGCCGGTGTCAGGAGGTCTCCTCAGTAACTATAACCCCAGCATGTAATAATAGGAGCCGGGCTCCATACTGGCCGGTGTCAGGAGGTCTCCTCAGTAACTATAACCCCCAGCATGTAATAATAGGAGCCGGGCTCCATACTGGCCGGTGTCAGGAGGTCTCCTCAGTAACTATAACCCCCAGCATGTAATAATAGGAGCCGGGCTCCATACTGGCCGGTGTCAGGAGGTCTCTCAGTAACTATAACCCCCAGCATGTAATAATAGGAGCCGGGCTCCATACTGGCCGGTGTCAGGAGGTCTCCTCAGTAACTATAACCCCCAGCATGTAATAATAGGAGCCGGGCTCCATACTGGCCGGTGTCAGGAGGTCTCCTCAGTAACTATAACCCCCAGCATGTAATAATAGGAGCCGGGCTCCATACTGGCCGGTGTCAGGAGGTCTCCTCAGTAACTATAACCCCCAGCATGTAATAATAGGAGCCGGGCTCCATACTGGCCGGTGTCAGGAGGTCTCCTCAGTAACTATAACCCCAGCATGTAATAATAGGAGCCGGGCTCCATACTGGCCGGTGTCAGGAGGTCTCCTCAGTAACTATAACCCCCAGCATGTAATAATAGGAGCCGGGCTCCATACTGGCCGGTGTCAGGAGGTCTCCTCAGTAACTATAACCCCAGCATGTAATAATAGGAGCCGGGCTCCATACTGGCCGGTGTCAGGAGGTCTCTCAGTAACTATAACCCCCAGCATGTAATAATAGGAGCCGGGCTCCATACTGGCCGGTGTCAGGAGGTCTCTCAGTAACTATAACCCCCAGCATGTAATAATAGGAGCCGGGCTCCATACTGGCCGGTGTCAGGAGGTCTCCTCAGTAACTATAACCCCCAGCATGTAATAATAGGAGCCGGGCTCCATACTGGCCGGTGTCAGGAGGTCTCTCAGTAACTATAACCCCCAGCATGTAATAATAGGAGCCGGGCTCCATACTGGCCGGTGTCAGGAGGTCTCCTCAGTAACTATAACCCCCAGCATGTAATAATAGGAGCCGGGCTCCATACTGGCCGGTGTCAGGAGGTCTCCTCAGTAACTATAACCCCCAGCATGTAATAATAGGAGCCGGGCTCCATACTGGCCGGTGTCAGGAGGTCTCCTCAGTAACTATAACCCCCAGCATGTAATAATAGGAGCCGGGCTCCATACTGGCCGGTGTCAGGAGGTCTCTCAGTAACTATAACCCCCAGCATGTAATAATAGGAGCCGGGCTCCATACTGGCCGGTGTCAGGAGGTCTCCTCAGCAACTATAACCCCCAGCATGTAATAATAGGAGCCGGGCTCCATACTGGCCGGTGTCAGGAGGTCTCCTCAGTAACTATAACCCCCAGCATGTAATAATAGGAGCCGGGCTCCATACTGGCCGGTGTCAGGAGGTCTCCTCAGTAACTATAACCCCAGCATGTAATAATAGGAGCCGGGCTCCATACTGGCCGGTGTCAGGAGGTCTCCTCAGTAACTATAACCCCCAGCATGTAATAATAGGAGCCGGGCTCCATACTGGCCGGTGTCAGGAGGTCTCCTCAGTAACTATAACCCCCAGCATGTAATAATAGGAGCCGGGCTCCATACTGGCCGGTGTCAGGAGGTCTCCTCAGTAACTATAACCCCCAGCATGTAATAATAGGAGCCGGGCTCCATACTGGCCGGTGTCAGGAGGTCTCTCAGTAACTATAACCCCCAGCATGTAATAATAGGAGCCGGGCTCCATACTGGCCGGTGTCAGGAGGTCTCTCAGTAACTATAACCCCAGCATGTAATAATAGGAGCCGGGCTCCATACTGGCCGGTGTCAGGAGGTCTCCTCAGTAACTATAACCCCCAGCATGTAATAATAGGAGCCGGGCTCCATACTGGCCGGTGTCAGGAGGTCTCCTCAGTAACTATAACCCCAGCATGTAATAATAGGAGCCGGGCTCCATACTGGCCGGTGTCAGGAGGTCTCTCAGTAACTATAACCCCCAGCATGTAATAATAGGAGCCGGGCTCCATACTGGCCGGTGTCAGGAGGTCTCCTCAGTAACTATAACCCCAGCATGTAATAATAGGAGCCGGGCTCCATACTGGCCGGTGTCAGGAGGTCTCTCAGTAACTATAACCCCCAGCATGTAATAATAGGAGCCGGGCTCCATACTGGCCGGTGTCAGGAGGTCTCCTCAGTAACTATAACCCCCAGCATGTAATAATAGGAGCCGGGCTCCATACTGGCCGGTGTCAGGAGGTCTCCTCAGTAACTATAACCCCCAGCATGTAATAATAGGAGCCGGGCTCCATACTGGCCGGTGTCAGGAGGTCTCCTCAGTAACTATAACCCCAGCATGTAATAATAGGAGCCGGGCTCCATACTGGCCGGTGTCAGGAGGTCTCCTCAGTAACTATAACCCCAGCATGTAATAATAGGAGCCGGGCTCCATACTGGCCGGTGTCAGGAGGTCTCCTCAGTAACTATAACCCCCAGCATGTAATAATAGGAGCCGGGCTCCATACTGGCCGGTGTCAGGAGGTCTCCTCAGTAACTATAACCCCCAGCATGTAATAATAGGAGCCGGGCTCCATACTGGCCGGTGTCAGGAGGTCTCCTCAGTAACTATAACCCCCAGCATGTAATAATAGGAGCCGGGCTCCATACTGGCCGGTGTCAGGAGGTCTCCTCAGTAACTATAACCCCCAGCATGTAATAATAGGAGCCGGGCTCCATACTGGCCGGTGTCAGGAGGTCTCCTCAGTAACTATAACCCCAGCATGTAATAATAGGAGCCGGGCTCCATACTGGCCGGTGTCAGGAGGTCTCCTCAGTAACTATAACCCCCAGCATGTAATAATAGGAGCCGGGCTCCATACTGGCCGGTGTCAGGAGGTCTCCTCAGTAACTATAACCCCCAGCATGTAATAATAGGAGCCGGGCTCCATACTGGCCGGTGTCAGGAGGTCTCCTCAGTAACTATAACCCCCAGCATGTAATAATAGGAGCCGGGCTCCATACTGGCCGGTGTCAGGAGGTCTCCTCAGTAACTATAACCCCCAGCATGTAATAATAGGAGCCGGGCTCCATACTGGCCGGTGTCAGGAGGTCTCCTCAGTAACTATAACCCCCAGCATGTAATAATAGGAGCCGGGCTCCATACTGGCCGGTGTCAGGAGGTCTCCTCAGTAACTATAACCCCCAGCATGTAATAATAGGAGCCGGGCTCCATACTGGCCGGTGTCAGGAGGTCTCCTCAGTAACTATAACCCCAGCATGTAATAATAGGAGCCGGGCTCCATACTGGCCGGTGTCAGGAGGTCTCCTCAGTAACTATAACCCCCAGCATGTAATAATAGGAGCCGGGCTCCATACTGGCCGGTGTCAGGAGGTCTCCTCAGTAACTATAACCCCCAGCATGTAATAATAGGAGCCGGGCTCCATACTGGCCGGTGTCAGGAGGTCTCCTCAGTAACTATAACCCCCAGCATGTAATAATAGGAGCCGGGCTCCATACTGGCCGGTGTCAGGAGGTCTCCTCAGTAACTATAACCCCAGCATGTAATAATAGGAGCCGGGCTCCATACTGGCCGGTGTCAGGAGGTCTCTCAGTAACTATAACCCCCAGCATGTAATAATAGGAGCCGGGCTCCATACTGGCCGGTGTCAGGAGGTCTCCTCAGTAACTATAACCCCCAGCATGTAATAATAGGAGCCGGGCTCCATACTGGCCGGTGTCAGGAGGTCTCCTCAGTAACTATAACCCCCAGCATGTAATAATAGGAGCCGGGCTCCATACTGGCCGGTGTCAGGAGGTCTCCTCAGTAACTATAACCCCCAGCATGTAATAATAGGAGCCGGGCTCCATACTGGCCGGTGTCAGGAGGTCTCCTCAGTAACTATAACCCCCAGCATGTAATAATAGGAGCCGGGCTCCATACTGGCCGGTGTCAGGAGGTCTCCTCAGTAACTATAACCCCAGCATGTAATAATAGGAGCCGGGCTCCATACTGGCCGGTGTCAGGAGGTCTCCTCAGTAACTATAACCCCCAGCATGTAATAATAGGAGCCGGGCTCCATACTGGCCGGTGTCAGGAGGTCTCTCAGTAACTATAACCCCCAGCATGTAATAATAGGAGCCGGGCTCCATACTGGCCGGTGTCAGGAGGTCTCCTCAGTAACTATAACCCCCAGCATGTAATAATAGGAGCCGGGCTCCATACTGGCCGGTGTCAGGAGGTCTCCTCAGTAACTATAACCCCCAGCATGTAATAATAGGAGCCGGGCTCCATACTGGCCGGTGTCAGGAGGTCTCTCAGTAACTATAACCCCAGCATGTAATAATAGGAGCCGGGCTCCATACTGGCCGGTGTCAGGAGGTCTCCTCAGTAACTATAACCCCCAGCATGTAATAATAGGAGCCGGGCTCCATACTGGCCGGTGTCAGGAGGTCTCTCAGTAACTATAACCCCCAGCATGTAATAATAGGAGCCGGGCTCCATACTGGCCGGTGTCAGGAGGTCTCCTCAGTAACTATAACCCCCAGCATGTAATAATAGGAGCCGGGCTCCATACTGGCCGGTGTCAGGAGGTCTCCTCAGTAACTATAACCCCCAGCATGTAATAATAGGAGCCGGGCTCCATACTGGCCGGTGTCAGGAGGTCTCCTCAGTAACTATAACCCCCAGCATGTAATAATAGGAGCCGGGCTCCATACTGGCCGGTGTCAGGAGGTCTCTCAGTAACTATAACCCCCAGCATGTAATAATAGGAGCCGGGCTCCATACTGGCCGGTGTCAGGAGGTCTCCTCAGTAACTATAACCCCAGCATGTAATAATAGGAGCCGGGCTCCATACTGGCCGGTGTCAGGAGGTCTCCTCAGTAACTATAACCCCCAGCATGTAATAATAGGAGCCGGGCTCCATACTGGCCGGTGTCAGGAGGTCTCCTCAGTAACTATAACCCCCAGCATGTAATAATAGGAGCCGGGCTCCATACTGGCCGGTGTCAGGAGGTCTCCTCAGTAACTATAACCCCCAGCATGTAATAATAGGAGCCGGGCTCCATACTGGCCGGTGTCAGGAGGTCTCTCAGTAACTATAACCCCAGCATGTAATAATAGGAGCCGGGCTCCATACTGGCCGGTGTCAGGAGGTCTCTCAGTAACTATAACCCCAGCATGTAATAATAGGAGCCGGGCTCCATACTGGCCGGTGTCAGGAGGTCTCCTCAGTAACTATAACCCCCAGCATGTAATAATAGGAGCCGGGCTCCATACTGGCCGGTGTCAGGAGGTCTCCTCAGTAACTATAACCCCAGCATGTAATAATAGGAGCCGGGCTCCATACTGGCCGGTGTCAGGAGGTCTCCTCAGTAACTATAACCCCCAGCATGTAATAATAGGAGCCGGGCTCCATACTGGCCGGTGTCAGGAGGTCTCTCAGTAACTATAACCCCAGCATGTAATAATAGGAGCCGGGCTCCATACTGGCCGGTGTCAGGAGGTCTCCTCAGTAACTATAACCCCCAGCATGTAATAATAGGAGCCGGGCTCCATACTGGCCGGTGTCAGGAGGTCTCCTCAGTAACTATAACCCCCAGCATGTAATAATAGGAGCCGGGCTCCATACTGGCCGGTGTCAGGAGGTCTCCTCAGTAACTATAACCCCCAGCATGTAATAATAGGAGCCGGGCTCCATACTGGCCGGTGTCAGGAGGTCTCCTCAGTAACTATAACCCCCAGCATGTAATAATAGGAGCCGGGCTCCATACTGGCCGGTGTCAGGAGGTCTCCTCAGTAACTATAACCCCCAGCATGTAATAATAGGAGCCGGGCTCCATACTGGCCGGTGTCAGGAGGTCTCTCAGTAACTATAACCCCCAGCATGTAATAATAGGAGCCGGGCTCCATACTGGCCGGTGTCAGGAGGTCTCCTCAGTAACTATAACCCCAGCATGTAATAATAGGAGCCGGGCTCCATACTGGCCGGTGTCAGGAGGTCTCCTCAGTAACTATAACCCCCAGCATGTAATAATAGGAGCCGGGCTCCATACTGGCCGGTGTCAGGAGGTCTCCTCAGTAACTATAACCCCAGCATGTAATAATAGGAGCCGGGCTCCATACTGGCCGGTGTCAGGAGGTCTCTCAGTAACTATAACCCCCAGCATGTAATAATAGGAGCCGGGCTCCATACTGGCCGGTGTCAGGAGGTCTCCTCAGTAACTATAACCCCAGCATGTAATAATAGGAGCCGGGCTCCATACTGGCCGGTGTCAGGAGGTCTCCTCAGTAACTATAACCCCCAGCATGTAATAATAGGAGCCGGGCTCCATACTGGCCGGTGTCAGGAGGTCTCTCAGTAACTATAACCCCCAGCATGTAATAATAGGAGCCGGGCTCCATACTGGCCGGTGTCAGGAGGTCTCCTCAGTAACTATAACCCCCAGCATGTAATAATAGGAGCCGGGCTCCATACTGGCCGGTGTCAGGAGGTCTCCTCAGTAACTATAACCCCCAGCATGTAATAATAGGAGCCGGGCTCCATACTGGCCGGTGTCAGGAGGTCTCCTCAGTAACTATAACCCCCAGCATGTAATAATAGGAGCCGGGCTCCATACTGGCCGGTGTCAGGAGGTCTCCTCAGTAACTATAACCCCCAGCATGTAATAATAGGAGCCGGGCTCCATACTGGCCGGTGTCAGGAGGTCTCCTCAGTAACTATAACCCCCAGCATGTAATAATAGGAGCCGGGCTCCATACTGGCCGGTGTCAGGAGGTCTCCTCAGTAACTATAACCCCCAGCATGTAATAATAGGAGCCGGGCTCCATACTGGCCGGTGTCAGGAGGTCTCCTCAGTAACTATAACCCCCAGCATGTAATAATAGGAGCCGGGCTCCATACTGGCCGGTGTCAGGAGGTCTCCTCAGTAACTATAACCCCAGCATGTAATAATAGGAGCCGGGCTCCATACTGGCCGGTGTCAGGAGGTCTCCTCAGTAACTATAACCCCCAGCATGTAATAATAGGAGCCGGGCTCCATACTGGCCGGTGTCAGGAGGTCTCCTCAGTAACTATAACCCCCAGCATGTAATAATAGGAGCCGGGCTCCATACTGGCCGGTGTCAGGAGGTCTCCTCAGTAACTATAACCCCCAGCATGTAATAATAGGAGCCGGGCTCCATACTGGCCGGTGTCAGGAGGTCTCCTCAGTAACTATAACCCCCAGCATGTAATAATAGGAGCCGGGCTCCATACTGGCCGGTGTCAGGAGGTCTCCTCAGTAACTATAACCCCCAGCATGTAATAATAGGAGCCGGGCTCCATACTGGCCGGTGTCAGGAGGTCTCCTCAGTAACTATAACCCCCAGCATGTAATAATAGGAGCCGGGCTCCATACTGGCCGGTGTCAGGAGGTCTCCTCAGTAACTATAACCCCAGCATGTAATAATAGGAGCCGGGCTCCATACTGGCCGGTGTCAGGAGGTCTCCTCAGTAACTATAACCCCAGCATGTAATAATAGGAGCCGGGCTCCATACTGGCCGGTGTCAGGAGGTCTCCTCAGTAACTATAACCCCAGCATGTAATAATAGGAGCCGGGCTCCATACTGGCCGGTGTCAGGAGGTCTCCTCAGTAACTATAACCCCCAGCATGTAATAATAGGAGCCGGGCTCCATACTGGCCGGTGTCAGGAGGTCTCCTCAGTAACTATAACCCCCAGCATGTAATAATAGGAGCCGGGCTCCATACTGGCCGGTGTCAGGAGGTCTCCTCAGTAACTATAACCCCCAGCATGTAATAATAGGAGCCGGGCTCCATACTGGCCGGTGTCAGGAGGTCTCCTCAGTAACTATAACCCCCAGCATGTAATAATAGGAGCCGGGCTCCATACTGGCCGGTGTCAGGAGGTCTCCTCAGTAACTATAACCCCCAGCATGTAATAATAGGAGCCGGGCTCCATACTGGCCGGTGTCAGGAGGTCTCCTCAGTAACTATAACCCCCAGCATGTAATAATAGGAGCCGGGCTCCATACTGGCCGGTGTCAGGAGGTCTCCTCAGTAACTATAACCCCCAGCATGTAATAATAGGAGCCGGGCTCCATACTGGCCGGTGTCAGGAGGTCTCCTCAGTAACTATAACCCCCAGCATGTAATAATAGGAGCCGGGCTCCATACTGGCCGGTGTCAGGAGGTCTCCTCAGTAACTATAACCCCCAGCATGTAATAATAGGAGCCGGGCTCCATACTGGCCGGTGTCAGGAGGTCTCCTCAGTAACTATAACCCCAGCATGTAATAATAGGAGCCGGGCTCCATACTGGCCGGTGTCAGGAGGTCTCCTCAGTAACTATAACCCCCAGCATGTAATAATAGGAGCCGGGCTCCATACTGGCCGGTGTCAGGAGGTCTCCTCAGTAACTATAACCCCAGCATGTAATAATAGGAGCCGGGCTCCATACTGGCCGGTGTCAGGAGGTCTCCTCAGTAACTATAACCCCCAGCATGTAATAATAGGAGCCGGGCTCCATACTGGCCGGTGTCAGGAGGTCTCCTCAGTAACTATAACCCCCAGCATGTAATAATAGGAGCCGGGCTCCATACTGGCCGGTGTCAGGAGGTCTCCTCAGTAACTATAACCCCAGCATGTAATAATAGGAGCCGGGCTCCATACTGGCCGGTGTCAGGAGGTCTCCTCAGTAACTATAACCCCCAGCATGTAATAATAGGAGCCGGGCTCCATACTGGCCGGTGTCAGGAGGTCTCCTCAGTAACTATAACCCCAGCATGTAATAATAGGAGCCGGGCTCCATACTGGCCGGTGTCAGGAGGTCTCCTCAGTAACTATAACCCCCAGCATGTAATAATAGGAGCCGGGCTCCATACTGGCCGGTGTCAGGAGGTCTCCTCAGTAACTATAACCCCAGCATGTAATAATAGGAGCCGGGCTCCATACTGGCCGGTGTCAGGAGGTCTCCTCAGTAACTATAACCCCAGCATGTAATAATAGGAGCCGGGCTCCATACTGGCCGGTGTCAGGAGGTCTCCTCAGTAACTATAACCCCAGCATGTAATAATAGGAGCCGGGCTCCATACTGGCCGGTGTCAGGAGGTCTCCTCAGTAACTATAACCCCCAGCATGTAATAATAGGAGCCGGGCTCCATACTGGCCGGTGTCAGGAGGTCTCCTCAGTAACTATAACCCCAGCATGTAATAATAGGAGCCGGGCTCCATACTGGCCGGTGTCAGGAGGTCTCCTCAGTAACTATAACCCCCAGCATGTAATAATAGGAGCCGGGCTCCATACTGGCCGGTGTCAGGAGGTCTCCTCAGTAACTATAACCCCCAGCATGTAATAATAGGAGCCGGGCTCCATACTGGCCGGTGTCAGGAGGTCTCCTCAGTAACTATAACCCCCAGCATGTAATAATAGGAGCCGGGCTCCATACTGGCCGGTGTCAGGAGGTCTCCTCAGTAACTATAACCCCCAGCATGTAATAATAGGAGCCGGGCTCCATACTGGCCGGTGTCAGGAGGTCTCCTCAGTAACTATAACCCCCAGCATGTAATAATAGGAGCCGGGCTCCATACTGGCCGGTGTCAGGAGGTCTCTCAGTAACTATAACCCCCAGCATGTAATAATAGGAGCCGGGCTCCATACTGGCCGGTGTCAGGAGGTCTCCTCAGTAACTATAACCCCCAGCATGTAATAATAGGAGCCGGGCTCCATACTGGCCGGTGTCAGGAGGTCTCCTCAGTAACTATAACCCCCAGCATGTAATAATAGGAGCCGGGCTCCATACTGGCCGGTGTCAGGAGGTCTCCTCAGTAACTATAACCCCCAGCATGTAATAATAGGAGCCGGGCTCCATACTGGCCGGTGTCAGGAGGTCTCCTCAGTAACTATAACCCCAGCATGTAATAATAGGAGCCGGGCTCCATACTGGCCGGTGTCAGGAGGTCTCCTCAGTAACTATAACCCCAGCATGTAATAATAGGAGCCGGGCTCCATACTGGCCGGTGTCAGGAGGTCTCCTCAGTAACTATAACCCCAGCATGTAATAATAGGAGCCGGGCTCCATACTGGCCGGTGTCAGGAGGTCTCCTCAGTAACTATAACCCCCAGCATGTAATAATAGGAGCCGGGCTCCATACTGGCCGGTGTCAGGAGGTCTCCTCAGTAACTATAACCCCCAGCATGTAATAATAGGAGCCGGGCTCCATACTGGCCGGTGTCAGGAGGTCTCCTCAGTAACTATAACCCCCAGCATGTAATAATAGGAGCCGGGCTCCATACTGGCCGGTGTCAGGAGGTCTCCTCAGTAACTATAACCCCCAGCATGTAATAATAGGAGCCGGGCTCCATACTGGCCGGTGTCAGGAGGTCTCCTCAGTAACTATAACCCCAGCATGTAATAATAGGAGCCGGGCTCCATACTGGCCGGTGTCAGGAGGTCTCCTCAGTAACTATAACCCCCAGCATGTAATAATAGGAGCCGGGCTCCATACTGGCCGGTGTCAGGAGGTCTCCTCAGTAACTATAACCCCCAGCATGTAATAATAGGAGCCGGGCTCCATACTGGCCGGTGTCAGGAGGTCTCCTCAGTAACTATAACCCCCAGCATGTAATAATAGGAGCCGGGCTCCATACTGGCCGGTGTCAGGAGGTCTCCTCAGTAACTATAACCCCAGCATGTAATAATAGGAGCCGGGCTCCATACTGCCGGTGTCAGGAGGTCTCCTCAGTAACTATAACCCCAGCATGTAATAATAGGAGCCGGGCTCCATACTGGCTGGTGTCAGGAGGTCTCCTCAGTAACTATAACCCCCAGCATGTAATAATAGGAGCCGGGCTCCATACTGGCCGGTGTCAGGAGGTCTCCTCAGTAACTATAACCCCCAGCATGTAATAATAGGAGCCGGGCTCCATACTGGCCGGTGTCAGGAGGTCTCCTCAGTAACTATAACCCCCAGCATGTAATAATAGGAGCCGGGCTCCATACTGGCCGGTGTCAGGAGGTCTCCTCAGTAACTATAACCCCCAGCATGTAATAATAGGAGCCGGACTCCATACTGGCCGGTGTCAGGGGGTCTTCTCAGTAACTATAACCCCCATCATGTAATAAAAGGAGCCGGGCTCCTCAGTAACTATAACCCCCAGCGTGCACACAAGCATCCATAGGTCACATGTCTGTGCTTAGCTCCGCCCCTTACCACCTATACAATGGCACTTACCGGATACCGGAGCCGGGTGGACGCAGCCGAGGAACCAGCTAGATTCGTCTCTGTATATCTTGACTATACAGTGATAATGTCTGACAACAGGAAGAATGCAAGAACAGCACTGACTACCGACCAGGACCTGCTCAGTATCTGCTGCACTGTGAAGGCTAAAGGACCTGCAATGATGTCACCATCATGTGATCAAAGCAGGAGGGGGTGGTGCTTAGGAGTGGAGGAAAATAGCTTTTGTACAGGACCTGCGATGATGTCATTGTCATGTGACTTGAGCATGAGGGGGCGGAGCGCAAAAGTAAAGAAAAAATTTGGCGATGTAGGACCTGGACGATGTCTCGTCATGTGATCAGAAAAGGAGGAGTCCCAGAGGGGGGCGGAGTCACAGCAGAGTGGAACTGTGGCCCCTCTGATGATGTCAGAGTTATGTGATCAGACCAGTAGGGGGCACAGGATGGACGACACTTTAGTACACGGCCTGTGTAGGACGGTGTTCTGCTAAACTGAAAAGATGGAAGAGGGACATTATGTGCTCTGTGGCAAATTCTTTTCACCCTAGGCCACGCCTCTAACACCACCGAAAACATAACTAAACACCTAAACCCACCCAGTCCCTAAATGCGCACACATAGTAATCATTCCCCCTTTATACCACCACATAGTAGTAATCCCAGATATGTGCCCCTCACAGTAGTTATGCCCAGATATGTCCCCTCACAGTAGTTATGCCCAGATATGTCCCCTCAAAGTAGTTATATCCAGATATGTGCCCCTCAAAGTAGTTATACCCAGATATGTGTCCCTCACAGTAGTTATACCCAGATATGTGCCCCCTCACAGTAGTTATCCCAGATATGTGCCCCCTCACAGTAGTTATCCCAGATATGTGCCCCTCACAGTAGTTATCCCACATATGTGCCCCCTCACAGTAGGTATACCCAGATATGTGCCCCTCACAGTAGGTATACCCAGATATGTGCCCCCTCACTGTAGTTATACCCAGATATGTGCCCCCTCACAGTAGTTATACCAGATATGTGCCCCTCACAGTAGTTATCCCCAGATATGTACCCCCTCACAGTAGATATACCCAAATATCTGCCCCCTCACTGTAGTTATACCCAGATATCTGCCCCCTCACTGTAGTTATACCCAGATATGTTCCTCCTCACAGTAGTTATACCCAGATATCTGCCCGCTCACTGTAGTTATACCCAGATATGTGCCCCCTCACTGTAGTTATACCCAGATATGTGCCCCCTCACAGTAGTTATACCCAGATATGTGCCCCTCACAGTAGTTATCCCAGATATGTGCCCCTCACAGTAGTTATCCCAGATATGTGCCCCTCACTGTAGTTATACCAGATATGTTCCTCCTCACAGTAGTTATCCCAGCTATGTGCCCCCTCACAGTAGTTATACCAGATATGTGCCCATCACTGTAGTTATTCCAGATATGTGCCCCCTCACAGTAGTTATACCCAGATATGTGCCCCTCACAGTAGTTATCCCAGATATGTGCCCCCTCACAGTAGTTATACCCAGATATGTGCCCCTCACAGTAGTTATCCCAGATATGTGCCCCCTCACAGTAGTTATACCCAGATATGTGCCCCCTCACAGTAGTTATACCCAGATATGTGCCCCTCACAGTAGTTATACCCAGATATGTGCCCCCTCACAGTAGTTATACCCAGATATGTGCCCCTCACAGTAGTTATACCCAGATATGTGCCCCTCACTGTAGTTATACCCAGATATGTGCCCCCTCACTGTAGTTATACCCAGATATGTGCCCCTCACAGTAGTTATACCCAGATATGTGCCCCTCACTGTAGTTATACCCAGATATGTGCCCCTCACAGTAGTTATACCCAGATATGTGCCCCTCACAGTAGTTATACCCAGATATGTGCCCCTCACTGTAGTTATACCCAGATATGTGCCCCCTCACAGTAGTTATACCCAGATATGTGCCCCTCACAGTAGTTATACCCAGATATGTGCCCCCTCACAGTAGTTATACCCAGATATGTGCCCCCTCACAGTAGTTATCCCAGATATGTGCCCCTCACAGTAGTTATGCCCAGATATGTGCCCCTCACAGTAGTTATGCCCAGATATGTGCCCCTCACAGTAGTTATACCCAGATATGTGCCCCTCACAGTAGTTATACCCAGATATGTGCCCCTCACAGTAGTTATACCAGATATGTGCCCCTCACAGTAGTTATGCCCAGATATGTGCCCCTCACAGTAGTTATACCCAGATATGTGCCCCCTCACAGTAGTTATACCCAGATATGTGCCCCTCACAGTAGTTATACCCAGATATGTGCCCCTCACAGTAGTTATCCCAGATATGTGCCCCTCACAGTAGTTATGCCTAGATATGTGCCCCCTCACAGTAGTTATACCCAGATATGTGCCCCCTCACAGTAGTTATCCCAGATATGTGCCCCCTCACAGTAGTTATACCCAGATATGTGCCCCCTCACAGTAGTTATCCCAGATATGTGCCCCTCACAGTAGTTATACCCAGATATGTGCCCCCTCACAGTAGTTATACCCGGATATGTGCCCCCTCACAGTAGTTATCCCCAGATATGTGCCCCCTCACAGTAGTTATACCCAGATATGTGCCCCCTCACAGTAGTTATACCAGATATGTGCCCCATCACAGTAGTTATACCCAGATATGTGCCCCCTCACAGCAGTTATACCCATATATGTGCCCCCTCACAGTAGTTATCCCAGATATGTGCCCCCTCACAGTAGTTATACCAGATATGTTCCTCCTCACAGTAGTTATCCCAGATATGTGCCCCCTCACAGTAGTTATACCCAGATATGTGCCCCCTCACAGTAGTTATGCCAGATATGTGCCCCCTCACAGTAGTTATCCCCAGATATGTGCCCCTTACAGTAGTTATACCCAGATATGTGCCCCCTCACATTAGTTATACCAGATATGTGCCCCCTCACAGTAGTTAGACCCAGATATGTGCCCCCTCACAGTAGTTATACCCAGATAGGTGCCCCCTCACAGTAGTTATACCCAGATATGTGCCCCCTCACAGTAGTTATACCAGATATGTTCCTCCTCACAGTAGTTATCCCAGATATGTGCCCCCTCTCAGTAGTTATACCCAGATATGTGCCCCCTCACAGTAGTTATACCCAGATATGTGCCACCTCACAGTAGTTATACCCAGATATGTTCCTCCTCACAGTAGTTATCCCAGATATGTGCCCCCTCACAGTAGTTATCCCAGATATGTGCCCCCTCACAGTAGTTATACCAGATATGTTCCTCCTCACAGTAGTTATCCCAGATATGTGCCCCCTCACAGTAGTTATACCCAGATATGTAACCCCTCACAGAAGTTATACCAGATATGTGCCCCATCACAGTAGTTATATCCAGATATGTGCCCCCTCACAGCAGTTATACCCAGATATGTGCCCCCTCACAGTAGTTTTCCCAGATATGTGCCCCCTCACAGTAGTTTTCCCAGATATGTGCCCCCTCACAGTAGTTATAGCAGATATGTTCCTCCTCACAGTAGTTATCCCAGATATGTGCCCCCTCACAGTAGTTATCCCAGATATGTGCCCCCTCACAGTAGTTATACTCAGATATGTGCCCCCTCATAGTAGTTATGGCCAGATATTTGCCCCTTACAGTAGTTATCCCAGATATGTGCCCCCTCACAGTACTTATCCCAGATATGTGCCCCCTTACAGTAGTTATAAACAGATATGTGCCCCCTCACAGTAGTTATACCCAGATATGTGCGTCCTCACAGTAGTTATACCTAGATATGTGCGCGTAACAGTAGTTATACCCAGATATGTGCCCCCTCACTGTAGTTATACCCAGATATGTGCCCCCACACTGTAGTTATACCCAGATATGTGCCCCCTTACAGTAGTTATAAACAGATATGTGCCCCTTACAGTAGTTATGCCCAGATATGTGCCCCCTCGCAGGAGTTATACCCAGATATGTGCCCCCTCACAGTAGTTATACCCAGATATCTGCCCCCTCACTGTAGTTATACCCAGATATGTGCCCCCTCACAGTAGTTATACCCAGATATGTGCCCCTCACAGTAGTTATACCCAGATATCTGCCCCCTCACTGTAGTTATACCCAGATATGTGCCCCCTCACAGTAGTTATACCCAGATATGTGCCCCCTCACTGTAGTTATACCCAGATATCTGCCCCCTTACTGTAGTTATAACCAGATATGTGCCCCTCACAGTAGTTATACCCAGATATCTGCCCCCTCACTGTAGTTATACCCAGATATGTGCCCCTCACAGTAGTTATACCCAGATATGTGCCCCTCACTGTAGTTATACCCAGATATCTGCCCCCTCACTGTAGTTATACCCAGATATGTGCCCCCTCACAGTAGTTATCCCAGATATGTGCCTCCTCACAGTAGTTATACCTAGATATCTGCCCCCTCACAGTAGTTATACCCAGATATGTGCCCCCTCACAGTAGTTATGCCCAGATATGTGCCCCCTCACAGTAGTTATCCCAGATATGTGCGTCCTCACAGTAGTTATACCTAGATATGTGCCCCCTCACAGTAGTTATGCCCAGATATGTGCCCCCTCACAGTAGTTATACCCATATATGTGCCCCCTCACAGTAGTTATCCCAGATATGTGCCCCTCACAGTAGTTATCCCAGATATGTGCCCCCTCACAGTGGTTATGGACAGATATGTGCCCCTCACAGTAGTTATCCCAGATATGTGCGTCCTCACAGTAGTTATAACCAGATCGGTGCCCCTCACAGTAGTTATACCCAGATCTGTGCCCCCTCACAGTAGTTATAGCAGATATGTGCCCCCTCACAGTAGTTATGCCTAGATATGTGCCCCTCACAGTAGTTATGCCTAGATATGTGCCTCTCTCACAGTAGTTATACCAGATATGTGCCCCCTCACAGTAGTTATACCAAGATATTTGCCCCCTCACAGTAGTTATCCCAAGATATGTGCCCCCTCACAGTAGTTATACCAGATATGTGCCCCCTCACAGTAGTTATACCCAGATATGTGCCCCCTCACAGTAGTTATACCCAGATATGTGCCCCCTCACAGTAGTTATCCCAGATATGTGCCCCCTCACAGTAGTTATACCAGATATGTTCCTCCTCACAGTAGTTATCCCAGATATTTGCCCCCTCACAGTAGTTATACCCAGATATTTGCCCCCTCACAGTAGTTATCCCCAGATATGTGCCCCCTCACAGTAGTTATCCCCAGATATGTGCCCCCTCACAGTAGTTATACCAGATATGTGCCCCATCACAGTAGTTATACCCAGATATGTGCCCCCTCACAGTAGTTATACCAGATATGTGCCCCCTCACAGTAGTTAGACCCAGATATGTGCCCCCTCACAGTAGTTATACCAGATATGTTCCTCCTCACAGTAGTTATCCCAGATATGTGCCCCCTCACAGTAGTTATACCCAGATATGTGCCCCCTCACAGTAGTTATGCCCAGATATGTGCCCCCTCACAGTAGTTATCCCCAGATATTTGCCCCCTCACAGTAGTTATACCCAGATATGTGCCCCCTCACAGTAGTTATACCAGATATGTGCCCCCTCACAGTAGTTAGAACCAGATATGTGCCTCTCTCACAGTAGTTATACCAGATATGTGCCCCCTCACAGTAGTTAGAACCAGATATGTGCCTCTCTCACAGTAGTTATACCAGATATGTGCCCCCTCACAGGAGTTATACCCAGATATTTGCCCCCTCACAGTAGTTATCCCAAGATATGTGCCCCCTCACAGTAGTTATACCAGATATGTGCCCCCTCACAGTAGTTATACCCAGATATGTGCCCCCTCACAGTAGTTATAACCAGATATGTGCCCCTCACAGTAGTTATACCCAGATATGTGCCCCTCACAGTAGTTATACCAGATATGTTCCTCCTCACAGTAGTTATCCCAGATATGTGCCCCCTCACAGTAGTTATACCCAGATATGTGCCCCTCACAGTAGTTATACCCAGATATGTGCCCCCTCACAGTAGTTATACCCAGATATGTGCCCCTCACAGTAGTTATACCCAGATATGTGCCCCCTCACAGTAGTTATACCCAGATATGTGCCCCCTCACAGTAGTTATACCAGATATGTGCCCCTCACAGTAGTTATGCCCAGATATGTGCCCCCTCACAGTAGTTATACCCAGATATGTGCCTCCTCACAGTAGTTATGCCCAGATATGTGCCCCCTCACAGTAGTTATGCCCAGATATGTGCCTCCTCACAGTAGTTATGCCAGATATGTGCCCCCTCACAGTAGTTATCCCAGATATGTGCCCCCTCACAGTAGTTATACCCAGATATGTGCCCCCTCACAGTAGTTATGGGCAGATATGTGCCCCTTACAGTAGTTATCCCAGATATGTGCCCCCTCACACTACTTATCCCAGATATGTGCCCCCCTCACAGTAGTTATCCCCAGATATGTGCCCCCTCACAGTAGTTATCCCAGATATGTTCCCCTCACAGTAGTTATCCCAGATATCTGCCCCCTCACAGTAGTTATCCCAGATATGTGCCCCTCACAGTAGTTATTCCAGATATGTGCCCCCTCATATTAGTTATGGCCAGATATGTGCCCCTCACAGTAGTTATGTCCAGATATGTGCCCCCTCACAGTAGTTATGGCAAGATATGTGCCCCCTCACAGTAGTTATGGCCAGATATGAGCCAACTCACAGTAGTTATGTCCAGATATGTGCCCCTCACAGTAGTTATACTCAGATATGTGCCCCCTCACAGTAGTTATACTCAGATATGTGCCCCCTCACAGTAGTTATCCCAGATATGTGTCTCCTCGCAGTATTTATGCCCAGATATGTGCCCCCTCACAGTAGTTATCCCAGATATGTGCCCCCTCACAGTAGTTATCCCAGATATGTACCCCCTCAGTGTAGTTATGACCAGATATGTGCCCCTCACAGTAGTTATGCTCAGATATGTGCCCCCTTACAGTAGGTATACCCAGATATGTGCCCCCTCACAGTAATTATGTCCAGATATGTGCCCCCTCACAGTAGTTATCCAAAATATGTGCCCCTCACAGTAGTTAGCCCAGATATGTGCCCCCTCACAGTAGTTATCCCAGATATGTTCCCCCTCACAGTAGTTGTCCCAGATATGTACCCCCTCACTGTAGTTATACCCAGATATGTGCCCCCTCACAGTAGTTATACCCGGATATGTGCCCCCTCACAGTAGTTATCCCCAGATATGTGCCCCCTCACAGTAGTTATACCCAGATATGTGCCCCCTCACAGTAGTTATACCAGATATGTGCCCCATCCCAGTAGTTATACCCAGATATGTGCCCCCTCACAGCAGTTATACCCAGATATGTGCCCCCTCACAGTAGTTATCCCAGATATGTGCCCCCTTACAGTAGTTATACCAGATATGTTCCTCCTCACAGTAGTTATCCCAGATATGTGCCCCCTCACAGTAGTTATCCCAGATATGTGCCCCCTCACAGTAGTTATACTCAGATATGTGCCCCCTCATAGTAGTTATGGCCAGATATGTGCCCCTTACAGTAGTTATCCCAGATATGTGCCCCCTCACAGTACTTATCCCAGATATGTGCCCCCTTACAGTAGTTATAACCAGATATGTGCCCCCTCACAGTAGTTATACCCAGATATGTGCCCCCTCACAGTAGTTATCCCAGATATGTGCCCCTCACAGTAGTTATTCCAGATATGTGCCCCCTCATATTAGTTATGGCCAGATATGTGCCCCTCACAGTAGTTATGTCCAGATATGTGCCCCCTCACAGTAGTTATGGCAAGATATGTGCCCCCTCACAGTAGTTATGGCCAGATATGAGCCAACTCAGATCTGCGCCCCCTCACAGTAGTTATCCCAGATATGTTCCCCCTCACAGTAGTTGTCCCAGATATGTACCCCTCACTGTAGTCATGACCAGATATGTGCCCCTCACAGTAGTTATGCCCAGATATGTGCCCCCTCACAGTAGTTATCCCAGATATGTGCCCCCTCACAGTAGTTATTCCAGATATGTGCCCCTCACTGTAGTTATGACCAGATATGTGGCCCCTTACAGTAGTTATGCCAGATATGTGCCCCCCTACAGTAGTTATGTCCAGATATGTGCCACTCACAGTAGTTATGCCCAGATATGTGACCCCTCACAGTAGTTATACCCAGATATGTGCCCCCTCACAGTAGTTATGTTCAGATAGTTTCCCCTCACAGTATTTTTGCCCAGATATGTGCCCCCTCACAGTAGTTATCCCAGATATGTGCCCCCTCACAGTGGTTATCCCAGATATGTGCCATTTCAAAGTAGTTATCCCAGATATGTGCCCCCACAGTAGTTATGCCAGATATGTGCCCCCTCACAGTAGTTATGTCCAGATATGTGCCCCTTTACAGTAGTTATGCCAAATATGTGCCCCCTCATAGTATTATGTCCAGATATGTGCCCCCCCCCTCACAGTAGTTTGCCCAGATACATGTCCCCTCACAGTATTATGTCCAGATATGTGCCCCCCCCCACAGTATTATGTCCAGATATGTCCCCCCCCACTGTAGTTATGTCCAAATATATGCCCCTAACAGTAGTTATGCCCAGATATGTGCCCCTCACAGTAGTTATTCCAGATATGTGCCCCCACACAGTAGTTATATCCAGATATGTGCCCCCTCACAGTAGTTATACCCAGATATGTGCCCCCTCACAGTAGTTATTCCAGATATGTGCCCTTTCACAGTAGTTATACCCAGATATGTGCCCCCTCACATTAATTATGCCCAGATATGTGCCCCCTCACAGTAGTTATGTCCAGATATATTCCCCTCATGGTAGTTATGCCCATATATGTGCCCCCTCACAGTAATTATCCCAGATATGTGCCCCCTCACAGTAGTTATGCCAACTATGTGCCCCCTCACAGTAGTTATGTTCAGATATGTGCCCCCTCACAGTAGTTATCCCAGATATGTGCCCCCTCACAGTAGTTATCCCAGATATGTGCCCCCACAGTAGTTATGCCAGATATGTGCTCTCTCACAGTAGTTATGTCCAGATATGTGCCCCTTTACAGTAGTTATGCCAAATATGTGCCCCCTCATAGTATTATGTCCAGATATGTGCCCCCCTCACAGTAGTTATGCCCAGATACATGTCCCCTCACAGTATTATGTCCAGATATGTGCCCCCCCCCCCAGTATTATTTCCAGATATGTCCCCCTCCCACTGTAGTTATGTCCAGATATGTGCCCCCTCACAGTAGTTATTAGGGATGAGCGGCAGGGGCAATATTCGAATTTGCGATATTTTGCGAATATTTGGGTGAATATTCGCCATATATTCACGAATTCCTAATCTTCAGGCATTATTTTCTTGATTGCGAAAATTCGTATTAAAAATTTCGCATAAAATTCGCATAAAAATTTGCATAGACTGGTATTACAAAAAAAACGAATATTCGCGATTACGAATATATTTTGAGATATTCTAAATATTTGCGATTAAAATCCGAAATTCGAATATTCGTGATCAACACTAATCACTGCAATGTTTTATGGGGTTCACTAGGCTTCAGGCCCTCACCTCCAATGCTTTATACCGTCTGCTCACCTGTAAGCCATTACTGCAATGATTTATGGGGTTCTCTAGGCTTCAGGCCCTCACCTCCAATGCTTTATACCGTCTGCTCATCTGTAGGCCATCACTGCAATGATTTATGGGGTTCTCTAGGCTTCAGTCCCTCACCTCCAATGCTTTATACCGTCTGCTCACCTGTAGGCCATCACTGCAATGTTTTATGGGGTTCACTAGGCTTCAGGCCCTCACCTCCAATGCTTTATATCGTCTGCTCACCTGTAGGCCATCACTGCAATGTTTTATGGGGTTCACTAGGCTTCAGGCCCTCACCTCCAATGCTTTATACCGTCTGCTCATCTGTAGGCCATCACTGCAATGATTTATGGGGTTCTCTAGGCTTCAGGCCCTCACCTCCAATGCTTTATACCGTCTGCTCACCTGTAGGCCATCACTGCAATGATTTATGGGGTTCTCTAGGCTTCAGGCCCTCACCTCCAATGCTTTATACCGTCTGCTCACCTGTAGCCCATCACTGCAATGTTTTATGGGGTTCTCTAGGCTTCAGTCCCTCACCTCCAATGCTTTATATCGTCTGCTCACCTGTAGGCCATCACTGCAATGATTTATGGGGTTCTCTAGGCTTCAGGCCCTCACCTCCAATGCTTTATACCGTCTGCTCACCTGTAGGCCATCACTGCAATGATTTATGGGGTTCGCTCGGCTTCAGGCCCTCAGGTCCAATGCTTTATACAGTCTGCTCACCTGTAGGCCATCACTGCAATGATTTATGGGGTTCTCTAGGCTTCAGTCCCTCACCTCCAATGCTTTATACCGTCTGCTCATCTGTAGGCCATCACTGCAATGTTTTATGGTGTTCGCTAGGCTTCAGGCCTCACCTCCAATGCTTTATACCGTCTGCTCACCTATAGCCCATCACTGCAATGTTTTATGGGGTTCCCTAGGCTTCAGTCCCTCACCTCCAATGCTTTATACCGTCTGCTCACCTGTAGGCCATCACTGCAATGTTTTATGGGGTTCTCTAGGCTTCAGGCCCTCACCTCCAATGCTTTATACCGTCTGCTCACCTGTAGGCCATCACTGCAATGTTTTATGGGGTTCCCTAGGCTTCAGGCCCTCACCTCCAATGCTTTATACCGTCTGCTCACCTGTAGGCCATCACTGCAATGATTTATGGGGTTCTCTAGGCTTCAGGCCCTCACCTCCAATGCTTTATACCATCTGCTCACCTGTAGGCCATCACTGCAATGATTTATGGGGTTCTCTAGGCTTCAGTCCCTCACCTCTAATGCTTTATACCGTCTGCTCACCTGTAGGCCATCACTGCAATGTTTTATGGGGTTCTCTAGGCTTCAGGCCTTCACCTTCAATGCTTTATACCATCTGCTCACCTGTAGGCCATCACTGCAATGATTTATGGGGCTCTCTAGGCTTCAGGCCTTCACCTCCAGTGCTTTATACTGTCTGCTCACCTGTAGGCCATCACTGCAATGATTTATGGGGTTCTCTAGGCTTCAGTCCCTCACCTCCAATGCTTTATACTGTCTGCTCGTCTGTAGCCCATCACTGCAATGTTTTATGGGGTTCTCTAGGCTTCAGGCCCTCACCTCCAATGCTTTATACCGTCTGCTCACCTGTAACCCATCACTGCAATGTTTTATGGGGTTCTCTAGGCTTTAGGCCCTCACCTCCAATGCTTTATATCGTCTGCTCACCTGTAGGCCATCACTGCAATGATTTATGGGGTTCTCTAGGCTTCAGGCCCTCACCTCCAATGCTTTATACCATCTGCTCACCTGTAGCCCATCACTGCAATGTTTTATGGGATTCGCTAGGCTTCAGGCCCTCACCTCCAAAGCTTTATACCGTCTGCTCACCTGTAGCCCATCACTGCAATGTTTTATGGGGTTCGCTAGGCTTCAGGCCCTCACCTCCAATGCTTTATACCGTCTGCTCACCTGTAGCCCATCACTGCAATGATTTATGGGGTTCGCTAAGCTTCAGTCCCTCACCTCCAATGCTTTATACCGTCTGCTCACCTGTAGGCCATCACTGCAATGTTTTATGGGGTTCTCTAGGCTCCAGGCCCTCACCTCCAATGCTTTATACCGTCTGCTCACCTGTAGGCCATCACTGCAATGCTTCAGGCCCTCACCTCCAATGCTTTATACCGTCTGCTCACCTGTAGGCCATCACTGCAATGTTTTATGGGGTTCACTAGGCTTCAGGCCCTCACCTCTAATGCTGTATACCGTCTGCTCACCTGTAGGCCATCACTGCAATGTTTTATGGGGTTCACTAGGCTTCAGGCCCTCACCTCCAATGCTTTATACCGTCTTCTCACCTGTAGGCCATCACTGCAATGTTTTATGGGGTTCCCTAGGCTTCAGGCCCTCACCTCCAATGCTTTATAGCATCTGCTCACCTGTAGGCCATCACTGCAATGGTTTATGGGGTTCTCTAGGCTTCAGGCCCTCACCTCCAATGCTTTATACCGTCTGCTCACCTGTAGGCCATCACTGCAATGTTTTATGGTGTTCTCTAGGCTTCAGGCCCTCACCTCCAATGCTTTATACCGTCTGCTCACCTGTAGGCCATCACTGCAATGTTTTATGGGGTTCGCCAGGCTTCAGGCCCTCACCTCCAATGCTTTATACCATCTGCTCACCTGTAGGCCATCACTGCAATGTTTTATGGGGTTCTCTAGGCTTCAGGCCCTCACCTCCAATGCTTTATACCGTCTGCTCACCTGTAGGCCATCACTGCAATGTTTTATGGTGTTCTCTAGGCTTCAGGCCCTCACCTCCAATGCTTTATACCGTCTGCTCACCTGTAGGCCATCACTGCAATGTTTTATGGGGTTCGCCAGGCTTCAGGCCCTCACCTCCAATGCTTTATACCATCTGCTCACCTGTAGGCCATCACTGCAATGTTTTATGGGGCTCTCTAGGCTTCAGGCCCTCACCTCTAATGCTTTATACCGTCTGCTCACCTGTAGGCCATCACTGCAATGTTTTATGGGGTTCTCTAGGCTTCAGGCCCTCACCTCCAATGCTTTATACCGTCTGCTCACCTGTAGCCCATCACTGCAATGATTTATGGGGTTCTCTAGGCTTCAGGCCCTCAACTCCAATGCTTTATACCGTCTGCTCACCTGTAGGCCATCACTGCAATTATTTATAAGGTTCGCTAGGCTTCAGTCCCTCACCTCCAATGCTTTATACCGTCCGCTCACCTGTAGGACATCACTGCAATGATTTATGGGGTTCACTAGGCTTCAGGCCCTCACCTCCAATGCTTTATACCGTCCGCTCACCTGTAGGACATCACTGCAATGATTTATGGGGTTCTCTAGGCTTCAGGCCCTCACCTCCAATGCTTTATACCGTCTGCTCACCTGTAGCCCTCACTGCAATGATTTATGGGGTTCTCTAGGCTTCAGTCCCTCACCTCCAATGCTTTATACGGTCTGCTCACCTGTAGGCCATCACTGCAATGATTTATGGGGTTCGCTAGGCTTCAGGCCCTCACCTCCAATGCTTTATAAGGTCTGCTTACCTGTAGGCCATCACTGCAATGTTTTATGGGGTTCTCTAGGCTTCAGGCCCTCACCTCCAATGCTTTATACCGTCTGCTCACCTGTAGGCCATCACTGCAATGTTTTATGGGTTTCTCTAGACTTCAGGCCCTCACCTCCAATGCTTTATACGGTCTGCTCACCTGTAGGCCATCACTGCAATGATTTATGGGGTTCGCTAGGCTTCAGGCCCTCAACTCCAATGCTTTATACCGTCTGCTCACCTGTAGGCCATCACTGCAATTATTTATAAGGTTCGCTCGGCTTCAGGCCCTCACCTCCAATGCTTTATACCGTCTGCTCACCTGTAGGCCATCACTGCAATGTTTTATGGGGTGCTCTAGGCTTCAGGCCCTCACCTCCAATGCTTTATACCGTCTGCTCACCTGTAGGCCATCACTGCAATGTTTTATGGGGTTCTCTAGGCTTCAGGCCCTCACCTCCACTGCTTTATACCGTCTGCTCACCTGTAGGTCATCACTGCAATGTTTTATGGGGTTCCCTAGGCTTCAGGCCCTCACCTCCACTGCTTTATACTGTCTGTTTACCTGTAGCCCATCACTGCAATGATTTATGGGGTTCTCTAGGCTTCAGGCCCTCACCTCCAATGCTTTATACTATCTGCTCACCTGTAGGCCATCACTGCAATGTTTTATGGGGTTCTCTAGGCTCCAGGCCTTCACCTTCAATGCTTTATACCGTCTGCTCACCTGTAGGCCATCACTGCAATGTTTTATGGGGTTCTCTAGGCTTCAGTCCCTCACCTCCAATGCTTTATACTGTCTGCTCACCTGTAGGCCATCACTGCAATGTTTTATGGGGTTCTCTAGGCTTCAGGCCCTCACCTCCAATGCTTTATACTATCTGCTCACCTGTAGGCCATCACTGCAATGATTTATGGGGTTCTCTAGGCTTCAGGCCCTCACCTCCAATGCTTTATACTGTTTGCTCACCTGTAGCCCATCACTGCAATGTTTTATGGGGTTCTCTAGGCTTCAGACCCTTACCTCCAATGCTTTATACTGTCTGCTCACCTGTAGGCCATCACTGCAATGTTTTATGGGGTTCTCTAGGCTTCAGGCCCTCACCTCCAATGTTTTATACCGTCTGCTCACCTATAGCCCATCACTGCAATGATTTATGGGGTTCTCTAGGCTTCAGGCCCTCACCTCCAATGCTTTATACCGTCTGCTCACCTGTAGCCCATCACTGCAATGCTTTATGGGGTTCTCTAGGCTTCAGGCCCTCATCTCCAATGCTTTATACTGTCTGCTCACCTGTAGGCCATCACTGCAATGGTTTATGGGGTTCGCTAGGCTTCAGACCCTCACCTCCAATGCTTTATAGCATCTGCTCACCTGTAGCCCATCACTGCAATGTTTTATGGGGTTCTCTAGGCTTCAGACCCTTACCTCCAATGCTTTATACTGTCTGCTCACCTGTAGGCCATCACTGCAATGTTTTATGGGGTTCTCTAGGCTTCAGGCCCTCACCTCCAATGTTTTATACCGTCTGCTCACCTATAGCCCATCACTGCAATGATTTATGGGGTTCTCTAGGCTTCAGGCCCTCACCTCCAATGCTTTATACCGTCTGCTCACCTGTAGCCCATCACTGCAATGCTTTATGGGGTTCTCTAGGCTTCAGGCCCTCACCTCCAATGTTTTATACCGTCTGCTCACCTATAGCCCATCACTGCAATGATTTATGGGGTTCTCTAGGCTTCAGGCCCTCACCTCCAATGCTTTATACCGTCTGCTCACCTATAGCCCATCACTTCAATGTTTTATGGGGTTCTCTAGGCTTCAGGTCCTCACCTCCAATGCTTTATACCGTCTGCTCACCTGTAGGCCATCACTGCAATGATTTATGGGGTTCTCTAGGCTTCAGGCCCTCACCTCCAATGCTTTATACCGTCTGCTCACCTGTAGCCCATCACTGCAATGCTTTATGGGGTTCTCTAGGCTTCAGGCCCTCATCTCCAATGCTTTATACTGTCTGCTCACCTGTAGGCCATCACTGCAATGGTTTATGGGGTTCGCTAGGCTTTAGGCCCTCACCTCCAATGCTTTATACCGTCTGCTCACCTGTAGGTCATCACTGCAATGTTTTATGAGGTTCTCTAGGCTTCAGGCCCTCACCTCCAATGCTTTATACCGTCTGCTCACCTGTAGGCCATCACTGCAATGTTTTATGGGGTTCACTAGGCTTCAGGCCCTCACCTCCAATGCTGTATACCGTCTGCTCACCTGTAGGCCATCACTGCAATGTTTTATGGGGTTCTCTAGGCTTCAGGCCCTCACCTCCAATGCTTTATAAGGTCTGCTTACCTGTAGGCCATCACTGCAATGTTGTGTGGGGTTCTCTAGGCTTTAGGCCCTCACCTCCAATGCTTTATACCGTCTACTCACCTGAAGGCCATCACTGCAATGATTTATGGGGTTCTCTAGGCTTCAGGCCCTCACCTCCAATGCTTTATACCGTCTGCTCACCTGTAGGCCATCACTGCAATGATTTATGGGGTTCGCTAGGCTTTAGGCCCTCACCTCCAATGTTTTATACCGTCTGCTCACCTGTAGCCCATCACTGCAATGTTTCATGGGGTTCTCTAGGCTTCAGGACCTCACCTCCAATGCTTTATACTGTCTGCTCACCTGTAGGCCATCACTGCAATGGTTTATGGGGTTCGCTAGGCTTCAGACCCTCACCTCCAATGCTTTATACCGTCTGCTCACCTGTAGCCCATCACTGCAATGATTTATGGGGTTCACTAGGCTTCAGGCCCTCACCTCCAATGTTTTATACCGTCTGCTCACCTGTAGCCCATCACTGCAATGTTTTATGGGGTTCGCTAGGCTTCAGGCCCTCACCTCCAATGCTTTATACAGTCTGCTCACCTGTAGGCCATCACTGCAGTGTTTTATGGGGTTCTCTAGGCTTCAGGCCCTCACCTCCAATGCTTTATACCGTCTGCTCACCTGTAGCCCATCACTGCAATGATTTATGGGGTTCACTAGGCTTCAGGCCCTCACCTCCAATGTTTTATACCGTCTGCTCACCTGTAGCCCATCACTGCAATGTTTTATGGGGTTCGCTAGGCTTCAGTCCCTCACCTCCAATGTTTTATACCGTCTGCTCACCTGTAGGCCATCACTGCAATGATTTATGGGGTTCACTAGGCTTCAGGCACTCACCTCCAATGCTTTATACCGTCTGCTCACCTGTAGCCCATCACTGCAATGATTTATGGGGTTCGCTAGGCTTCAGGCCCTCACCTCCAATGCTTTATACCGTCTGCTCACCTGTAGGCCATCACTGCAATGATTTATGGGGTTCGCTAGGCTTTAGGCCCTCACCTCCAGAAAAGTTAACCAGTTACAGTCCTAGAGATACAAAATATAGAATACAGTTCACACATTTCTATCAACTGCATGCAAATGTGTCTCCTCTACTGATGAGCAGGAGATTGTCAGGAAGGAAGACTTATGTATGAGGACGAGCGATGGCATTAGTGATCACTGCTCCCTATACTGTGGAGGAGATCGCTGCCGGTAATGGCAGGATATCCAATGCCATCTATGTCAGATGGATGCAGGTCCCAACTCTGGAACCCAAAGTGTAGAGAACACGGTTCCCCCGACTTGTCTGGTGAGGCGGCTGCAGAAGGAACAGAGTGGTTCACTTCTGTGCCAGGCATGGCATCACAGGGGGCGTGCATCTACCCTATGGAACACCCTATAAAACTGCTGCTGATCCTTATTTAACAGGTGACACGAAACCAGAGACGGACAGATCACCAGATTTACAGAAATTGCTAAAAATCACCTCGCCAAGACTGAAAAAAGAGGATTTACACGGATTGAGAAAGAGTATTTTATTACAAAAATCTAATATCACAACATTCCAGATAGTGTACAGTGTGGGAGATGAGTGCGTGGCAGGAAGGGCTCACACAGAACACCGTGGAGGGTGGCACACCTAGAATGGTAACCGGCCTGTGTGAAAGGTGACGGCCATCGCCCAATGAACCATCAGGTCATCTGTCCATTGCTCCTGTTGGGGGCTACAGCAATAGCTTGTCCCCATACGGCGGAGGAGCGCTGCATGGAACGGCAGGAACGTCGGGTTAGACGTCCTCCTGATAATTGTCTGAAGTACTGATCTGTGTGAAAGGACCATCAGGTTCACCTACAATTCCAGAAGATTCTGGAGCCCACACAGTCTACTCCTCCAACCCTAACAATCATGGGAAAACATAAGGACTCCCAAGGAAATGTTTTCTACCTAGATGGACATATGAATATCTGATCTCCATTCAAACATAAAAATATAAAGGAGATGGAACAAAAACCACTCACATAAAGACTCCACAATTTAATATAAAAATAATATAAAATTCACCCATCTTTATTCCACACAAGGATGTAGATTTATCACTACCTTAAGGGGGTATTCCAGTTATATAAACCTATCCTCTATCCACAGGAGGCATACCTCTAAGAGCCCCACCAACTACGAGAACGGGGGCCCCTACCCTGTGGTGCCCCCCAAAATGAACAGAGCAGCCAGTTGGGCATTTGCACTGCCAGTCCATTCCTTTCTATCAGAGGCCCAGAGATGGAGCGCACTGTACTCGGCCATCTTCAGAACTCCCATAAAATGAATTGGAGCAGCAAATCATTCTGGGGGGCACCACGGGGTATGGGGCCTCCATTCTCGTAATCAGTAGGGGTCCCAGTGGCAGGACCCCCACAGATCTAATAGTAGTCCTGTATTGTGTCGATAGGGGATAACTTTATATAACCAGAATATCAGATAAGAATAAGTGGTCAGAAGCCAGGTTCATGAGGACAATTCAGCGCCACTGCTCTGACCAGGCTCTGCTCGTCTTCCTCATGTCCACAACATGTCTCCCCCATGGATCTGGCACATCTGCCCTCAGATAAATATTATTTGAGTGTTTGCCAGATCCAGGCTGATTCCACACAAGAAATAAACCTTCGTATCGGCTGATTAACGATATGCTACAAAACCTTTTCCTCTTATACCACATCACACACTCCAAGTAAGAATATGTTTTCTTCTCTGTGTGAATTCTCTGATTCCTCACATTAGTAATGTCAAAACGCCTTCTCTCCTGTGTGACTTCTCTGATGTGTAACAAGCTCTGATTTATCTGTAAAACACTTCCCACATACTGAACATGGATATGGCTTCTCTCCAGTGTGATTTCTCTGATGTCTAACAAGTTCTGATTTCAGCATAAAACATTTTCCACAATCTGAACAGGAATATGGCTTCTCTCCTGTGTGAATTCGCTCATGCTTAACAAGATTAGATCTATCTGTAAAACATCTGCCACATACTGAACACGGATGTGGCTTCTCTCCTGTGTGAGTTTGCTGATGTTTAACAAGAACTGTGCTCCGGGCAAAACATTTCCCACACTGAGGACATGAATATGGCTTCTCGCCTGTGTGAATTCTCTCATGTGTAACAAGATTTGATCTAATGGTAAAACATTTCCCACATACTGTACATGAATATGGCCTTTCTCCTGTGTGAATTCTCTGATGTTTAACAAGATCTGATTTCAGCTTAAAACATTTCCCACAGTCTGAACATGGAAATGGCTTCTCTCCTGTGTGAGTTCTTGTATGTGAAAAAAGACCTGAGTGCTTGTTAAACTGTCTTCCACACTCACCACACTGAAACTTTTTACCTCCTTTCTGCCCTGTATTTGTGGTGAGAAGCTGTGATCGTTCGGGAGGATTCTTCTGATTAAATGGATTACATGACACATCTGTTCTGTGAGGTCCTGAATGTATGTTACGTCTAACGAGGTTTCCTCCCGAGGAGCGCTGCTTGGCATCTTCACCTTCTGCTCTATAATTTGGTGGAAACATGAGGTTTCTCTCACAGTTCTTACTGGGATTTCCTGCCAGGATAAAAAAAAGGATTTTTTCTTTTTTTTTCTTTCAACAAGACAAGCAGATTTATAACATTTCTATTAGATCGCAGTCACACATGCAATTCTTCATGAAGTTTTTCAGTCAAAGCCAGGACTGGATCCAGCAGGAAGGAGAAGTCCTTCCTTTATGTTTCCTTTAGAATTTATTTCTGGCTTTGGCTCAAATAACTGCATAAAAAACTGTGATAAATTTGAAAGCGTTAAATAAAGCTTCAGATGCTGGAATCACGTGTAGTTCTTGTGAAAGTCTAGGACTCTGCGCTTCATTTAGGGACTGCTTTTCTTAGGTAAGCCTCAAGAGTCTGAGAGGCACAACCTTGTCTGGCAATCTATGCTGTCCTCTGTTAGGACAATCTCGCCATGACCACAGTCTGTTGGTAACAAGGAAGAGGACAGAAAAATGAGAAACGGTTACCTATGAAAATTAAAAACACAAGTGAGTGAACCAGTGGCACACTACTATCGTGGCTCAACGGTTGTGGTCAAAGTGTCATGTATCATGAGACTAACGTGTGTGAGGGACATTTTCTACTAAACACGGAAAGAACAAGACAAATTCTGATACAGCTGTAAGGTCCATATGGCTCCACAGACTCCAGGATTGTGTTCCATGAGAAACGGACTAAAGTAGTGCAAGGAGCCTAGAAAGCAGATGACATCGGTCAAACACCATGTTGCAGGACCATGTAAGCACAGAAATGAAGGATTTGGTGCTGTGTGTACTTTGAGTTTCAGTCAATTTATTGGTTAAAATCTTCTTATGAAGGCATTTCAGAGCTCCAAAGCCCCTTCCTCAAGTTACAGAAGAACAAGCATATATTCATGGTGAGGCCCCATTTTTATGTCACCAGAAGTTCTGCTACCCACAAGTGATTACTGCTCTGATCGTCTACAGAGAGAAGAACTCATGTACAAATCGACTGCTTCTCAACCGGTAAAGACTGAGGAATTTACCATATAAATCTCCCCATCTTGCGACCAAGAAACTGATGAAAAATACCTGTTGGGACTTTTTTTTAATCTTGAAAAACTTCTAAAGAAAGAGGTCCAACACGATGTGGACTACCGGTTTCTCATGTTATATCTTAAAGGGGAGCTGATACCTAGAGGCCGTAGATTAAGCACAGTATGCTCCTTTAAAGGCTATGTACACCTTTGGGGACAATTGTTTTATTAGTGCTAAATATTTTGTAAATTTGTCTTTATTAAAAATATGGAGCCCTTTTCTCTGTACAGGGCTGAGATTCTCCAGTAGCAACCTTATCTCTGCTCTGTTAGGCAGGGAGCTGACGGCTTTTTATCTCTGCTCTGTCAGGCAGGGAGCTGACGGCTCCTTATCTCTGCTCTGTCAGGCAGGGAGCTGACGGCTCCTTATCTCTGCTCTGTCACACAGGGAGCTGACGGCTCCTTATCTCTGCTCTGTCACACAGGGAGCTGACGGCTCCTCATCTCTGCTCTTTGACATTATAAACCTCATTATGGCTCAGTCTGTATCTTACTGATAAGATTGTGGCTTCAATAAGTATTTATGACTAGAGTTGAGCGAACACCTGGAAGTTCAGGTTCGCCGGGTTCGCCCGAACTTCACCGCAAAGTTCGAGTTCGGGACTTGAACTTGACCCTGAACCCCATTGAAGTCAATGGGGACCCGAACTTTGGGGCACTGAAATGGCTCTAAAAAAGTCCTGTAAAGGGCTAGGGGGCTGGAAAATGGGGGTAAGAATAGAACAAGTGCCCTGCAAACAAATGTGGATAGGGAAATAACTTAAAATACATAAAAATTAAAAATAAATGCTCTAAACCTGAGCACATGTGAATGACAGTGGCACCTGCCACCCAGCAGAGGATGTGGCAGCAACGCCACCACATCTGTCACCATCACCAAGCATCTCCACACTGTACCATGGAAGCGTTCAGCTGTCCATCTCCCAATTGGAAAGAGGAAGTGCCCCCCCCCCCTACCCACCCGCGATCCCCAGCCCTGAATGCCAGGATTTCAAAATTCCTGGTCCTTTGAAATGCTGTCATTCAGTCTGGTGGAGATGGATGGAGACTTTCAAAAAACTTATGGCAGTGGCTCTTCCACAGTACGTGATTCCCAGCCGCCACTACTTTTCCAGGCGAGCCATCCCTTCCCTGCACAACCAAGTGGCGGACAAAATCAGGTGTGCACTGCGCAACGCCATCTGTGGCAAGGTCCACATAACCAACAATACGTGGACCGGTAAGCACGGCCAGGGACGCTATATCTCCCTAACTGCACACTGGGTAAATGCAGTGGCGGCTGGGCCTGAGGCAGATAGCAGTTTGGCGCATGTCCCTCCACCACCGAGGATTGCAGGGCATTTCTATTTGCCTCCTGTTCCCTTCTCCTCCTCCTCTACCAGCTCCTCATCCGGTCAGTGTAACACCTTCACCACCAACTTCAGCACAGCCCGGGGGAAACAACAGCAGGCAGTTCTGAAACTCATCTGTTTGGGGGACAAACCCCGCACCGCGCAGGAGCTGTGGACGGGCATGGAACAACAGATGGATGAGTGGTTGGTGTAACAGAACCTCAAGCCCGGCCTGGTGGTGTGCGATAATGTGCGAAATCTCGTAGCAGCTCTGGGAATAGCCGGTTTGACGCACATCCCTTGCCTGGCGCATGTGCTGAATCTGGTGGTGCAGAAGTTCCTGAACATCTGACCGTGAAAATTAATTCAGTTAATCCGGCTCTAAGATTCTGGGGGAACAAATTCTGGACTTTTTATTATAAATCGTAACAAAAACTATACAAGGAACATTTTAAAAAGAGAAAATTAACCCGACCAGACTCCCATCCTACACCCCACCCCTCACACAAACCACTCATTATTGCCCATTCACAAACTATTTACAAATTTACTTATAAACAGATTTAAATAACTATAAAAGTCAGATAAACGAAATAAACAAACACAACTATATACCTGCCTTACCCTAACTTATCAGGCCAGTCATATACAAGGGGCTCAGAGGGTGGGTTCCTGCACCAACATAGGCCAGGTACACAATTGTCCAGCCAGGGTACAGTTCTGGAGGTGGAGTCGGAGGAACTGGGTTCAGAGCGGGGTGGCACCCAAAGCAGCTTACGGCCATCACTGGAGCGTGGCTGGGGGATACAGAAGACACAGAAGATACACCTTCCACAGAGGACAGCTTGTCGTTGCCTCTGGGCAGCCTGGCAGACATGAGCGACTACATGCTGCAGTGCCTGCGCAACGACTGCCGAGTTTCCCACATTCTAACTTCTGCAGATTACTGGGTGGCCACCCTGCTGGATCCCCGTTACAAGGACAACGTGCCGTCCTTAATTCCTTCACTAAAGCGTGATCAGAAGAAGCCAACGCTGGTAGACGCTCAGTGGAAGCACAAGGCGAAGGGAGAGGAGGAGGAGGAAGTCGCCAACGCAGCTGGGTCACCGCCCGCACCTCAGAAGGCAGGGTTAGCATGGCCGAATTGTGGAAAAGCTTTGTCAACGCGCCACTGCAACCGGCAACACCAGCAGATCTGGGACGTCTTAGCAAGAGGCAGCATTTCAGCAACATGGTGGAGCAGTATCTGTGTACACGCCTACACGTACTGACTGATGGGTCTGCCCAGGGTCGTAGCTACAGGGAAAGCAGGGAAAACAGCTGCTTTGGGGCCCTGACCCAGGAGGGGCCCATCCAGGAGGAGGAAGAGTAAAAGACTTTGTCCGGGCCCCCTCAACAGTATTATCCAATGAAATTATATACAGTGGCAGTATAGACAGTGTAGAAAGCCGATGGAACAGCTGCTGGGCCTGAGAGAGCGATCTTTAGTAGCCACAGGAATGGGGGCGCCATGAAATGAAGGGGTTGCAAAAAAATTACTGGGGAAGGGGGGCCCCATTCAAAAATTTGCTGTTGGTGCCAGTCATTTCTAGCTGCGCCACTGGGTCTGCCCCACATGTGGACATCAAATTGTCCACATGTCCTGAGCTTCACCTTTATGCCTTGGAGGTGCTGGCCTGCCCGGCGGCCACTGTACTGTCTGAACGTGTATTCAGTACGGCAGGGGGCGTCATTACTGACAAACGCAGCCGCCTGTCCGCAGCCAACGTGGACAAGCTGACGTTCATAAAAATGAACCAGGCATGGATCCCACAGGACCTGTCCCTCCCTTGTGCAGAATAGACATTTATAACTGCCTCACCCAACCATTGTTATACTACAGCGCACTTACACTTTGTTTTATTTTTTATATTTTCTAATGTTTTGGGGTCTACACTAATTTATAAAAAAAAAATAATAAGAAAACAAAACACGTTGTTGGCGACTACCTTCGGCTTCACAGACAAAAAAGGCTTCATGTCCGGCAACAATGTAATCGCCAATTGTAATGAATTAAGTTCCCTGTCTGTTCTGCAGTGCAGGGGTACAGAAAGAAAGAAGGGGTACAGAAAGAAAGAAGGGGTACAGAAAGAAAGAAAGAAAGAAGGGGTACAGAAAGAAAGAAGGGGTACAGAAAGAAAGAAGGGGTACAGGAAGAAAGAAAGAAGGGGTACAGAAAGAAAGAAGGGGTACAGAAAGAAAGAAGGGGTACAGAAAGAAAGAAGGGGTACAGAAAGAAAGAAGGGGTACAGAAAGAAAGAAGGGGTACAGAAAGAAAGAAGGGGTACAGGAAGAAAGAAAGAAGGGGTACAGAAAGAAAGAAGGGGTACAGAAAGAAAGAAGGGGTACAGGAAGAAAGAAAGAAGGGGTACAGAAAGAAAGAAGGGGTACAGAAAGAAAGAAGGGGTACAGAAAGAAAGAAGGGGTACAGAAAGAAAGAAGGGGTACAGATCCCCCAACAGTCTGAACGCCACCTAATTTACAGCATATATTTCCCAGTCAGGTATGCAGGGAAGGGCTACTTTATGGCAAAAAAATAGGTTTTTTCAACCCCAATGTCCCAGTTGTATTTACTGATTTTCTTTCACTATCAGATTTGTAGTGCAGGCCGCAAAGGTACTTTATAGGAAAAAAAGATTGTTTTTTCACCCACAGTGAAACAGATGGATTTACTGATTTTTTTTCACTACCAGAGCTGCAGTGCAGGCAGAAAAGGGAGTTTATTTAAAAAATATATATGATTTTTTCACCCACTAAGGGTACTTTCACACTAGCGTTGGTGCGGATCCGTCTGTTTATTTTCACAGACGGATCCGCACCTCTAATGCAAACGTTTGTATCCATTCAGAACGGATCCGTTTGCATTAGGTTTAAAGAAAAATGACAAAGTCCAAAACGGATCCGTTTTGGATTACATTGAAAGTCAATGGGGAACGGATCCGTTTTCAAATGCACCATATTGTGTCACTGACAACGGATCCGTCCCCATTGACTTACATTGTAAAAAAAAACGGATCCGTTAGGCTCCGCCTCTTCAGACGGACACCAAAATGCTGCATGCTGCGTTTTGGTGTCCGCCTCCAAAACGTAATAGAGGCGGAACGGAGCCGAACTGATGCATTCTGAACGGATCCTTATCCATTCAGAATGCATTGGGGCTTAACTGATCCGTTTTGGAACGTTTGTGAGAGCCCTGAAACGGATCTCACAAACGGAATCCAAAACGCCAGTGTGAAAGTACCCTAATGAAGCAGATGGATTTAAATGAATTTCTTTCACTATCACTAGTGCAGTGCAGGGCGCAAATGTACACTGTGCCCAAAATTAAGTGTTTTTTCACCAACAATGTCACAGTTTTATTTATCAGAAATGCAGCGTAGGACGCTAATGTGCTATCTAGCACAAAAAGTGTGTTTTTTTATAGCACCAATGTAAATCCAGTATGTTACGGTTGTATTGGACTGTCAGAAATGCAGCATAGCCCGTAAATTTACTATCTAGCAAAAAAAGTGTGCTTTTCTATATCAGCAAGGTAACTGCAGTATATGACGGTTTTATTGGACTGTCAGATGTGCAGTGCCTGTGGCAGACAAATAAAAAATTGCTTTAGGTCACATAAATATGTGACAGACTAATGTAATTGAATAATTTGCCAGGTATGCGCTGCAGGGCGCAGGGGTACTTAACCGGCCAAAAAAGGGAATTTGTCCTCCACTGAGCTACCAGAACAGAGTTAAAGTAATGTTCCTGGCACACATGCAGTTCACATGCAGTTGCAAAAATGGCCGCCGACGCCCACCGAACTAGCAGATGGATTAAAACTCAGGGCTGGGTACAAAAATGTAGCATAGCACCCTCTATAATCACTGTAGTTTGAAAATTGAACACCAAGTACACCAGAATTCTTCCCTAATCTCTCCCTTACAGCAGCAGCTGCATCCTATCCCTGCACTGAGAAGAGCAGAGGGACGTGCGGGGCTACGTGACTCCAGCTTATATAGAGGCCGGGTCACATGCTGATCTTGGCCAATCACAGCCATGCCATTAGCAGGCCTGGCTGTGATGGCTTCTAAGGGCAGAGAAGTGAAACCCTTGTTGATGGGCTGCCCTGCAGCCTTTCAAAAAGAGCCAAGAAATCGCTGAACACTGAACTTTTACGGACATGTCCGGGTTCGGGTCTGGGTACCAAAAACCCAAAAAAGTTCGGTACGAACCCTAGTTATGACTCTCAGTAGTTTAGAGATTTATTCGATGGCGGCACAAAGTGAAAGTGAAAGTACCATTCACAAAACTAGATAAACAGTTAACCCTTTGTGACAGAATGACTATATTTTTAATAAAGACCAATTGAAAAAATGATTTGTAGGCCAAAATGAGTAAAATGCAATCATAAAATGATGTAGGTGTACATCACCTTAATGCACAAGCTCATATTTTTAAATAAGAAAGACTTTAAAAAGAGAGAGGCCCGCTTTAACCCCTTCCCGACTGCCCACTGGGTATATCGGTCCTATATACACATGGCGAGTGCAGATAGAAACGTTCAGGCAGCGCTTTAGCTCTGATCAGGGCTGGGATTAAAGCTCCTGCAATCTAGCAGAAGCAGGTCGGGTCCCGGCTGTAAGACGCAGCGGGGACCCCGAGGAGAAGACCGGAGCGGTTTATTAGCACCGCGAGGAGATGGATGCAGGAAGAGGCAGAGCTGCTTCCTCTGTCAGTCCCGGCGGTCACGTGTCCCCCGGGGGTTCCGGGGCAGTCGCAGAGCTGCCTGTGTGTCATGCCCCCTCAGGGGGCTGTTTCCTTTATAACGGGCTCCTGTGAATGCCCCAGTTACAGTGGAAACAGTGGGGGGAAAAAGTCAGTGTCCTCGTGAGGTCTTTTAACCCCTTAAGGACACGGCCCTATTTCACCTTAAGCCATTTTTTGTAAATCTGACCAGTGTCACTTTATGTGGTGATAACTTTAAAACGCTCTTTCTTATCCAGGCCATTCTGAGACAGTTTTTTCGTCACATATTGTACTTCATGACACTGGTAAAATGGAGTAAAAAAATGTAATTTTTATTTATTAAAAAATACCAAATTTACCAAAAATTTAGAAAAATTTGCAATTTTCCAAGTTTCAATTTCTCTACTTCTATAATACATAGTAATACCGCCAAAAAAAGTTATTGATTTACATTCCCCTATGTCTACTTCATGTATCGATCATTTTGGGAATTACATTTCATTTTTTGGGGACGTTACAAGGCTTAGAAGTTTAGAAGCAAATAAAAGAAATTTTTCAGAAATTTTCAAAAACCCACTTTTTAAGGACCAGTTCAAGTCTGAAGTCACTTTGCGAGGCTCACATAATAGAAACCATCCAAAAATGACCCCATTCTAGAAACTACACCCCTCAAGGTAATCAAAACTGATTTTACAAACGTCGTTAACCCTTTAGGTTTTCCACAAGAGTTAATGGCAAATAGAGATAAAATTTCAGAATTTCGATTTTTGGGAAAATTTTCCATTTTAATCCATTTTTTCCAGTAACAAAGCAAGGGTTAACAGCCAAACAAAACTCAATTTTTATTGCCTTGAATCTGTAGTTTGCAGAAACACACCCTATGTGGTCGTAAACTGCTGTATGGGCACAGGGCAGAGCGCAGAATGAAAGGAACGCCATATGGTTTTTGGAAGGCAGATTTTGCTGGACTGTTTTTTGACACCATGTCCCATTTGAAGCCCCCGATGCCCACTACAGAATCAGGGTAATAAATATTGAGGTTTTTTTTTGTTGTTAACCCTTGCTTTGTTACTGGAAAAATGAATTAAAATGGAAAATTTGCAAAAAAAAATAGCTGTTTTGGGACCGTTTTTACTTTTTGTTATTTACATCGTTGATCTGACAGGTTAGATTGTGTGCTATTTCTATAGAGCAGGTTGTTACGGATGCGAAAATACCAAATTTTGGGTTTTTTGCTTCAGTTTTTCATAACAAAGCATTTTTGAAAAAAATATATTTTTTAGTGTCTCCACATTCTGAAAGCCATATTTTTAATTTTTATTTTTTGGGCGACTGTCTTATGTAGGGGCTCATCTTTTGCGGAATGAGATGGCGGTTTGATTGGCACTATCTTGGGGTGCATATGACATTTTGGTCACTTGCTATTACACTTTTTGTGATGTAAAGTGACAAAAATTACTTCTGACACGGTATTGATATAATTTTTTTTTTCTGTGTTCACCTGAGGGGTTAGGTCATGTGTTATTTTTATAGAGCAGGTTGTTACGGACGCGGCGGTACCTAATATGTATACTTTTCTTTTATTTATTTAAGTTTTACATAATAATATTTTTGAACCAAAAAAAATCATGTTTTAATGACTCCATAGTCTGAGAGCCATATTTTTTAATTTTTTGGGGCGATTGTCCTATGTGGGGTATCATTTTTTGAGGGATGAGATGACGGTTGATTGGCACTATTTTGGGAGGCATACAACTTTTTGATCGCTTGCTATTACAGTTTTGTGATATGAGGTGACAAAAAATATTTTATTGACACTGTTTTTATTTTTTTTACGGTATTTACCTGAGAGGTTAGATCATGTAATATTTTTTGACTTTTTTTTACTTTTTGATCGCTTGCTATTACAGTTTTTGATATGTGAGGTGACAATTTTTTTTTTTAACATTGTTTTTATTTTATTTTTAACGGTATTTACCTGAGGGGTTAGATCATGTAATATTTTTATAGAGCAGGTTTTTACGGATGAGGCAATACATAATATGTATACTTTTTTAAAATTTATTTTACTTTAACACAATAATAGCATAGTCTGAGAGCCATATTTTTTTATTTTCTTGGGCGATTGTCCTATGTAAGGCGATTGTCCTCATTTTTTGCGGGATGAGATGGCGGTTTTTTTGGTACTATTTTGGGAGGCATACGCCTTTTTGATCACTTGGTATTACACTTTTTGTGATGCAAGGTGACAAAAAAATGGCCTTTTTTACACAATTTTTTGTTTTTTTTACGGTATTTGCGTGAGGGGTTAGGTCATGTGATATTTTTATATAGCAGATTTTTACGGACGTGGCGATACCTAATATGTGTAGTGTATTTTATTTTTTTTATTTTTATTCAGTGATATGTTTTTGTTTTGTTTTTTCCGTTTTTTCACTTTTTTTTTTTGACCCAGACCCACTTGGTTCTTGTAGATCCAGTGGATCTGGTGTCTATCTAATACAGTACAGTACACTATATAGTGTACTGTATTTTTTTTTTACTTTACATAGTCTAAGCAGACTTGTGCCTTTAGCACAAGTCTGCTTAGACTTTCAGCACCATGGAGAGCAGGACGCTTCTGAAAGCGTCCTGTTCCCATGGTAACCATCACCCGCTGCCAGAACAGAGCAGTGGGTGATGGGGAGGGAGGGGAGCTCGCTCCCTCCCTCTGCGATCCCATCCTGCCGGGGGGCTGCAAAGGCATAGCAGCCCCCCGATGGGAGAGGGGGGGAGCTCCTTCCCTGTTAACCCCTTCCATACTGCGGTCAGTATGGACTGCGGTTTGGAAGGGGTTAAACTGCTGACATCTGTACGGCACAGATGTCAGCAGTTTATAGCAGGGGGTCAGCAATGTGCTGACCCCCTGCTATACCCACTAGACACCAGGGAAAGCATTAGAAAGGACCCTCCTGTGCCGCCCGCAGCACCGCCCGCAATTTCCCCCCTCCCTGCACCGCCCGGGGGGACACTAACATGGCGGGGTGCAGGGGGGGTTAAAACTTTAAAACTTATAGGTTTGGGGCAGTTTTTAAGTCTCTGATCCCCGCGGTCACAGATCGCGGGGATCAGAGACTACAGAAAGCGCAGCAAACCGCAGGTCTGAATTGACCTGCGGCTTGCTGCAATCGCCGACATGGGGGGATCACAGGGACCCCCTAGACATTGTTCCAAGGTGCCTGCTAAATGATTTGAGCAGGCACCTTGTTCCGATCACCGCCACGTGCGCAGCGGTGATCGGAACTTCACAGGGTGTACATGTATGCCCCTGGTCCTTAAGTACCAGGACACAAGGGCGTACATGTCCTAAAGAGGTCACTGACCTCCTGGGGGACGTATTGTGCGCCGAAAATAAATAAAAATAAAATAAATAAATAAATAAATACAGTCGCTAATAGAAACCCTTTTATGGCCCATGACATCTACTTCTAGCACCAGAGCCCTGCGTATCTGGCTGAACCCAACAACCCCCTCCCTCTGCTCATCGGTAACACCCCCGCCGCCCCTCTCATCAGTAACACCCCCGCTGCCCTCTCATCAGTAACACCCCCCCAAGCTCTCATCAGTAACACCCCCCCAGCTCTCATCAGTAACACCCCCCCTCCGCTCTCATCAGTAACACCCCCCCTCCGCTCTCATCAGTAACACCCCCAGCTCTCATCAGTAACACCCCCTCAGCTCTCATCAGTAACACCCCCAGCTCTCATCAGTAACACCCCCTCAGCTCTCATCAGTAACACCCCCCAGCTCTCATCAGTAACACCCCCCAGCTCTCATCAGTAACACCCCCCAGCTCTCATCAGTAACACCCCTCAGCTCTCATCAGTAACACCCCCCTCATCAGTACCACCACCCAGCTCTCATCAGTAACACCCCCTCAGCTCTCATCAGTAACACCCCCTCAGCTCTCATCAGTAACACCCCCCAGCTCTCATCAGTAACACCCCTCAGCTCTCATCAGTAACACCCCGCTCAGCTCTCATCAGTAACACCCCCTCAGCTCTCATCAGTAACACCCCTCCAGCTCTCATCAGTAACACCCCCTCCGCTCTCATCAGTAACACCCCCACGCTCTCATCAGTAACACCCCCTCAGCTCTCATCAGTAACACCCCCCAGCTCTCATCAGTAACACTCCCCAGCTCTCATCAGTAACACCCCCTCAGCTCTCATCAGTAACACCCCCTCCGCTCTCATCAGTAACACCCCCTCCGCTCTCATCAGTAACACCCCCCAGCTCTCATCAGTAACACCCCCTCAGCTCTCATCAGTAACACCCCTCCAGCTCTCATCAGTAACACCCCCCCGCTCTCATCAGTAACACCCCCTCAGCTCTCATCAGTAACACCCCCTCAGCTCTCATCAGTAACACCCCTCAGCTCTCATCAGTAACACCCCCCAGCTCTCATCAGTAACACAACCCCAGCTCTCATCAGTAACACCCCCCAGCTCTCATCAGTAACACCCCACCAGCCTCTCATCAGTAACACCCCCCGCTCTCATCAGTAACACCCCACTCTCATCAGTAATACCCCCTCAGCTCTCATCAGTAACACCACCCTCAGCTCTCATCAGTAACACCCCCAGCTCTCATCAGTAACACCCCCTCAGCTCTCATCAGTAACACCCCCTCAGCTCTCATCAGTAACACCCCCTCAGCTCTCATCAGTAACACCCCCTCAGCTCTCATCAGTAACACCCCCTCAGCTCTCATCAGTAACACCCCCAGCTCTCATCAGTAACACCCCCCAGCTCTCATCAGTAACACCCCCTCAGCTCTCATCAGTAACACCCCCTCAGCTCTCATCAGTAACACCCCCTCCGCTCTCATCAGTAACACCCCCTCCGCTCTCATCAGTAACACCCCCTCCGCTCTCATCAGTAACACCCCCTCCGCTCTCATCAGTAACACCCCCTCCGCTCTCATCAGTAACACCCCCTCAGCTCTCATCAGTAACACCCCCTCAGCTCTCATCAGTAACACCCCCTCAGCTCTCATCAGTAACACCCCCTCAGCTCTCATCAGTAACACCCCCTCCGCTCTCATCAGTAACACCCCCTCAGCTCTCATCAGTAACACCCCCAGCTCTCATCAGTAACACCCCCTCCGCTCTCATCAGTAACACCCCCTCCGCTCTCATCAGTAACACCCCCTCCGCTCTCATCAGTAACACCCCCCGCTCTAATCAGTAACACCCCCTCAGCTCTCATCAGTAACACCCCCTCAGCTTTCATCAGTAACACCCCCAGCTCTCATCAGTAACACCCCTCAGCTCTCATCAGTAACACAACCCCCAGCTCTCATCAGTAACACCCCCCAGCTCTCATCAGTAACACCCCCAGCTCTCATCAGTAACAACCCCACCGCCCTCTCATCAGTAACACCCCCTCCGCTCTCATCAGTAACACCCCCCTCTCATCAGTAATACCCCCTCAGCTCGCATCAGTAACACCACCCCTCAGCTCTCATCAGTAACACCCCCAGCTCTCATCAGTAACACCCCCTCAGCTCTCATCAGTAACACCCCCAGCTCTCATCAGTAACACCCCCCTCAGCTCTCATCAGTAACACCCCCAGCTCTCATCAGTAACACCCCCCTCTCATCAGGACCACCCCCGCTCTCATCAGTAACACCCCCTCAGCTCTCATCAGTAACACCCCCCCAGCTCTCATCAGTAACACCCCCCAGCTCTCATCAGTAACACCCCCCAGCTCTCATCAGTAACACCCCCTCAGCTCTCATCAGTAACACCCCCTCAGCTCTCATCAGTAACACCCCCTCCGCTCTCATCAGTAACACCCCCTCCGCTCTCATCAGTAACACCCCCGCTCTCATCAGTAACACCCCCTCGCTCTCATCAGTAACACCCCCTCCGCTCTCATCAGTAACACCCCCTCAGCTCTCATCAGTAACACCCCCTCAGCTCTCATCAGTAACACCCCCTCAGCTCTCATCAGTAACACCCCCTCAGCTCTCATCAGTAACACCCCCTCAGCTCTCATCAGTAACACCCCCTCAGCTCTCATCAGTAACACCCCCTCCGCTCTCATCAGTAACACCCCCTCCGCTCTCATCAGTAACACCCCCTCAGCTCTCATCAGTAACACCCCCTCAGCTCTCATCAGTAACACCCCCTCAGCTCTCATCAGTAACACCCCCTCAGCTCTCATCAGTAACACCCCCAGCTCTCATCAGTAACACCCCCTCAGCTCTCATCAGTAACACCCCCCTCAGCTCTCATCAGTAACACCCCCTCAGCTCTCATCAGTAACACCCCCAGCTCTCATCAGTAACACCCCCTCCGCTCTCATCAGTAACACCCCCTCCGCTCTCATCAGTAACACCCCCTCCGCTCTCATCAGTAACACCCCCTCAGCTCTCATCAGTAACACCCCCTCCGCTCTCATCAGTAACACCCCCAGCTCTCATCAGTAACACCCCCTCAGCTCTCATCAGTAACACCCCCTCCGCTCTCATCAGTAACACCCCCTCAGCTCTCATCAGTAACACCCCCTCAGCTCTCATCAGTAACACCCCCTCAGCTCTCATCAGTAACACCCCCTCAGCTCTCATCAGTAACACCCCCTCAGCTCTCATCAGTAACACCCCCCAGCTCTCATCAGTAACACCCCCTCAGCTCTCATCAGTAACACCCCCTCAGCTCTCATCAGTAACACCCCCTCAGCTCTCATCAGTAACACCCCCTCAGCTCTCATCAGTAACACCCCCTCAGCTCTCATCAGTAACACCCCCTCCAGCTCTCATCAGTAACACCCCCCAGCTCTCATCAGTAACACCCCCTCAGCTCTCATCAGTAACACCCCTCAGCTCTCATCAGTAACACCCCCTCAGCTCTCATCAGTAACACCCCCTCAGCTCTCATCAGTAACACCCCCTCAGCTCTCATCAGTAACACCCCCTCCGCTCTCATCAGTAACACCCCCTCCGCTCTCATCAGTAACACCCCCTCAGCTCTCATCAGTAACACCCCCTCCGCTCTCATCAGTAACACCCCCTCAGCTCTCATCAGTAACACCCCCTCAGCTCTCATCAGTAACACCCCCCAGCTCTCATCAGTAACACCCCCCAGCTCTCATCAGTAACACCCCCTCCGCTCTCATCAGTAACACCCCCTCCGCTCTCATCAGTAACACCCCCTCAGCTCTCATCAGTAACACCCCCCAGCTCTCATCAGTAACACCCCCTCCGCTCTCATCAGTAACACCCCCTCCGCTCTCATCAGTAACACCCCCTCCGCTCTCATCAGTAACACCCCCTCCGCTCTCATCAGTAACACCCCCTCAGCTCTCATCAGTAACACCCCCTCAGCTCTCATCAGTAACACCCCCTCAGCTCTCATCAGTAACACCCCCTCAGCTCTCATCAGTAACACCCCCTCAGCTCTCATCAGTAACACCCCCCAGCTCTCATCAGTAACACCCCCTCAGCTCTCATCAGTAACACCCCCTCCGCTCTCATCAGTAACACCCCCTCAGCTCTCATCAGTAACACCCCCTCAGCTCTCATCAGTAACACCCCCTCAGCTCTCATCAGTAACACCCCCTCAGCTCTCATCAGTAACACCCCCTCAGCTCTCATCAGTAACACCCCCTCAGCTCTCATCAGTAACACCCCCAGCTCTCATCAGTAACACCCCCTCAGCTCTCATCAGTAACACCCCCTCAGCTCTCATCAGTAACACCCCCTCAGCTCTCATCAGTAACACCCCCCAGCTCTCATCAGTAACACCCCCTCAGCTCTCATCAGTAACACCCCCTCAGCTCTCATCAGTAACACCCCCTCAGCTCTCATCAGTAACACCCCCTCAGCTCTCATCAGTAACACCCCCTCAGCTCTCATCAGTAACACCCCCTCCGCTCTCATCAGTAACACCCCCTCCGCTCTCATCAGTAACACCCCCTCAGCTCTCATCAGTAACACCCCCTCTCATCAGTAACACCCCCCGCTCTCATCAGTAACACCCCCTCCGCTCTCATCAGTAACACCCCCTCAGCTCTCATCAGTAACACCCCCTCAGCTCTCATCAGTAACACCCCCTCAGCTCTCATCAGTAACACCCCCTCAGCTCTCATCAGTAACACCCCCTCAGCTCTCATCAGTAACACCCCCTCAGCTCTCATCAGTAACACCCCCTCAGCTCTCATCAGTAACACCCCCTCAGCTCTCATCAGTAACACCCCCCTCAGCTCTCATCAGTAACACCCCCTCAGCTCTCATCAGTAACACCCCCCAGCTCTCATCAGTAACACCCCCTCAGCTCTCATCAGTAACACCCCCCCAGCTCTCATCAGTAACACCCCCAGCTCTCATCAGTAACACCCCCCTCAGCTCTCATCAGTAACACCCCCTCAGCTCTCATCAGTAACACCCCCTCAGCTCTCATCAGTAACACCCCCAGCTCTCATCAGTAACACCCCTCAGCTCTCATCAGTAACACCCCCTCAGCTCTCATCAGTAACACCCCCTCCGCTCTCATCAGTAACACCCCCTCAGCTCTCATCAGTAACACCCCCTCAGCTCTCATCAGTAACACCCCCGCTCTCATCAGTAACACCCCCTCAGCTCTCATCAGTAACACCCCCTCAGCTCTCATCAGTAACACCCCCTCAGCTCTCATCAGTAACACCCCCCTCAGCTCTCATCAGTAACACCCCCTCAGCTCTCATCAGTAACACCCCCTCAGCTCTCATCAGTAACACCCCCTCAGCTCTCATCAGTAACACCCCCTCAGCTCTCATCAGTAACACCCCCTCCGCTCTCATCAGTAACACCCCCTCAGCTCTCATCAGTAACACCCCTCAGCTCTCATCAGTAACACCCCCTCAGCTCTCATCAGTAACACCCCCTCAGCTCTCATCAGTAACACCCCCTCAGCTCTCATCAGTAACACCCCCTCAGCTCTCATCAGTAACACCCCCTCAGCTCTCATCAGTAACACCCCCTCAGCTCTCATCAGTAACACCCCCTCAGCTCTCATCAGTAACACCCCCTCAGCTCTCATCAGTAACACCCCCTCGCTCTCATCAGTAACACCCCCTCAGCTCTCATCAGTAACACCCCCCTCAGCTCTCATCAGTAACACCCCCTCAGCTCTCATCAGTAACACCCCCTCAGCTCTCATCAGTAACACCCCCCTCAGCTCTCATCAGTAACACCCCCCTCAGCTCTCATCAGTAACACCCCCTCAGCTCTCATCAGTAACACCCCCTCAGCTCTCATCAGTAACACCCCCAGCTCATCAGTAACACCTCAGCTCTCATCAGTAACACCCCCTCAGCTCTCATCAGTAACACCCCCTCAGCTCTCATCAGTAACACCCCCTCAGCTCTCATCAGTAACACCCCCTCAGCTCTCATCAGTAACACCCCCTCAGCTCTCATCAGTAACACCCCCCCAGCTCTCATCAGTAACACCCCCTCAGCTCTCATCAGTAACACCCCCTCAGCTCTCATCAGTAACACCCCCTCAGCTCTCATCAGTAACACCCCCTCAGCTCTCATCAGTAACACCCCCTCAGCTCTCATCAGTAACACCCCCTCAGCTCTCATCAGTAACACCCCCTCAGCTCTCATCAGTAACACCCCCTCAGCTCTCATCAGTAACACCCCCTCCGCTCTCATCAGTAACACCCCCTCAGCTCCATCAGTAACACCCCCTCAGCTCTCATCAGTAACACCCCCTCAGCTCTCATCAGTAACACCCCCTCAGCTCTCATCAGTAACACCCCCTCAGCTCTCATCAGTAACACCCCCTCAGCTCTCATCAGTAACACCCCCTCCAGCTCTCATCAGTAACACCCCCTCCGCTCTCATCAGTAACACCCCCTCAGCTCTCATCAGTAACACCCCCTCAGCTCTCATCAGTAACACCCCCTCAGCTCTCATCAGTAACACCCCCCAGCTCTCATCAGTAACACCCCCCTCAGCTCTCATCAGTAACACCCCCTCAGCTCTCATCAGTAACACCCCCTCAGCTCTCATCAGTAACACCCCCTCCGCTCTCATCAGTAACACCCCCTCAGCTCTCATCAGTAACACCCCCTCCGCTCTCATCAGTAACACCCCCTCAGCTCTCATCAGTAACACCCCCTCAGCTCTCATCAGTAACACCCCCTCAGCTCTCATCAGTAACACCCCCTCAGCTCTCATCAGTAACACCCCCTCAGCTCTCATCAGTAACACCCCCTCAGCTCTCATCAGTAACACCCCCTCAGCTCTCATCAGTAACACCCCCTCAGCTCTCATCAGTAACACCCCCCCAGCTCTCATCAGTAACACCCCCTCAGCTCTCATCAGTAACACCCCCTCAGCTCTCATCAGTAACACCCCCTCAGCTCTCATCAGTAACACCCCCTCAGCTCTCATCAGTAACACCCCCTCAGCTCTCATCAGTAACACCCCCTCAGCTCTCATCAGTAACACCCCCCTCAGCTCTCATCAGTAACACCCCCTCAGCTCTCATCAGTAACACCCCCTCAGCTCTCATCAGTAACACCCCCTCAGCTCTCATCAGTAACACCCCCTCAGCTCTCATCAGTAACACCCCCTCAGCTCTCATCAGTAACACCCCCTCAGCTCTCATCAGTAACACCCCCTCCGCTCTCATCAGTAACACCCCCTCCGCTCTCATCAGTAACACCCCCCTCCGCTCTCATCAGTAACACCCCCTCAGCTCTCATCAGTAACACCCCCTCAGCTCTCATCAGTAACACCCCCTCAGCTCTCATCAGTAACACCCCCTCAGCTCTCATCAGTAACACCCCCTCCGCTCTCATCAGTAACACCCCCTCAGCTCTCATCAGTAACACCCCCTCCGCTCTCATCAGTAACACCCCCTCAGCTCTCATCAGTAACACCCCCTCAGCTCTCATCAGTAACACCCCCTCAGCTCTCATCAGTAACACCCCCTCAGCTCTCATCAGTAACACCCCCTCAGCTCTCATCAGTAACACCCCCTCAGCTCTCATCAGTAACACCCCCTCAGCTCTCATCAGTAACACCCCCTCAGCTCTCATCAGTAACACCCCCTCAGCTCTCATCAGTAACACCCCCTCAGCTCTCATCAGTAACACCCCCTCAGCTCTCATCAGTAACACCCCCTCAGCTCTCATCAGTAACACCCCCCTCAGCTCTCATCAGTAACACCCCCTCAGCTCTCATCAGTAACACCCCTCAGCTCTCATCAGTAACACCCCCTCAGCTCTCATCAGTAACACCCCTCAGCTCTCATCAGTAACACCCCCTCAGCTCTCATCAGTAACACCCCCTCAGCTCTCATCAGTAACACCCCCTCCGCTCTCATCAGTAACACCCCCTCCGCTCTCATCAGTAACACCCCCTCCGCTCTCATCAGTAACACCCCCTCAGCTCTCATCAGTAACACCCCCCTCAGCTCTCATCAGTAACACCCCCTCAGCTCTCATCAGTAACACCCCCTCAGCTCTCATCAGTAACACCCCTCAGCTCTCATCAGTAACACCCCCTCAGCTCTCATCAGTAACACCCCCAGCTCTCATCAGTAACACCCCCTCAGCTCTCATCAGTAACACCCCCTCAGCTCTCATCAGTAACACCCCCTAGCTCTCATCAGTAACACCCCCTCCGCTCTCATCAGTAACACCCCCTCAGCTCTCATCAGTAACACCCCCTCAGCTCTCATCAGTAACACCCCGCTCTCATCAGTAACACCCCCTCAGCTCTCATCAGTAACACCCCCTCAGCTCTCATCAGTAACACCCCCTCAGCTCTCATCAGTAACACCCCCTCAGCTCTCATCAGTAACACCCCCAGCTCTCATCAGTAACACCCCCAGCTCTGATCAGTAACACCCCTCAGCTCTCATCAGTAACACCCCCTCAGCTCTCATCAGTAACACCCCTCAGCTCTCATCAGTAACACCCCCTCAGCTCTCATCAGTAACACCCCCTCAGCTCTCATCAGTAACACCCCCTCAGCTCTCATCAGTAACACCCCTCCAGCTCTCATCAGTAACACCCCCTCAGCTCTCATCAGTAACACCCCCTCAGCTCTCATCAGTAACACCCCCTCAGCTCTCATCAGTAACACCCCCTCAGCTCTCATCAGTAACACCCCCTCCAGCTCTCATCAGTAACACCCCCTCCGCTCTCATCAGTAACACCCCCTCAGCTCTCATCAGTAACACCCCTCAGCTCTCATCAGTAACACCCCCTCCGCTCTCATCAGTAACACCCCCTCCGCTCTCATCAGTAACACCCCCTCCGCTCTCATCAGTAGCACCCCCCTCTCATCAGTAACACCCCCTTAGCTCGCATCAGTAACACCCCCTCCGCTCTCATCAGTAACACCCCCTCCGCTCTCATCAGTAACACCCCCTCAGCTCTCATCAGTAACACCTCTCCTCAGCTCTCATCAGTAACACCCCCTCAGCTCTCATCAGTAACACCCCCTCCGCTCTCATCAGTAACACCCCCTCGCCGCTCTCATCAGTAACACCCCCTCGCCCTCTCATCAGTAACACCCCCTCAGCTCTCATCAGTAACACCCCCTCAGCTCTCATCAGTAACACCCCCTCAGCTCTCATCAGTAACACCCCCGCTCTCATCAGTAACACCCCCTCAGCTCTCATCAGTAACACCCCCTCCGCTCTCATCAGTAACACCCCCTCTCATCAGTAACACCTCCCCCTCCGCTCTCATCAGTAACACCCCCTCCGCTCTCATCAGTAACACCCCCTCCGTCTCATCAGTAACACCCCCTCCGCTCTCATCAGTAACACCCCCTCCGCTCTCATCAGTAACACCCCCAGCTCTCATCAGTAACACCCCCCAGCTCTCATCAGTAACACCCCCTCAGCTCTCATCAGTAACACCCCCTCCGCTCTGATCAGTAACACCCCCCTCCGCTCTCATCAGTAACACCCCCTCCGCTCTCATCAGTAACACCCTCCGCTCTCATCAGTAACACCCCCTCCGCTCTCATCAGCAACACCCCCTCCGCTCTCATCAGTAACACCCCCAGCTCTCATCAGTAACACCCCCAGCTCTCATCAGTAACACCCCCCAGCTCTCATCAGTAACACCCCCGCTCTCATCAGTAACACCCCCTCAGCTCTCATCAGTAACACCCCCTCCGCTCTGATCAGTAGCACCCCCTCCGCTCTCATCAGTAACACCCCCTCTGCTCTCATCAGTAACACCCCCTCCGCTCTCATCAGTAACACCCCCTCCGCTCTCATCAGCAACACCCCCTCCGCTCTCATCAGTAACACCCCCTAGCTCTCATCAGTAACACCCCCAGCTCTCATCAGTAACACCCCCTCAGCTCTCATCAGTAACACCCCCTCCGCTCTGATCAGTAACACCCCCTCCGCTCTCATCAGTAACACCCCCCCCCCATATGAAGTATGCTGACAGCGCAGACACCAGGCGGTCTTCTCATATGAAGTATGCTGACAGCACAGACACCAGGCGGTCTTCTCATATGAAGTATGCTGACAGCACAGACACCAGGCGGTCTTCTCATATGAAGTATGCTGACAGCGCAGACACCAGGCGGTCTTCTCATATGAAGTATGCTGACAGCACAGACACCAGGCGGTCTTCTCATATGAAGTATGCTGACAGCACAGACACCAGGCGGTCTTCTCATATGAAGTATGCTGACAGCACAGACACCAGGCGGTCTTCTCATATGAAGTATACTGACAGCACAGACACCAGGCGGTCTTCTCATATGAAGTATAATGACAGCACAGATACCAGGCGGTCTTCTTACACCGTCCTTACTCTGTCACTCATGGCTGTTCCATGTCTATTAACCCTGGCAACGGATCTTTTCATGATCTTTGGCGCCCTTTTATGATATAAATATCAGTGTCCGCACCATGAATGTAAGCTTGTTCTTCTGTAACTTGAGGAAGGGCCTCCGAGCCCATCTCTGCTGGTGCTCACGATCTCCGTACCTTCTTTACACAGTACTGGCTCCGCGGTGGCCACCAGTGGGTCGGTACTGTAAGTGGCAGTGCATGACGAACTGTATTACTGAACGAATTGGCGCCCAGATTAGTTATGGATTGCGGCACAATCAACAAATCAGGGCAAATAGTAAAGTAGTAGCCTTGGAAAAAAGTGCATGGTTTGAGTTTCTCCAGAGGAAAGCTCCCAACCTTTCTTCTCCACACATTTTTAGAGACCTTTAGAGCAGCCACATGGACCACAGATGGTCATTGACATCTAAGTGAGCGTGAGTGGGCCTGCTCTGTGACCTCTGCAGAGGAGGTCAGCTGAAACCATCTCACCTAGAGATGTCCCATTTTGTTATCCTTCCTGTGATGAAAATAGGATGACTGCTGAACAGTGATCTCTAGAGAGTAGGGAGTGTCTCTGAATCCAGAGGCTGATAGCACTTTTATATGCAGTTTGGTAGCATAAGTGCGTTTTCATTTTCTGTGACTTGAGACGTGGCTTTAGATTTGGGGACTTTAGGGGACTACATTTACACATTTATCACTTTCATTGTATAATTGACCTTGTTTTTTCCCTTTTCTGATGTAATTCCCACTGACGAGTACGTGCTCCATGACTGACAGTGCTGTGTGCAATGTATGCAGTCCTGGAACAGACGTGTGAGGCGCAGATTGCTGTGCAAAATGTGAGCAAATCCCAACACTGAGATACCTTGATAATAAGGAGAGGAGATTGCTGCTCACTGTGCGGACCATCGCTGGGGTAGAGGAGCAGGAGGACGGAGGAGCGGGAGGGCGGAGGAGCGGCAGGGCAGAGGAGCGGCAGGGCGGAGGAGCGGCAGGGCGGAGGAGCGGCAGGGCGGAGGAGAGGCAGGGCGGAGGAGAGGCAGGGCGGAGGAGAGGCAGGGCGGAGGAGAGGCAGGGCGGAGGAGAGGCAGGGCGGAGGAGAGGCAGGGCGGAGGACCGGGAGGTTGGAGGAGCGGCAGGGCGGAGGAGCGGCAGTGCGGAGGAGCGGCAGGAGGAGAGGGAGGGCGGAGGAGCGGCAGGACGGAGGAGAGGGGGGACGGAGGAGAGGGAGGACGGAGGAGAGGGAGGACGGAGGAGAGGGAGGACGGAGGAGAAGGAAGACGGAGGACGGAGGAGAGGGAGGACGGAGGAGAGGGAGGACGGAGGAGAGGGAGGACGGAGGAGAGGGAGGACGGAGGAGAGGGAGGACGGAGGAGAGGGAGGACGGAGGAGAGGGAGGACGGAGGAGAGGGAGGGCGGAGGAGAGGGAGGGCGGAGGAGAGGGAGGGCGGAGGAGAGGGAGGGCGGAGGAGCGGCAGGGCGGAAGGGCGGAAGGGCGGCAGGGCGGAGGAGCGGCAGGGCGGAGGAGAGGGAGGGCGGAGGAGAGGGAGGGCGGAGGAGAGGGAGGACGGAGGAGAGGGAGGACGGAGGAGCGGCAGGGCGGAGGAGCGGCAGGGGGAAGGAGCGGCAGAACGGAGGAGAGGGAGGACGGAGGAGAGGGAGGACGGAGGAGAGGGAGGACGCTGGAGAGGGAGGACGCTGGAGAGGGAGGACGCTGGAGCGGGAGGACGGAGAAGCGGGAGGACGGAGAAGCGGGAGGACGGAGAAGCGGGAGGACGGAGAAGCGGGAGGACGGAGAAGCGGGAGGACGGAGAAGCGGGAGGGCGGAGGAGCGGCAGGGCGGAGGAGCGGCAGGGCGGAGGAGCGGGAGGGCGGAGGAGCGGGAGGGCGGAGGAGCGGCAGGGCGGAGGAGAGGGAGGGCGGAGGAGCGGGAGGGCGGAGGAGCGGGAGGGCGGAGGAGCGGCAGGGCGGAGGAGAGGGAGGGCGGAGGAGAGGGAGGGCGGAGGAGAGGGAGGACGGAGGAGCGGCAGGACGGAGGAGCGGCAGGACAGAGGAGAGGGAGGGTGCTGGAGAGGGAGGACGCTGGAGAGGGAGGACGCTGGAGAGGGAGGACGCTGGAGAGGGAGGACGGAGGAGCGGGAGGACGGAGGAGAGGGAGGACGGAGGAGCGGCAGGGCGGAGGAGCGGCAGGGCGGAGGAGCGGCAGGGCGGAGGAGAGGCAGGGCGGAGGAGCGGCAGGGCGGAGGAGCGGCAGGGCGGAGGAGAGGCAGGGAGGAGGAGAGGCAGGGAGGAGGAGAGGCAGGGAGGAGGAGAGGCAGGGAGGAGGAGCCGCAGGGCTCTTTACTGTAATGGACTCTGTACTGTAAGAGCAGTGAGACTATGGACTCTTTACTGTAAGAGCAGTGAGACTATGGACTCTATACTGTAAGAGCAGTGAGACTATGGACTCTATACTGTAAGAGCAGTGAAACTGTGGACTCTTTACTGTAAGAGCAGAGAGACTGTGGACTCTTTACGGAAAGAGCAGTGAGACTATGAACTTTTTACTGTAAGAGGAGTGAGACTATGGACTCTTTACTGTAAGAGCAGTGAGACTATGGACTCTTTACTGTATAAGCAGTGAGACTATGGGCTCTTTACTGTAAGAGCAGTGAGACTATGGACTTTATACTGTAAGAGCAGTGAGACTATGGACTCTATACTGTTAGAGGAGTGAGACTATGGAGTATTTACTGTAAGAGGAGTGAGACTATGGACTCTTTACTGTAAGAGAAGTGAGACTATAGACTCTTTACGGAAAGAGCAGTGAGACTATGAACTTTTTACTGTAAGAGGAGTGAGACTATGGACTCTTTACTGTAAGAGGAGTGAGACTATGGACTCTTTACTGTAGAAGCAGGGAGACTGTGGACTCTTTACTGTAAGAGCAGTGAGACTATGGACTCTATACTGTAAGAGCAGTGAGACTATGGACTCTATACTGTAAGAGCAGTGAGACTACGGACTCTTTACTGTAAGAGCATTGAAACTATTGGATTCTTTACTGTAAGAGCAGTGAGACTATGGACTCTTTACTGTAAGAGCAGTGAGAGTACGGACTCTTTACTGTAAGAGCAGGGAGACTATGGACTCTATACTGTAAGAGCAGTGAGACTATTGGATTCTTTACTGTAAGAGCAGTGAAACTATGGACTCTATACTGTTAGAACAGTGAGGCTATGGACTCTCTACTGTTAGAGCAGTGAGGCTATGGACTCTGTACTGTTAGAGCAGTGAGGCTATAGACTCTGTACTGTTAGAGCAGTGAGGCTATGGACTCTCTACTGTTAGAGCAGTGAGGCTAAAGACTCTCTACTATTAGAGCAGTGAGGCTATGGACTCTCTACTGTTAGAGCAGTAAGGCTATGGACTCTCTACTGTTAGAGCAGTGAGGCTATGGACTCTCTACTGTTAGAGCAGTGAGGCTTTGGACTCTCTACTGTTAGAGCAGTGAGGCTATGGACTCTCTACTGTTAGAGCAGTGAGGCTATGGACTCTCTACTATTAGAACAGCGAGGCTATGGACTCTCTACTGTTAGAGCAGTGAGGCTATGGACTCTCTACTGTTAGAGCAGTGAGGCTATGGACACTCTATTGTTAGAGCAGTGAGGCTATGGACACTCTATTGTTAGAGCAGTGAGGCTATGGACACTCTACTGTTAGAGCAGTGAGGCTATGGACTCTCTACTGTTAGAGCAGTGAGGCTACGGACTCTCTACTGTAAGGCCAGTAAGACTGAACTTTATACTGTAAGGCCAGTGAGACCATGGATTCTTTACTGTTAGAGCAAAGAGGCTATGAGATTCTTTACTGTTAGAGCAGTGAGACTATGGTCTCTTTACTGTAAGAGTAGTGAGACTATGGACTCTACTGTAAGAGCAGTGAGATTATGGACTATATACTGTAAGAGCAGTGAGACTATGGACTCTTTACTGTAAGAGCAGTGAGACTATGGACTCTTTACTGTAAGAGCAATGAGACTATGGACTCTTTACTGTAAGAGCAGTGAGACTATGGACTCTACTGTAAGAGCAGTGAGACTATGGACTCTACTGTAAGAGCAGTGAGACTATGGACTCTACTGTAAGAGCAGTGAGACTATGGACTCTACTGTAAGAGCAGTGAGACTATGGACTCTATACTGTAAGAGCAGTGAGACTATGGACTCTATACTGTAAGAGCAGTGAGACTATGGACTCTATACTGTAAGAGCAGTGAGACTATGGACTCTATACTGCAAGAGCAGTGAGACTATGGACTCTTTACTGTAAGAGCAGTGAGATTATGGACTATATACTGTAAGAGCAGTGAGACTATGGACTCTTTACTGTAAGAGCAGTGAGACTATGGACTCTATACTGTAAGAGCAGTGAGACTATGGACTATATACTGTAAGAGCAGTGAGACGATGGGCTCTTTACTGTAAGAGCAGTGAGACTATAGACTCTATACAGTAAGAGCAGTGAGACTATGGACTCTTTACTGTAAGAGCAGTGAGACTATGGACTCTTTACTGTAAGAGCAGTGAGACTATGGACTCTTTACTGTAAGAGCAGTGAGACTATGGACACTTTACTGTAAGAGCAGTGAGACTATGAACTCTTTACTGTAAGAGCAGTGAGACTATAGACTCTTTACTGTAGGAGCAGCGAGTCTATGGACTCTTTACTGTAAGAGCAGCGAGTCTATGGATTATTTACTGTAAGAGCAATGAGACTATGAACTCTTTACTGTAAGAGCAGTGAGACTATGAACTCTTTACTGTAAGAGCAGTGAGACTATGGACTCTTTACTGTAAGAGCAGCGAGTCTATGGATTATTTACTGTAAGAGCAGTGAGACTATGGACACTTTACTGTAAGAGCAGTGAGACTATGGACTCTTTACTGTAAGAGCAGTGAGACTATGGACTCTTTATTCTAAGAGCAGTGAGACTATGGACTCTTTACTGTAAGAGCAGTGAGACTATGGACTCTTTACTGTAAGAGCAGTGAGACTATGGACTCTTTACTGTAAGAGCAGTGAGACTATGGACTCTATACTGTAAGAGCAGTGAGACTATGGACTCTTTACTGTAAGAGCAGTGAGACTATGGACTCTTTACTGTAAGAGCAGTGAGACTATGGACTCTTTACTGTAAGAGCAGTGAGACTATGGACTCTTTACTGTAAGAGCAGCGAGTCTATGGATTATTTACTGTAAGAGCAGTGAGACTATGGACACTTTACTGTAAGAGCAGTGAGACTATGGACTCTTTACTGTAAGAGCAGCGAGTCTATGGATTATTTACTGTAAGAGCAGTGAGACTATGGACTCTATACTGTAAGAGCAGTGAGACTATAGACTCTATACTGTAAGAGCAGTGAGACTATGGACTCTTTACTGTAAGAGCAGTGAGACTATGGACTCTTTACTGTAAGAGCAGTGAGACTATGGACTCTTTACTGTAAGAGCAGTGAGACTATGGGACTTCCTACTTGAGGACTTACCACAAGAATGTGTCTGGATGCATTTTGGAGTGTAATAATGTTACAGGTTAAAGTTACTACAATTCTAGGCTCTTTGATTCAGGGAGTCTCCCGATTCTGCCTGATTGGAGTCAGGAAGAATTTTTCCCCCTAGAAATGAGAAAACTTGGCTTCTACCTCACAGGGTTTTCTTTGCCTTCCTCTGGATTACCTTTGCTGGATAAAAAGCTGAACTGGATGGATGAAGGGCTTTTTTCAGCCTTTCACAATATGTATCGATATGTACTATTAGAGACATTTACTATTCTGAATTACCATATTTCGCCCCACTTACTCCAGGGGCCAGCAGGCCTGTCTCATTCATCATTCTATGCATGTTTTAGGTGTAGAAAATGGTCTAAATGTTAGACAGCTCGGAATCCGTCTTCCATTTAAAAGTGGTGGTGGTGGCGCCAAAGTTCTGGAGAGGCCTCGGCCTCTTCATAACTCCGACAGATCCACCGCCAGTGCATTAAGACTGGTGTCTAACAAGACAGTCCTAATAAATGTGCCCCTATGTCTGTACGTTCTATCAGAACTGCAAGATTTTAGGGTTATAGTCTTAAATAAAGATAGCGATATTACAAATAAAAAGACACCAATGTGCAGGACCTGCATTCACAACCCCCGACTGAACTCATCATTACCCGGAGTGCTACTTTACTGGAGCTCCAAGGTGGAGGCTCACCCTAAGAAACCTCTGAATCCTCGTCCTCCATCCTTTATCCCATACCTGTGGTGACATGGACTGGAATGTCCTGCTCCAGCTTACTCTTACACGGGGGATCGCCCATCATCCGCTCTTCCTCTGCTTCAAAATCCACTGTGATTATGTTCAGATCTTCCTCCTGATTTGACATAAGTAATGATTCAGTACAACACAGCTGACGGTGGGAAATCTAACAGGTCCATATAAGAGACCCCCACAATCTATGACCCCGCTATAGAGATGTCTACAGGGCTCAGCTCCGTCTACCTGATAATTGTCTTGAACATTGTCAGTCTCTTCTGGACAGTCCTGGGAATACAGAGGACGGGGACATCTCTCTGCTGGATTTCTCCTCCTGGGTCCATCTGCGGGAGAATCACAGGGACAGAAGCCATTATCTGCATGAGATGATGAGGGCAGTAATACGTATCTCTTTTTTCTTTACAAGCCCTGAAAGTCCCCCCTCCTTACACTGCTGATCGCCCCAAACATCCGTCTCCTCTTCCTCTTCATCTATAATCTTAATTTTAATATCAATCAGATTTTCATCCTAAACAAAAGAAAAAATTAAAAATTATTTTTGGTTCAATCCCTTTCTGGTCAGATGTTGGTGAGACTTCAGCTCCGTCTACCTGATGGTTCTCTGGGGGCTTCTCCTCTGGACAGTCCTGGGTATACAGAGGACGGGGACACCTCTCGGGGAGACTTCTCCTCCTGGGTCCATCTGTGGAGACACTAGAGTTGTCACGATACCAGCTGAGCCAACGTAAATCAAGCTGTGATAGCTAGGCGACTGAGTGAAAGAACATACAAAATGGCCAATCATGTGGCGTTGTCCTGGTATGCAGTGGTTAGTATCTACAACCACTGAATTAGGGACAGGGTCATGGGTGACTAAGCCTGTGATGCAAAGACAAGGCCTTCTGGTCTGATCTCATGTAAAAGAAACTTTGGCACAAAATAATCATGGATATTGAAGTCTGACAAGCTTAACCTGGTATACCTCGAGGGGAGTCTGTAGGATCTCACAGGATTAAATAGGATTAAATAATAATCCAAATAGTAAAGAAATATGCAACATATTTGTATGTGTCTCTTACATTGTGACGTCAGAGGACGGGGGTCCTCCATCATGGCATCCTTGTACAGGTCCTCATGTCCTTCAAAATACTCCCACTCCTCCATGGAGAAATAGACAGCCACATCCTGACACCTTACAGGAACCTGACAACACACAATGACACCATCATCACCCAGACTCCTCCAGTGCTGGTACTGGAGAATTTCCCAGTATTCCCAGCAGAGTCACCTCTCCAGTCAGCAGCTCCATCATCTTGTGGGTGAGTTCGAGGATCTTCTGCTCATGTATCAGGGGAGGAAGTTCTGTCATGGGGGTCCTGCTCCACCCTCCTAACTCACGGATGATGGGATTCCCCCCTGATGTCTTCTTCACTATTGTGTAATCCTGTGGATGGAGAAAATCATTTTCAGAACTGAACCTCAGTATTCCTTCCTCAGTGGAAAGCTGGAGATTATGACCAGCTATGTATAAGAGACCACAATCTGGAGAACTGGGGTCAGTCTGCATATGTTGACAATAAAAAATGGTCCAAAGAAGGCAACAACAATGGTGAAAGCCAAAAACTTATCAGGAAGGACTTAAAGAAAGCTTTTTCCTCCCACACTCCAAAAATATACAAATAGTCAAAAATGTGTCTATAAAGATGTCAGACTAGATGGACCATGCACTCTCTTCCTTCCATCATCTTCTATGTGTCTATATAGATGTCAGACTAGATGGACCATGTGCTCTCCTCCTTCCATCATCTTCTATGTGTCTATATAGATGTCAGACTAGATGGACCATGCACTCTCCTCCTTCCATCATCTTCTATGTGTCTATATAGATGTCAGACTAGATGGACCATGTGTTCTCCTCCTTCCATCATCTTCTATGTGTCTATATAGATGTCAGACTAGATTGACCATGTGTTCTCCTCCTTCCATCATCTTCTATGTGTCTATATAGATGTCAGACTAGATGGACCATGTGTTCTCCTCCTTCCATCATCTTCTATGTGTCTATATAGATGTCAGACTAGATGGACCATGTGTTCTCCTCCTTCCATCATCTTCTATGTGTCTATATAGATGTCAGACTAGATGGACCATGTGTTCTCCTCCTTCCATCATCTTCTATGTGTCTATATAGATGTCAGACTAGATGGACCATGCACTCTCTTCCTTCCATCATCTTCTATGTGTCTATATAGATGTCAGACTAGATGGACCACGTGTTCTCCTCCTTCCATCATCTTCTATGTGTCTATATAGATGTCAGACTAGATGGACCATGTGCTCTCCTCCTTCCATCATCTTCTATGTGTCTATATAGATGTCAGACTAGATGGACCATGCACTCTCTTCCTTCCATCATCTTCTATGTGTCTATATAGATGTCAGACTAGATGGACCATGTGTTCTCTTCCTTCCATCATCTTCTATGTGTCTATATAGATGTCAGACTAGATGGACCATGCACTCTCCTCCTTCCATCATCTTCTATGTGTCTATATAGATGTCAGACTAGATGGACCATGCACTCTCCTCCTTCCATCATCTTCTATGAGTCTATATAGATGTCAGACTAGATGGACCATGCACTCTCCTCCTTCCATCATCTTCTATGTGTCTATATAGATGTCAGACTAGATGGACCATGTGTTCTCCTCCTTCCATCATCTTCTATGTGTCTATATAGATGTCAGACTAGATGGACCATGTGTTCTCCTCCTTCCATCATCTTCTATGTGTCTATATAGATGTCAGACTAGATGGACCACGTGTTCTCCTCCTTCCATCATCTTCTATGTGTCTATATAGATGTCAGACTAGATGGACCATGTGTTCTCCTCCTTCCATCATCTTCTATGTGTCTATATAGATGTCAGACTAGATGGACCATGCACTCTCTTCCTTCCATCATCTTCTATGTGTCTATATAGATGTCAGACTAGATGGACCATGCACTCTCTTCCTTCCATCATCTTCTATGTGTCTATATAGATGTCAGACTAGATTGACCATGTGTTCTCCTCCTTCCATCATCTTCTATGTGTCTATATAGATGTCAGACTAGATGGACCATGCACTCTCCTCCTTCCATCATCTTCTATGTGTCTATATAGATGTCAGACTAGATGGAACTTGTGTTCTCCTCCTTCCATCATCTTCTATGTGTCTATATAGATGAGACTAGATGGTCCATGTGTTCTCCTCCTTCCATCATCTTCTATGTGTCTATATAGATGTCAGACTAGATGGACCATGTGTTCTCCTCCTTCCATCATCTTCTATGTGTCTATATAGATGTCAGACTAGATGGACCATGTGTTCTCCTCCTTCCATCATCTTCTATGTGTCTATATAGATGTCAGACTAGATGGACCATGTGTTCTCCTCCTTCCATCATCTTCTATGTGTCTATATAGATGTCAGACTAGATGGACCATGTGTTCTCCTCCTTCCATCATCTTCTATGTGTCTATATAGATGTCAGACTAGATGGACCATGTGCTCTCCTCCTTCCATCATCTTCTATGTGTCTATATAGATGTCAGACTAGATGGACCATGTGTTCTCCTCCTTCCATCATCTTCTATGTGTCTATATAGATGTCAGACTAGATGGACCATGTGCTCTCCTCCTTCCATCATCTTCTATGTGTCTATATAGATGTCAGACTAGATGGACCATGCACTCTCCTCCTTCCATCATCTTCTGTGTCTATATAGATGTCAGACTAGATGGACCATGTGTTCTCCTCCTTCCATCATCTTCTATGTGTCTATATAGATGTCAGACTAGATGGACCATGCACTCTCCTCCTTCCATCATCTTCTATGTGTCTATATAGATGTCAGACTAGATGGACCATGTGCTCTCCTCCTTCCATCATCTTCTATGTGTCTATATAGATGTCAGACTAGATGGACCATGTGTTCTCCTCCTTCCATCATCTTCTATGTGTCTATATAGATGTCAGACTAGATGGACCATGTACTCTCCTCCTTCCATCATCTTCTATGTGTCTATATAGATGTCAGACTAGATGGACCATGTGTTCTCCTCCTTCCATCATCTTCTATGTGTCTATATAGATGTCAGACTAGATGGACCATGTGCTCTCCTCCTTCCATCATCTTCTATGTGTCTATATAGATGTCAGACTAGATGGACCATGTGTTCTCCTCCTTCCATCATCTTCTATGTGTCTATATAGATGTCAGACTAGATGGACCATGTGCTCTCCTCCTTCCATCATCTTCTATGTGTCTATATAGATGTCAGACTAGATGGACCATGTGTTCTCCTCCTTCCATCATCTTCTATGTGTCTATATAGATGTCAGACTAGATGGACCATGTGTTCTCCTCCTTCCATCATCTTCTATGTGTCTATATAGATGTCAGACTAGATGGACCATGTGTTCTCCTCCTTCCATCATCTTCTATGTGTCTATATAGATGTCAGACTAGATGGACCATGCACTCTCCTCCTTCCATCATCTTCTATGTGTCTATATAGATGTCAGACTAGATGGACCATGTGCTCTCCTCCTTCCATCATCTTCTATGTGTCTATATAGATGTCAGACTAGATGGACCATGTGTTCTCCTCCTTCCATCATCTTCTATGTGTCTATATAGATGTCAGACTAGATGGACCATGTGCTCTCCTCCTTCCATCATCTTCTATGTGTCTATATAGATGTCAGACTAGATGGACCATGCACTCTCCTCCTTCCATCATCTTCTGTGTCTATATAGATGTCAAACTAGATGGAACATGTGTTCTCCTCCTTCCATCATCTTCTATGTGTCTATATAGATGTCAGACTAGATGGACCATGTGTTCTCCTCCTTCCATCATCTTCTATGTGTCTATATAGATGTCAGACTAGATGGACCATGTGCTCTCCTCCTTCCATCATCTTCTATGTGTCTATATAGATGTCAGACTAGATGGACCATGTGCTCTCCTCCTTCCATCATCTTCTATGTGTCTATATAGATGTCAGACTAGATGGACCACGTGTTCTCCTCCTTCCATTATCTTCTATGTGTCTATATAGATGTCAGACTAGATGGTCCATGTGCTCTCCTCCTTCCATCATCTTCTATGTGTCTATATAGATGTCAGACTAGATGGACCATGCACTCTCCTCCTTCCATCATCTTCTATGTGTCTATATAGATGTCAGACTAGATGGACCATGTGCTCTCCTCCTTCCATCATCTTCTATGTGTCAATATAGATGTCAGACTAGATGGACCATGTGTTCTCCTCCTTCCATCATCTTCTTTGTGTCTATATAGATGTCAGACTAGATGGACCATGTGCTCTCCTCCTTCCATCATCTTCTATGAGTCTATATAGATGTCAGACTAGATGGACCATGTGTCCTCCTCCTTCCATCATCTTCTATGTGTCTATATAGATGTCAGACTAGATGGACCATGTGTTCTCCTCCTTCCATCATCTTCTATGTGTCTATATAGATGTCAGACTAGATGGACCATGTGTTCTCCTCCTTCCATCATCTTCTATGTGTCTATATAGATGTCAGACTAGATGGAACTTGTGTTCTCCTCCTTCCATCATCTTCTGAGTCTATATAGATGTCAGACTAGATGGACCATGTGTTCTCCTCCTTCCATCATCTTCTATGTGTCTATATAGATGTCAGACTAGATGGACCATGTGTTCTCCTCCTTCCATCATCTTCTATGTGTCTATATAGATGTCAGACTAGATGGACCATGTACTCTCCTCCTTCCATCATCTTCTATTTGTCAATATAGATGTCAGACTAGATGGACCACGTGTTCTCCTACTGCCATCATCTTCTAAGTGTCTGTATAGATGAGACTAGATGGACCATGTGTTCTCCTCCTTCCATCATCTTCTATGTGTCTATATAGATGTCAGACTAGATGGACCATGTGTTCTCCTCCTTCCATCATCTTCTATGTGTCTATATAGATGAGACTAGATGGACCATGTGTTCTCCTACTGCCATCATCTTCTAAGTGTCTGGATAGATGAGACTAGATGGACCACGTGTTCTCCTACTGCCGTCATCTTCTAAGTGTCTGTATAGATGAGACTAGATGGAACACGTGTTCTCCTACTGCCATCATCTTCAAAGTGTCTGTATAGATGAGACTAGATGGACCACGTGTTCTCCTACTGCCATCATCTTCTAAGTGTCTGTAAAGATGAGATTAGATGGACCACGTGTTCTCCTACTGCCATCATCTTCTAAGTGTCTGTATAGATGAGACTAGATGGACCACGTGTTCTCCTACTGCCATCATCTTCTAAGTGTCTGTATAGATGAGACTAGATGGACCACGTGTTCTCCTACTGCCATCATCTTCTAAGTGTCTGTATAGATGAGACTAGATGGACCACGTGTTCTCCTACTGCCGTCATCTTCTAAGTGTCTGTATAGATGAGACTAGATGGACCACGTGTTCTGCTACTGCCGTCATCTTCTAAGTGTCTGGATAGATGAGACTAGATGGACCACGTGTTCTCCTACTGCCGTCATCTTCTAAGTGTCTATATAGATGAGATTAGATGGACCACGTGTTCTCCTACTGCCATCATCTTCTAAGTGTCTGTATAGATGAGACTAGATGGACCACGTGTTCTCCTACTGCCATCATCTTCTAAGTGTCTGTATAGATGAGACTAGATGGACCATGTGTTCCCCTCCTTCCATCATCTTCTATGTGTCTATATAGATGAGACTAGATGGACCACGTGTTCTCCTACTGCTATCATCTTCTAAGTGTCTGTATAGATGTCAGACTAGATGGACCACGTGTTCTCCTACTGCCATCATCTTCTATGTGTCTATATAGATGTCAGACTAGATGGACCATGTGTTCTCCTCCTTCCATCATCTTCTATGTGTCTATATAGATGTCAGACTAGATGGACCATGTGTTCTCCTCCTTCCATCATCCTATATGAGTCTATATAGACGAGACTAGATGGACCACGTGTTCTCCTACTGCCATCATCTTCTATGTGTCTATATAGATGTCAGACTAGATGAACCATGTGCTCTCCTCCTTCCATCATCTTCTATGTGTCTATATAGATGTCAGACTAGATGGACCATGTGCTCTCCTCCTTCCATCATCTTCTATGTGTCTATATAGATGTCAGACTAGATGGACCATGTGCTCTCCTGAAACCATCTTCTATGTGTCTATATAGATGTCAGACTAGATGGTCCATGTGTTCTCTCTCCTGAAACCATCTTCTATGTGTCTATATAGATGTCAGACTAGATGGTCCATGTGCTCTCCTGAAACCATCTTCTATGTGTCTATATAGATGTCAGACTAGATGGACCATGTGTTCTCCTCCTTCCATCATCTTCTATGTGTCTATATAGATGTCAGACTAGATGGTCCATGTGTTCTCCTCCTTCCATCATCTTCTATGTGTCTATATAGATGTCAGACTAGATGGACCATGCACTCTCCTCCTTCCATCATCTTCTATGTGTCTATATAGATGTCAGACTAGATTGACCATGTGTTCTCCTCCCTCCATCATCTTCTATGTGTCTATATAGATGTCAGACTAGATGGACCATGCACTCTCCTCCTTCCATCATCTTCTATGTGTCTATATAGATGTCAGACTAGATGGACCACGTGTTCTCCTCCTTCCATCATCTTCTATGTGTCTATATAGATGTCAGACTAGATTGACCATGTGTTCTCCTCCCTCCATCATCTTCTATGTGTCTATATAGATGTCAGACTAGATGGACCATGCACTCTCCTCCTTCCATCATCTTCTATGTGTCTATATAGATGTCAGACTAGATGGACCATGTGCTCTCCTCCTTCCATCATCTTCTATGTGTCTATATAGATGTCAGACTAGATGGACCACGTGTTCTCCTCCTTCCATCATCTTCTATGTGTCTATATAGATGTCAGACTAGATGGACCATGTGTTCTCCTCCTTCCATCATCTTCTATGTGTCTATATAGATGTCAGACTAGATGGACCATGCACTCTCCTCCTTCCATCATCTTCTATGTGTCTATATAGATGTCAGACTAGATGGAACTTGTGTTCTCCTCCTTCCATCATCTTCTATTTGTCTATATGCATGTCTGTAGCAGATCCCCCTGTTTTAAAGATGATGTTTTTAGTCAGGGCCTTGGATACCTACTCTTATTAATATACGCAGACATCTATGTGTATCAGGGACCTAGGAGTAGACACTTCCAGACTGCTCTAACGTCCAGACTGACCTAATTATTACAATACACAGGATAGCACTCTGGTCCATTGTCTGGGTAAAGACACAGTGTCTACTTATAAGCTATGTGACCAAGCCCCTGCTTGTGAGTGCGTTATCTTACGATATACTGATTGGTTGCTGTAGTTTGTGTGACTGTATAAAAGGCCGAGCTGTGGCCATCAATAAAGAGAGTTATTCTTCACCCTTAATCGAGTGTCTTGTCTCTTATTGTGGGTAACACAACAGCGCTTGGAGGAGCTTCTTCCCTTTGGGCACTACTGGATGCTGAGCAGACTCCTCAACGATTGGTAAAAGGTCAACCTTCAGCGGTGAAAACCCCTCTACATCCCGGGGTAACCACTACAATGTCAGACTAGATGGACCACGTGTTCTCCTACTGCCATCATCTTCTAAGTGTCTGTATAGATGAGACTAGATGGACCACGTGTTCTCCTACTGCCATCATCTTCTAAGTGTCTGGATAGATGAGACTAGATGGACCACGTGTTCTCCTACTGCCATCATCTTCTAAGTGTCTGTATAGATGAGATTAGATGGACAACGTGTTCTCCTACTGCCATCATCTTCTAAGTGTCTGTATAGATGACATTAGATGGACCACGTGTTCCCCTACTGCCGTCATCTTCTAAGTGTCTGTATAGATGAGACTAGATGGACCACGTGTTCTCCTACTGCCATCATCTTATATGAGTCTATATAGATGAGACTAGATGGACCACGTGTTCTCCTACTGCCGTCATCTTCTAAGTGTCTGTATAGATGAGACTAGATGGACCACGTGTTCTCCTACTGCCATCATCTTCTAAGTGTCTATATAGATGAGACTAGATGGACCACGTGTTCTCCTACTGCCATCATCTTCTAAGTGTCTGTATAGATGTCAGACTACGTAGATGCACACTGTTCTCGCCTCCTGCCATCAACTTATATGAGTCTATATAGATGAGATTAGATGGACCACGTGTTCTCCTACTGCCTTCATCTTCTAAGTGTCTGTATAGATGAGACTAGATGGACCACGTGTTCTCCTACTGCCATCATTTTCTAAGTGTCTGTATAGATGAGACTAGATGGACCACGTGTTCTCCTACTGCCATCATCTTCTAAGTGTCTGTATAGATGTTAGACTACGTAGATGCACACTGTTCTCGCCTCCTGCCATCATCTTATATGAGTCTATATAGATGAGACTAGATGCACCACGTGTTCTCCTACTGCCGTCATCTTCTAAGTGTCTATATAGATGAGACTAGATGGACCACGTGTTCTCCTACTGCCATCATCTTCTAAGTGTCTGTATAGATGTCAGACTACGTAGATGCACACTGTTCTCGCCTCCTGCCATCAACTTATATGAGTCTATATAGATGAGATTAGATGGACCACGTGTTCTCCTACTGCCGTCATCTTCTAAGTGTCTGTATAGATGAGACTAGATGGACCACGTGTTCTCCTACTGCCGTCATCTTCTAAGTGTCTGTATAGATGAGACTAGATGGACCACGTGTTCTCCTACTGCCGTCATCTTCTAAGTGTCTGTATAGATGAGATTAGATGGACCACGTGTTCTGCTACTGCCGTCATCTTCTAAGTGTCTGTATAGATGAGACTAGATGGACCACGTGTTCTCCTACTGCCATCATCTTCTAAGTGTCTGTATAGATGTCAGACTACGTAGATGCACACTGTTCTCGCCTCCTGCCATCATCTTATATGAGTCTATATAGATGAGACTAGATGGACCACGTGTTCTCCTACTGCCATCATCTTCTAAGTGTCTGTATAGATGTCAGACTACGTAGATGCACACTGTTCTCTCCTACTGCCATCATCTTATAGGAGTCTATATAGATGAGACTAGATGGACCACGTGTTCCCCTACTGCCGTCATCTTCTAAGTGTCTGTATAGATGTCAGACTAGATGGACCATGTGTTCTCCTACTGCCATCATCTTCTATGTGTCTATATAGATGTCAGACTAGATGGACCACGTGTTCTCCTACTGCCATTATCTTCTAAGTGTCTGTATAGATGTCAGACTAGATGGACCACGTGTTCTCCTACTGCCATCATCTTCTAAGTGTCTGTATAGATGAGACTAGATGGACCACGTGTTCTCCTACTGCCATCATCTTCTAAGTGTCTGTATAGATGAGACTAGATGGACCACGTGTTCTCCTACTGCCATCATCTTCTAAGTGTCTGTATAGATGAGATTAGATGGACCACGTGTTCTCCTACTGCCATCATCTTCTAAGTGTCTGTATAGATGTCAGACTACGTAGATGCACACTGTTCTCTCCTACTGCCATCATCTTATAGGAGTCTATATAGATGAGACTAGATGGACCACGTGTTTTCCTACTGCCATCATCTTCTAAGTGTCTGTATAGATGTCAGACTACGTAGATGCACACTGTTCTCGCCTCCTGCCATCATCTTATATGAGTCTATATAGATGAGATTAGATGGACCACGTGTTCTCCTACTGCCTTCATCTTCTAAGTGTCTGTATAGATGAGACTAGATGGACCACGTGTTCTGCTACTGCCATCATCTTCTAAGTGTCTGTATAGATGAGACTAGATGGACCACGTGTTTTCCTACTGCCATCATCTTCTAAGTGTCTGTATAGATGTCAGACTACGTAGATGCACACTGTTCTCGCCTCCTGCCATCATCTTATATGAGTCTATATAGATGAGATTAGATGGACCACGTGTTCTCCTACTGCCGTCATCTTCTAAGTGTCTGTATAGATGAGACTAGATGGACCACGTGTTCTCCTACTGCCATCATCTTCTAAGTGTCTGTATAGATGTCAGACTAGATGGACCACGTGTTCTCCTACTGCCATCATCTTCTAAGTGTCTGTATAGATGTCAGACTAGATGGACCATGTGTTCTCCTCCTTCCATCATCTTCTATGTGTCTATATAGATGTCAGACTAGATGGACCATGTGTTCTCCTCCTTCCATCATCTTCTATGTGTCTATATAGATGTCAGACTAGATGGACCATGTGTTCTCCTCCTTCCATCATCTTCTATGTGTCTATATAGATGAGACTAGATGGACCATGTGTTCTCCTCCTTCCATCATCTTCTAAGTGTCTGTATAGATGTCAGACTACGTAGATGCACACTGTTCTCACCTCCTGCCATCAACTTATATGAGTCTATATAGATGAGATTAGATGGACCACGTGTTCTCCTACTGCCGTCATCTTCTAAGTGTCTGTATAGATGAGACTAGATGGACCACGCGTTCTGCTACTGCCGTCATCTTCTAAGTGTCTGGATAGATGAGACTAGATGGACCACGTGTTCTCCTACTGCCGTCATCTTCTAAGTGTCTGTATAGATGAGACTAGATGGACCACGTGTTCTCCTACTGCCATCATCTTCTAAGTGTCTGTATAGATGTCAGACTAGATGGACCATGTGTTCTCCTACTGCCATCATCTTCTATGTGTCTGTATAGATGTCAGACTAGATGGACCACGTGTTCTCCTACTGCCATCATCTTCTAAGTGTCTATATAGATGTCAGACTAGATGGACCACGTGTTCTCCTACTGCCATCATCTTCTAAGTGTCTATATAGATGTCAGACTACGATGGATGCACACTGTTCTCCTCCTGCCATCATCTTCTATGTGTCTATATAGATGTAGACTAGATGGACCACGTGTTCTCCTACTGCCGTCATCTTCTAAGTGTCTATATAGATGAGACTAGATGGACCACGTGTTCTCCTACTGCCATCATCTTCTAAGTGTCTGTATAGATGTCAGACTACGTAGATGCACACTGTTCTCTCCTACTGCCATCATCTTATATGAGTCTATATAGATGAGACTAGATGGACCACGTGTTCTCCTACTGCCGTCATCTTCTAAGTGTCTATATAGATGAGACTAGATGGACCACGCGTTCTGCTACTGCCGTCATCTTCTAAGAGTCTGGATAGATGAGACTAGATGGACCACGTGTTCTCCTACTGCCGTCATCTTCTAAGTGTCTATATAGATGAGATTAGATGGACCACGTGTTCTCCTACTGCCGTCATCTTCTAAGTGTCTGTATAGATGAGACTAGATGGACCACGCGTTCTGCTACTGCCGTCATCTTCTAAGTGTCTGGATAGATGAGACTAGATGGACCACGTGTTCTCCTACTGCCGTCATCTTCTAAGTGTCTATATAGATGAGACTAGATGGACCACGTGTTCTCCTACTGCCATCATCTTCTAAGTGTCTGTATAGATGTCAGACTACGTAGATGCACACTGTTCTCGCCTCCTGCCATCATCTTATATGAGTCTATATAGATGAGACTAGATGGACCACGTGTTCTCCTACTGCCGTCATCTTCTAAGTGTCTATATAGATGAGACTAGATGGACCACGTGTTCTCCTACTGCCATCATCTTCTAAGTGTCTGCATAGATGTCAGACTACGTAGATGCACACTGTTCTCTCCTACTGCCATCATCTTATAGGAGTCTATATAGATGAGATTAGATGGACCACGTGTTCCCCTACTGCCGTCATCTTCTAAGTGTCTGTATAGATGAGACTAGATGGACCACGTGTTCTCCTACTGCCATCATCCTATGAGTCTATATAGATGAGACTAGATGGACCACGTGTTCCCCTACTGCCATCAGCCTATATGAGTCTATATAGATGAGATTAGATGGACCACGTGTTCTCCCACTGCCGTCATCTTCTAAGTGTCTGTATAGATGAGACTAGATGGACCACGTGTTCTGCTACTGCCGTCATCTTCTAAGTGTCTGGATAGATGAGACTAGATGGACCACGTGTTCTCCTACTGCCGTCATCTTCTAAGTGTCTGTATAGATGAGACTAGATGGACCACGTGTTCTCCTACTGCCGTCATCTTCTAAGTGTCTGTGTACATGAGACTAGATGGATCACGTGTTCTCCTACTGCCATCATCTTCTAAGTGTCTGTATAGATGTCAGACTACGTAGATGCACACTGTTCTCTCCTACTGCCATCATCTTATATGAGTCTATATAGATGAGACTAGATGGACCACGTGTTCTGCTGCTGTCATCATCTTCTAAGTGTCTGTATAGATGAGACTAGATAGACCACGTGTTCTCCCATTGCCATCATCTAATATGAGTCTATATAGATGAGACTAGATGGACCACGTGTTCTCCTACTGCCATCATCTTCTAAGTGTCTGTATAGATGAGACTAGATGGACCACGTGTTCTCCTACTGCCATCATCTTATAGGAGTCTATATAGATGAGACTAGATGGACGACGTGTTCTGCTACTGCCGTCATCTTCTAAGTGTCTGTATAGATGAGACTAGATGGACGACGTGTTCTGCTACTGCCGTCATCTTCTAAGTGTATGTATAGATGAGACTAGATGGACCACGTGTTCTCCTACTGCCGTCATCTTCTAAGTGTCTGTATAGATGAGACTAGATGGACCACGTGTTCTCCTACTGCCGTCATCTTCTAAGTGTCTGTATAGATGAGACTAGATGGACCACGTGTTCTCCTACTGCCATCATCTTCTAAGTGTCTGTATAGATGAGACTAGATGGACCACGTGTTCTGCTGCTGTCATCATCTTCTAAGTGTCTGTATAGATGAGACTAGATAGACCACGTGTTCTCCCATTGCCATCATCTAATATGAGTCTATATAGATGAGACTAGATGGACCACGTGTTCTCCTACTGCCATCATCTTCTAAGTGTCTGTATAGATGAGACTAGATAGACCACGTGTTCTCCTACTGCCATCATCTTATAGGAGTCTATATAGATGAGACTAGATGGACCACGTGTTCTGCTACTGCCGTCATCTTCTAAGTGTCTGTATAGATGAGACTAGATGGACCACGTGTTCTGCTACTGCCGTCATCTTCTAAGTGTCTGTATAGATGAGACTAGATGGACCACGTGTTCTGCTACTGCCGTCATCTTCTAAGTGTCTGGATAGATGAGACTAGATGGACCACGTGTTCTCCTACTGCCGTCATCTTCTAAGTGTCTGGATAGATGAGACTAGATAGACCACGTGTTCTCCCATTGCCATCATCTAATATGAGTCTATATAGATGAGACTAGATGGACCACGTGTTCTCCTACTGCCATCATCTTCTAAGTGTCTGTATAGATGAGACTAGATGGACCACGTGTTCTCCTACTGCCATCATCTTATAGGAGTCTATATAGATGAGAATAGATGGACCACGTGTTCTCCTACTGCCATCATCTTCTAAGTGTCTGTATAGATGAGACTAGATGGACCACGTGTTCTGCTACTGCCGTCATCTTCTAAGTGTCTGTATAGATGAGACTAGATGGACCACGTGTTCTCCTACTGCCGTCATCTTCTAAGTGTCTGTATAGATGAGACTAGATGGACCACGTTTTCTCCTACTGCCATCATCTTCTAAGTGTCTGTATAGATGAGACTAGATGGACCACGTGTTCCCCTACTGCCGTCATCTTCTAAGTGTCTGGATAGATGAGACTAGATGGACCACGTGTTCTCCTACTGCCATCATCTTCTAAATGTCTATATAGATGAGACTAGATGGACCACGTGTTCTCCTACTGCCATCATCTTCTAAGTGTCTGTATAGATGTCAGACTACGTAGATGCACACTGTTCTCTCCTACTGCCATCATCTTATATGAGTCTATATAGATGAGACTAGATGGACCACGTGTTCTGCTGCTGTCATCATCTTCTAAGTGTCTGTATAGATGAGACTAGATAGACCACGTGTTCTCCCATTGCCATCATCTAATATGAGTCTATATAGATGAGACTAGATGGACCACGTGTTCTCCTACTGCCATCATCTTCTAAGTGTCTGTATAGATGAGACTAGATGGACCACGTGTTCTCCTACTGCCATCATCTTATAGGAGTCTATATAGATGAGACTAGATGGACCACGTGTTCTGCTACTGCCGTCATCTTCTAAGTGTCTGTATAGATGAGACTAGATGGACCACGTGTTCTCCTACTGCCGTCATCTTCTAAGTGTCTGGATAGATGAGACTAGATGGACCACGTGTTCTCCTACTGCCGTCATCTTCTAAGTGTCTGTATAGATGAGACTAGATGGACCACGTGTTCTCCTACTGCCGTCATCTTCTAAGTGTCTGTGTACATGAGAATAGATGGACCACGTGTTCTCCTACTGCCATCATCTTCTAAGTGTCTGTATAGATGTCAGACTACGTAGATGCACACTGTTCTCTCCTACTGCCATCATCTTATATGAGTCTATATAGATGAGACTAGATGGACCACGTGTTCTGCTGCTGTCATCATCTTCTAAGTGTCTGTATAGATGAGACTAGATAGACCACGTGTTCTCCCATTGCCATCATCTAATATGAGTCTATATAGATGAGACTAGATGGACCACGTGTTCTCCTACTGCCATCATCTTCTAAGTGTCTGTATAGATGAGACTAGATGGACCACGTGTTCTCCTACTGCCATCATCTTATAGGAGTCTATATAGATGAGACTAGATGGACCACGTGTTCTGCTACTGCCGTCATCTTCTAAGTGTCTGTATAGATGAGACTAGATGGACCACGTGTTCTGCTACTGCCGTCATCTTCTAAGTGTATGTATAGATGAGACTAGATGGACCACGTGTTCTGCTACTGCCGTCATCTTCTAAGTGTCTGTATAGATGAGACTAGATGGACCACGTGTTCTCCTACTGCCGTCATCTTCTAAGTGTCTATATAGATGAGATTAGATGGACCACGTGTTCTCCTACTGCCATCATCTTCTAAGTGTCTGTATAGATGAGACTAGATAGACCACGTGTTCTCCCATTGCCATCATCTAATATGAGTCTATATAGATGAGACTAGATGGACCACGTGTTCTGCTGCTGTCATCATCTTCTAAGTGTCTGTATAGATGAGACTAGATAGACCACGTGTTCTCCCATTGCCATCATCTAATATGAGTCTATATAGATGAGACTAGATGGACCACGTGTTCTCCTACTGCCATCATCTTCTAAGTGTCTGTATAGATGAGACTAGATGGACCACGTGTTCTGCTACTGCCGTCATCTTCTAAGTGTCTGTATAGATGAGACTAGATGGACCACGTGTTCTCCTACTGCCGTCATCTTCTAAGTGTCTATATAGATGAGATTAGATGGACCACGTGTTCTCCTACTGCCATCATCTTCTAAGTGTCTGTATAGATGAGACTAGATAGACCACGTGTTCTCCCATTGCCATCATCTAATATGAGTCTATATAGATGAGACTAGATGGACCACGTGTTCTCCTACTGCCATCATCTTATAGGAGTCTATATAGATGAGACTAGATGGACCACGTGTTCTGCTACTGCCGTCATCTTCTAAGTGTCTGTATAGATGAGACTAGATGGACCACGTGTTCTGCTACTGCCGTCATCTTCTAAGTGTCTGTATAGATGAGACTAGATGGACCACGTGTTCTCCTACTGCCGTCATCTTCTAAGTGTCTGTATAGATGAGACTAGATGGACCACGTGTTCTCCTACTGCCATCATCTTCTAAGTGTCTGTATAGATGAGACTAGATGGACCACGTGTTCCCCTACTGCCGTCATCTTCTAAGTGTCTGGATAGATGAGACTAGATGGACCACGTGTTCTCCTACTGCCATCATCTTCTAAATGTCTATATAGATGAGACTAGATGGACCACGTGTTCTCCTACTGCCATCATCTTCTAAGTGTCTGGATAGATGATACTAGATGGACCACGTGTTCTCCTACTGCCATCATCTTCTATGTGTCTATATAGATGTCAGACTAGATGGACCATGTGTTCTCCTCCTTCCATCATCTTCTGTGTCTATATAGATGTCAGACTAGATGGACCATGTGCTCTCCTCCTTCCATCATCTTCTATGTGTCTATATAGATGTCAGACTAGATGGACCATGCACTCTCCTCCTGTCATCATCTTCTATGTGTCTATATAGATGTCAGACTAGATGGACCACGTGTTCTCCTCCTTCCATCATCTTCTAAGTGTCTGTATAGATGAGACTAGATGGACCACGTGTTCTCCTCCTTCCATCATCTTCTATGTGTCTATATAGATGTCAGACTAGATGGATTATGTGTTCTCCTCCTTCCATCATCTTCTATGTGTCTATATAGATGTCAGACTAGATGGACCATGTGCTCTCCTCCTGTCATCATCTTCTATGTGTCTATATAGATGTCAGACTAGATGGACCATGTACTCTCCTCCTTCCATCATCTTCTATGTGTCTATATAGATGTCAGACTAGATGGACCATGTGTTCTCCTCCTTCCATCATCTTCTATGTGTCTATATAGATGTCAGACTAGATGGACCATGCACTCTCCTCCTTCCATCATCTTCTATGTGTCTATATAGATGTCAGACTAGATGGACCATGTGTTCTCCTCCTTCCATCATCTTCTATGTGTCTATATAGATGTCAGACTAGATGGACCATGTGTTCTCCTCCTTCCATCATCTTCTATGTGCCTGTCTATATAGATGTCAGACTAGATGGACCATGTGTTCTCCTCCTTCCATCATCTTCTATGTGTCTATATAGATGTCAGACTAGATGGACCATGTGTTCTCCTCCTTCCATCATCTTCTATGTGTCTATATAGATGTCAGACTAGATGGACCATGTGTTCTCCTCCTTCCATCATCTTCTATGTGTCTATATAGATGTCAGACTAGATGGACCATGTGTTCTCCTCCTTCCATCATCTTCTATGTGTCTATATAGATGTCAGACTAGATGGACCATGTGTTCTCCTCCTTCCATCATCTTCTATGTGTCTATATAGATGTCAGTCTAATAGTAGAAATCATCCCTTCAGGCCATACTGCCATCACCCGATCCTCTTGTACCTGCTGTGTCCTCTTGGTTTTCAAGGGTCTACTTATCATTTTCATAACTACTACAACATTACTATTGGTCGCCATAGTGGTGGATGATCTTCATGTCCTCCATCACTCGGAAGGTCTGGAGGCTGTTATGCAGCTTCATGGACTCTTCCTATCACTTCCTATGATGGATTCTCCTTCCTGATGTCCCACGTGTTACAGAATACAGTAAAGAAGAGAGAAATCTAGAAAGGTTTACCTCTCCACTCAGCAGGGAGATGATCTCCAAGGTGAGGTCCAATATTCTTCTGCTCATCTCCTTCCTGTCCATCTTCGGTGGGTCATTCAGGAGAAAACTGGACGAACTGCAGGCGCCTTAAGGAGGAGAAAATGGAATCATCCAGGGGAAGAGCATTAGTGATACCCAGAGGAGCACTTACTGATCCAGGAGAGACCCCGCTCCTCAGAGCCCCCGGCACCTGGCATACAGGGGGACGCCTAACCCAATGCGTGGTGTATTCACAGGGTGCGGGAGAAATGTCTTACAGATGCAAGAATCACTTCTCTGACCCACAACTAGGAGGAAAATAGAGGACCCCGAGCCCCGACCCACCTTTTGAGGCTGTCCATGTGGAGAATGAATGGAGACGTGGGCGTATACACAGGGCTGTATTTACAATTAGGCACTCGAGGTCATGTGCCTAGGGCAGGGCTGAGTAGGGGGGGTGCCCGAGAGCTTTTTTTTTACCACTTGGCCCTTTACCACTTTTACCCCTTGCCAACTAGGTAACCTGGTCACAAAAAAGGGAGGAGGAGTCGGGGGGCCGTGGTGCTCTGCAGAGACCCAGCAGAAAGGACTACCAACCAGGACCAGCTCTAGATTTGCATGTGATCAGTGCAGGAGCGGCAGGAGCGCATATATATCTGGACGCGACAGGAGGAGAACATTTAAAAAACTGGAAGTTCTGTCTCCATCGAATAGTGGTAATGCATGGATGGACTTCACTGACTGTAAAGGGATGTGGTTTTCATTAGATGACCTGCCATTTACCCAACAAGAAGATGCAGCATGATGAGACATGTCCGGCATGACAGACGGACAAACACCAGACATCTAGGGCTGCGAGTAGTCCATCCATTACTCTAAAAACAAAAAAACTAAATAAAAGAACATTTTTCTTTATTATAACTCATCAGCAACCCCCCCCCATGCCATCAGCTTCCCCCCAGTGCCATCAGGTTCCCCCCCCCCCTCCATGCCATCAGGCTTACCCTCAGTGCCATCAGCTGCCCCCCCCTCCCAGTGCCATCAGCTCCCTCCCCCAGTGCCATCAGGTTCCCCCCCCCTCCATGCTATCAGGCTCACCCTCAGTGCCATCAGCTGCCCCCCCCAATGCCATCAGCTGCCCCCCCCCACAATGCCATCAGGCTCACCCGTGCCATCAGCTGCCCCCCCCATGCCATCAGGCTCACCCCCAGTGCCAATAGCTGACACCCCCCCACCCCGTGCCATCAGCCCCCCCCTATGCAATCAGTTGCCCCCCCCCCCAGTGCCATCAGCTTCCCCAAGTGCCATCAGCCTCCCCCAAGTGCCATCAGCCTCCCAAGTGCCATCAGCTCCCCCACCCGTGCCATCAGCTTTCCCCACAGTGCCATCAGCTGCCGCCCCATGCGATCAGGTCCACCCCTCCCCATGCCATCAGCTGCCCCCCAGTGCCATCAACTCCCCCCAGTGCCATCAGCTGCCGCCCCATGCGATCAGGTCCACCCCTCCCCATGCCATCAGCTGCCCCCCTGTGCCATCACCTCCCCCCAGTGCCATCAGCTCCCCCCAGTGCCATCAGCTCCCCCAGTGCCATCAGCTTCCCTCCCAGTGCCACCAGCTTCCCCCAGTGCCATCAGCTTCTCCCAGTGCCATCAGCTCCCCCCAGTGCCATCAGCTCCCCCCAGTGCCATCAGCTACCACCCCATGCGATCAGGTCCACCTCTCCCCATGCCATCAGCTTCCCTCCCAGTGCCATCAGCTTCCCCCCAGTGCCATCAGCTTCCCCCAGTGCCATCAGCTCCCCCAGTGCCATCAGCTACCACCCCATGCGATCAGGTCCACCTCTCCCCATGCCATCAGCTTCCCTCCCAGTGCCATGAGCTCCCCCAGTGCCATCAGCTCCCCTCCCAGTGCCATCAGCTCCCCCCAGTGCCATCAGCTCTCCCCCAGTGCCATCAGCTACCACCCCATGCGATCAGGTCCACCCCTCCCCATGCCATCAGCTCCCCCAGTGCCATCAGCTCCGTTCCCCCAGTGCCATCAGCTCCCCCCCAGTGCCATCAGCTCCCCCAGTGCCATCAGCTCCCCCACCCCAGTGCCATCAGCTACCGCCCCATGCAATCAGGTCCACCCCTCCCCCATGCCATCAGGCTCCCCCCCTCCTAGCCATGTCCCCGGAGCCGGTAAAATAAAATACTTACCTCTCCTGTAGGGACGCCGCTCCACAGCTCGTCCATCTTCTTCCCCGCACGCTGCACTGTCCTCCTGACGTCACAGTGTCAGGTCATAGTTCACGATTACATGCACTATGTCCTGAAGATGTGTCAGGAGGAAAGTGCAGCTCGGTGCGGGCCGGCGGGTGACCACGGAGCGGTGAGTAATAGCAAGCACTTCACCGTCCACCACCAAACGCTGCTCCCATAGAAGTGAAAGTCATGCGCAGTGCACCCTCCGTTCATTTACTGGCTCCGTTCTCATTGTAGGTGCAGGTCCCAGCAATATGACCCCATTGTCTGAGATGGGAAAACCCCATTAAAGGAGGCGTCTCTCTCAATAGGATAAACCTTCAGTGTCAGGTGTGGGTGCCACCCGCCTATCTACAGAAAGACACCCTTGTCGGAAAGCACACTGCACATGCGCAGCATACTCTCCATTCATCAATATAGGTGTGCTGAGCTACTTCCAGGAGTTCCATAACAATGTATATATATATATACAGCGCACAGTGCAGTCACCACTCTGGTCCGATGGTCCCCCGTCACCTCTATGGGACTGACGGAAACAGCCAACATTAACATTGTGGTGAATAAAAGGCGGCCTCAGGTGCTCAGCTATTTCCACCAGTCCTATAGTGTTCTATAGACAGGGCACTGCACGCTCACCGCTCCCTTCACCTCTATTGGGGGGCAGCCTCAGGTGCTCAGCTATTTCCACCAGTCCTATAGTGGTCTATAGACAGGGCACCGCGCACTCACCGCTCCCTTCACCTCTATTGGGGGGCAGCCTCAGGTGCTCAGCTATTTCCACCAGTCCTATAGTGGTCTATAGAGAGGGCACCGCGCACTCACCGCTCCCTTCACCTCTATTGGGGGGCAGCCTCAGGTGCTCAGCAATTTCCAGCAGTGCTATAGTGGTCTATAGACAGGGCACTGCACGCTCACCGCTCCCTTCACCTCTATTGGAGGGCGGCCTCAGGTGCTCAGCCATTTCCACCAGTCCTATAGTGGTCTATAGACAGGGCACTGCACGCTCACCACTCCCTTCACCTCTATTGGGGGGCAGCCTCAGGCTCTCAGCTATTTCCAGCAGTCCTATAGTGGTCTATAGACAGGGCACTGCACGCTCACCACTCCCATCACCTCTATTGGAGGGCGGCCTCAGGTGCTCAGCTATTTCCAGCAGTCCTATAGTGGTCTATAGACATGGCACCACACGCTCACCACTCCCTTCACCTCTATTGGGGGGCAGCCTCAGGCTCTCAGCTATTTCTAGCAGTCCTACAGTGGTCTATAGACAGGGCAGTGCACGCTCACCGCTCCCATCACCTCTATTGGAGGGCGGCCTCAGGTGCTCAGCCATTTCCACCAGTCCTATAGTGGTCTATAGACAGGGCACTGCACGCTCACCGCTCCCTTCACCTCTATTGGAGGGCGGCCTCAGGTGCTCAGCTATTTCCAGCAGTTCTATAGAAGAGTATAGACAGGGCATCGCACGCTCACCACTCCCTACACCTCTATTGGGGGGCAGCCTAGGGTGCTCAGCTATTTCCAGCAGTTCTATAGAAGAGTACAGACAGGGCACTGTGCGGTCACCACTCCCTTCACCTCTATTGGAGGGCGGCCTCAGGTGCTCAGCTATTTCCAGCAGTACTATAGCGGTCTATAGTAAGGGAAGCGCGCAATTACCGCTTACTTCACCTCTATTGGAGGGCGACCTCAGGAATTTCCAGCAGTCCTATGGTGGTCTATAGTAAGGGCACTGTGCGGTCACCGCTCTCTTTACCTCTATAGCAGGGCGGTCTCGGGTGCTCAGCTATTTCCAGCAGTCGTATAGAAGAGTATAGACAGGGCACTGCGCACTCACCACTCCCTTCACCTCTATTGGAGCACTGTCTCAGGAATTTTCAGCAGTCCTATGGTGGTCTATAGACAGGGCACCGCGCGGGCACTGCTCCCTTCACCTCTATTGGGCGGCAGCCTCAGGAATTTCTAGCCGTCCTATAGAAGAGTACAGACAGGGCACTGCACGCTCACCGCTCCCTTCACCTCTTTTGGAAGGCAGTCTCAGGTGCTCAGCTATTTCCAGCAGTCATATAGCAGAGTATAGACAGGGCACCGCGCGGTCACCACTCCCTTCACCTCTATAGCAGGGCGGCCTCAGGTGCTTAGGTATTTCCAGCAGTCCTATGGTGGTCTATAGACAGGGCACTGTGCCGTCACCACTCCCTTCACCTCTATTGGAGGGCAGCCTCAGGAATTTCTAGCAGTCCTATAGAACTGTACAGACAGGGCACCCAGTGCTCACTGCTCCCTTCACCTCTTTTCGAGGGCAGCCTCAGGTGCTTAGGTATTTCCAGCAGTCCTATAGAAGAGTACAGACAGGGCACCCAGTGCTCACCGCTCCCTTCACCTCTATTAGAGGGCGGCCTCAGGTGCTCAGCTATTTCCAGCAGTCCTATAGTAGAGTACAGACAGGGCACCGCAAGCTCACCACTCCCTTCACCTCTATTGGAGGGCGGCCTCAGGTGCTTAGGTATTTCCAGCAGTCCTATGGTGGTCTATAGATAGGGCACCCAGTGCTCACCACTCCCTTCACCTCTATTGGGGGGAGGCCTCAGGTGCTCAGCTATTTCCAGCAGTCCTATAGTAGAGTACAGACAGGGCACCCAGTGCTCACCACTCCCTTCACCTCTATTGGGGGGCAGCCTCAGGTGCTCAGCTATTTCCAGCAGTCCTATAGTAGAGTACAGACAGGGCACCCAGTGCTCACCACTCCCTTCACCTCTATTGGAGGGCAGCCTCAGGTGCTTAGGTATTTCCAGCAGTCCTATTGTGGCCTATAGACAGGGCACCCAGTGCTCTGCGCTCCCTTGACCTCTATTGGGGGGCAGCCTCAGGCGCTCAGCTATTTCCAGCAGTCCTATAGTGGTCTATAGACAGGGCACTGCACGCTCACCGCTCCCTTCACCTCTATTGGGGGGCAGCCTCAGGCGCTCAGCTATTTCCAGCAGTCCTATAGTGGTCTATAGACAGGGCACTGCACGCTCACCGCTCCCTTCACCTCTATTGGGGGGCAGCCTCAGGTGCTCAGCTATTTCCAGCAGTCCTATAGTGGTCTATAGACAGGGCACTGCGTGCTCACCGCTCCCTTCACCTCTATTGGAGGGCAGCCTCAGGTGCTCAGCTATTTCCAGCAGTCCTATAGTGGTCTATAGACAGAGCACCCAGTGCTCACCGCTCCCTTCACCTCTATTGGGGGGCAGCCTCAGGTGCTCAGCCATTTCCAGCAGTCCTATAGTGGTCTATAGACAGGGCACTGCGTGCTCACCGCTCCCTTGACCTCTATTGGGGGGCAGCCTCAGGCGCTCAGCTATTTCCAGCAGTCCTATAGTGGTCTATAGACAGGGCACCCAGTGCTCACCGCTCCCTTCACCTCTATTGGGAGGCAGCCTCAGGTGCTCAGCCATTTCCAGCAGTCCTATAGTGGTCTATAGACAGGGCACCCAGTGCTCACCGCTCCCTTCACCTCTATTGGGGGGCAGCCTCAGGTGCTCAGCTATTTCCAGCAGTCCTATAGTGGTCTATAGACAGGGCACTGCACGCTCACCGCTCCCTTCACCTCTATTGGGGGGGCAGCCTCAGGTGCTCAGCTATTTCCAGCAGTCCTATGGTGGTCTATATAGACATGGCACCACACGCTCACCGCTCCCTTCACCTCTATTGGGGGGCAGCCTCAGGTGCTCAGCTATTTCCAGCAGTCCTATAGTGGTCTATAGACAGGGCACTGCACGCTCACTGCTCCCTTCACCTCTATTGGGGGACAGCCTTTAGGTGCTCAGCCATTTCCAGCAGTCCTATAGTGGTCTATAGACAGGGCACTGCACGCTCACCGCTCCCTTCACCTCTATTGGGGGGCGGCCTCAGGTGCTCAGCTATTTCCAGCAGTCCTATAGTGGTCTATAGACAGGGCACTGCACGCTCACCGCTCCCTTCACCTCTATTGGGGGGCAGCCTCAGGTGCTCAGCTATTTCCAGCAGTCCTATAGTGGTCTATAGACAGGGCACTGCACGCTCACCGCTCCCTTGACCTCTATTGGGGGGCAGCCTCAGGCGCTCAGCTATTTCCAGCAGTCCTATAGTGGTCTATAGACAGGGCACTGCACGCTCACCGCTCCCTTCACCTCTATTGGGGGGCGGCCTCAGGTGCTCAGCTATTTCCAGCAGTCCTATAGTGGTCTATAGACAGGGCACTGCACGCTCACCGCTCCCTTCACCTCTATTGGGGGCGGCCTCAGGTGCTCAGCCATTTCCAGCAGTCCTATAGTGGTCTATAGACAGGGCACTGCACGCTCACCGCTCCCTTCACCTCTATTGGGGGCAGCCTCAGGTGCTCAGCTATTTCCAGCAGTCCTATAGTGGTCTATAGACAGGGCACCCAGTGCTCACCGCTCCCTTCACCTCTATTGGGGGGCAGCCTCAGGTGCTCAGATATTTCCAGCAGTCCTATGGTGGTCTATAGACAGGGCACTGCACGCTCACCGCTAACTTCACCTCTATTGGGGGGCAGCCTCAGGTGCTCAGATATTTCCAGCAGTCCTATGGTGGTCTATAGACAGGGCACTGCGTGCTCACCGCTCCCTTCACCTCTATTAGGGGGCAGCCTCAGGTGCTCAGATATTTCCAGCAGTCCTATAGTGGTCTATAGACAGGGCACTGCACGCTCACCGCTCCCTTCACCTCTATTGGGGGGCGGCCTCAGGTGCTCAGCTATTTCCAGCAGTCCTATAGTGGTCTATAGACAGGGCACTGCACGCTCACCGCTCCCTTCACCTCTATTGGGGGGCGGCCTCAGGTGCTCAGCTATTTCCAGCAGTCCTATAGTGGTCTATAGACAGGGCACTGCACGCTCACCGCTCCCTTCACCTCTATTGGGGGCGGCCTCAGGTGCTCAGCTATTTCCAGCAGTCCTATAGTGGTCTATAGACAGGGCACTGCACGCTCACCGCTCCCTTCACCTCTATTGGGGGCGGCCTCAGGTGCTCAGCTATTTCCAGCAGTCCTATAGTGGTCTATAGACAGGGCACTGCACGCTCACCGCTCCCTTCACCTCTATTGGGGGGCGGCCTCAGGTGCTCAGCCATTTCCAGCAGTCCTATAGTGGTCTATAGACAGGGCACTGCACGCTCACCGCTCCCTTCACCTCTATTGGGGGGCAGCCTCAGGTGCTCAGCTATTTCCAGCAGTCCTATAGTGGTCTATAGACAGGGCACCCAGTGCTCACCGCTCCCTTCACCTCTATTGGGGGGCAGCCTCAGGTGCTCAGATATTTCCAGCAGTCCTATGGTGGTCTATAGACAGGGCACTGCACGCTCACCGCTAACTTCACCTCTATTGGGGGGCAGCCTCAGGTGCTCAGATATTTCCAGCAGTCCTATGGTGGTCTATAGACAGGGCACTGCGTGCTCACCGCTCCCTTCACCTCTATTGGGGGGCAGCCTCAGGTGCTCAGCTATTTCCAGCAGTCCTATGGTGGTCTATAGACAGGGCACTGCACGCTCACCGCTCCCTTCACCTCTATTGGGGGGCAGCCTCAGGTGCTCAGATATTTCCAGCAGTCCTATGGTGGTCTATAGACAGGGCACTGCATGCTCACCGCTCCCTTCACCTCTATTGGGGGGCAGCCTCAGGTGCTCAGCCATTTCCAGCAGTCCTATGGTGGTCTATAGACAGGGTCACGCTAGGAGTTAGGAGGGAAGATGAGGATTGCTGCTTCAATAGAGACCAGACCTTCTGAAGAACACTTACCTTTTACTGGAGCCACACGACAACTCTTATTACCAAAATCCAGAAATTAACAAATGCAGCCTGGGGGCCACAGCCAGCGGGGACCCAGTGTAAATAATATAGCCTCAGTATACAGAAAAAATGGCTGATAGCAGAGAGCAGGACAACTGCAGTGACTACCAAGTAGAAGGACCTGTGGTGACGTCACCGTCATGTGACCAGTGTTTCAGGGGGCGGAGCTAGACGGTTGCCACTACAGGAAGGGGTGAAAGACTTGTGACAGTGTCGCCTTTGAAAAATCAACTTAGAAGTCCCACGTGCTCCACTGCTAAGCCCCGCCCCCAATGCGCTGATCACATGACAATATCAACATCGCAGGTCCTTAACCTACACTGGAGACGAGAACAGCTGAGTTCCCCCTCCTGAAGAACTAGTCACGTGATATTAAAGGTCCTTTACTATTGAATCTACTCGCTATTGCTGAGCTCCGACCCTCAGGCTGTAAGCACTGAACATGGAGTCATCAAGGTCCTAATGGACACATCTCTACAGCTAAGCGATAGCGACATCTTCACAGGTCCTGTACTTCAGAGACTGGGCATTGCTAATCCCCGCCTTCCTCTGATCACATGATAGTGACATCATCACAGGTCTTTGTACCCTAGCAGTGTAACACATACAGAGCGGTTGTGAGTAAACATTCTACTCCATAAGGACCTGGTCCTTCCCAGTGATAGTAAATAGCGGAGGACCTTATTGCCCCCTGGTGGTCAGGTCCTGAACTAGTATATAGCCGGGTCACAGGGACTTGGCTAAGGCCTCTTTCACTTGCGTTGTGAGGATCCGGCGTGCACTTCCGTCACAGCGCAAGACAACTGAAAGCAGTTACTGGCGGCCAGGACGCTACTAAAGTCCTGGTTGACATAGTAAGTAGTGGGGAGCCAGAGGAGCAGATACTTAGTCGTGCGGCTCCCGGGCGCTCCACAATCATGTCAGAGCTAGAGATGAGCGAACTTCTATTTTTAGTTTGCCGTCCAAAGTTCGGGTTATCGTAGCATCCCGTTATGGATTCCGCTACCACGGACCATAACGGCATTTAGAATCCATAAGGGGATTCTTCATTGCACCCGAACCTTGGACAACACTAAGGAAAGGACCTGGGGTGATGTCACCGTCATGTGATCAGTGCAGGGGGCGTGGCTCAGCACTGGATTGGATAAGAGGTGATCCAGTACTGAGCCACGCCCCCTGCACTGATCACATGACGGTGACGTCACCCCAGGTCCTTAGTGTTGTCCAAGGTTCGGGTTCAATGAAGCAGCCCCTTATGGATTCCAAATGCCGTTCTGGTCCGCGGTAGCGGAATCCATAACGGGATGCTAGGATAACCTTAACTTTGGACGCCGAACTAAAAATAGAAGTTCGCTCAACCCTAGTCATGTGATCCATGCTCATGGGGCGCTCTGACGTCATTGTGGAGTGCCCCGGGACTCGGGAGCCGCACGGAAGGCAAGTATGATTCTACCCTGCCTCCCCACTACACTTTACCATGGCAGCCGGGACTTTAGCGTCCTGGCTGCCATGGTAACCATTCACAAAAGCTAAACATTGGATCCGGCGATGCGGCATGTCTTCCAGATTTTTGGACGGAAATGTCCGGTCCTGTGATATTCATGATAAAAGCTCCGCAGAAACATCTGGTCATGTGATCTCTGTACTTTTCTAGAAGTTAAAGGGGTTATCCGATATCGAAAATATCCCGCCAATGCCGGGGCCCCTTGTATGGATTATACTTACCTGCTCAGTGGCACCCGCATTGCTGCAGATCCCTGCACGGCCACTGACTGGGGCATATGGCGATGGTGGAGCAGCCAATAGCAGGCTCTAACGGTCACCAGACCCAATGGGGTTCGTCCCAGTCGCGGCCTGCTATTGCCTGCTCTCCCCGTCGCCTTATATTTAGATCCCATTGACAGGGAGATGCAGCGGTGGCCATGCAGGGATCCGGAGCGCGTGCGGGTACCCTCAGCACCTATAATCCATACAAGGGTCCCGGGCATTCGAAGGTAGATTATCAATATCAGATAACTCCTTTTACATTATTTAAAAAAAAAAACTAATTATAAAATTTCCTATACTGTCAAAAGGACCCATTCCTTCTATTATGTATTAGGAAGGATTCATACTCCTGAGGTCTTTTCCAAGTACAGTATTTAGCCGACTCGCACTGAAGTGGCCATTTCCCATACTCCAAAAGGACCTTTTCCATCCATTATGTACTAGAAAGGATTCATACCGCTGAGGTCCTTTTTAGGGATAGGATTTAGCTGACTCACACCGAAGTGGCTATTTCCTGTACTCCAAAAGGACCTTTTCCCTCTGTTGCGGAGCTCTAAGACATAGCATCAAAATCTCTGCTTAAATCCCCTTGTAGCTGAAGAAGCAGGTCAATGTCCACGAGACAATTCCCCCAATAACTGGACGACACACAGTTTGGGAGTCAACTGACTTTACTAGGAATGGCACACACCTTTACAACCTCCAACAGCCTCATTTACAACCAATAGGACATAGATTACAATAATACAAGGGAGGGGGGGGACAATAGCAAGGGCCGATGGGAGGTCTAGGAGGGACAGAGCCGCTAGTTTACACAGGTCTTGCAGGGTCCCTGGGACACCGCCCGGCTCTTGGGAAACAATGGGACAGGAAAAGGGAAGAGGCACAGACAATCAATACATTTACATACCCTGCAACAATAATGGGCACAGGGTGAGCAAAATACAACAGACGTCTGGTGACTCACACATAATTGGTTTGGTAAATGAATGGGGGGGGGGGGGTACAGACAGCCAAACATAAATATATATAACAAGGTCAATCTGTTACACTGCTCCCCCTTAACCACAAGCCAGCATACACAGTCTGATCCCCAACGGATCGGCTTGGGGATGTCTGGGGAGTACTCACAGATCACTTTTCCAGTTCAGTTTGTCGTGATAACCCGTCAGCATTGCCATTTTGTTTCCCGGGGCGGTAGTGAATTGTAAAATCGTATGGTTGTAACGCCAAGCTCCAGCGCAACAACTGGGCATTGTCCCCTGCCACACGATTTAGCCATACCAACGGGTTGTGATCCGTGAGTAATCTGAACTGCTGTCCGTACAAGTAGGGTTGAAGCTTCTTTAGGGCCCACACCACAGCCAGGCATTCCTTCTCGATGGCGGCGTAGCTCACTTCCCTGGGTAGAAGCTTCCGGCTCAAGTAAGCTACGGGATGTTCCCCGCCATCTTCTCCAACTTGGCTCAGTACCGCTCCCAATCCAAACATTGAGGCATCTGTGTGAACGAGGAATCTTTTAGATGGATTGGGAGCAGCGAGTACAGGACTATTAACAAGGGCCTGCTTGAGCTGCTGGAATGCCTGCTCACACTCTGGGGTCCAGACGACTTGGCGGGGGAGATTCTTTTTGGTGAGGTCAGTGAGGGGTTTGGCCAGGGTACTATAGTTTGGGACAAATTTTCGATAATAGCCCGCGGTCCCTAGGAAGGCTAACACCTGAGTTTTGGTGCGGGGGGTTGGCCAGTGGGCTACTGCCTCTACTTTAGCGGGCTCAGGCCTTTGCTTCCCACAACCCACCCGGTGTCCTAGGTATTGTACTTCTGCCATCCCAATATGGCACTTGCTGGGTTTCAGGGTTAGGCCAGCCTCTCTGATGCGGTCTATCACGGCACTTACGTGTCTCAGATGCTCTTCCCAGGTTTCACTATAAATAGCAATGTCATCCAAGTATGCACAGGCATAATCTTGGAAGCCATCAAGCAGCTGGTCCACCATACGTTGGAACGTGGCTGGGGCGTTTTTCATCCCAAATGGCATGACCTTAAATTGGTAGAGGCCAAACGGGGTGACAAAGGCTGACTTGGGAATGGCATCTGGCGCTAAGGGAATTTGCCAATAGCCCTTACATAAGTCAATGGTCGTGAGGTATTGACCTCTAGCTATCCTAAGAGCTCGTCTATCCTGGGCATAGGGTATGCGTCAGAGACTGTTTTATCATTAAGTCTCCGGTAATCTACACAAAAGCGGGGCGTGCCATCCCGTTTTGGTACTAAAACTACTGGAGAGGCCCAAGGGCTATCTGATGCTTCTATGACCCCTAAGTGGAGCATTTCCTGAATTTACTGTCTCATGTGCTCCCGGACAGCCTCAGGAATTCTGTAGGGCATCTGTCTAAGGGGTGGTTGATCGGCCGTGTCTACCCTATGGGTAGCCAGTGGGGTGTAGCCAGGTGCGTTAGAGAATGTGGCGCCCTTTGTGGCTAACAGTTGTCGCACCTGGATACGCTCTTGGGGGCTTAGTCTCTCCCCTAGCTGGACTTCATCTAGGGTCCCTAGTTTATCATGCTCCCCCAGGAGATCTGGTAGGGGAAGATTCTCAAAGTCGTCAGATGCGGGCGCACATATGGCGGCCACATCCTCTGTTCTCTCATAGTAAGGTTTGAGCATGTTCACGTGGAGCATGCGTCTCCGCCCACTACCCGAGCACGGGCCGATCACATAAGTGGTGTCGCACCTCTGCTCCACCACTTGGTATGGGCCCTGCCAGGCAGCCTGGAGCTTGTCATGGCGCAAAGGTTTCAAAATCAACACCTTTTGGCCAATCTGAAAGCTCCGTCCCTGGCACCTCTGTCATACCATCGGCGCTGACGGGTCTGTGCCGCCTGGAGGTTAGTATGCACTTTCTGAGTCAATTCCTCCAAGCGGTCACGGAACTCCAGCACATAGGGTATGACAGGGGTACCATCCTCACCTACTGCTCCCTCCCAGTGTTCCCGGATTAAATCTAGGGGCCCTCTAACTCTCCGTCCGAACAGTAGTTCGAACGGCGAAAACACTGTCGATTCCTGCGGCACCTCCCTGTAAGCAAAAAGGAGGTGGGGTAGGAATTTTTCCCAGTCCCGACGGGTGTTAATAAAGGTGCTAAGCATCTGTTTTAAGGTGCCATTAAATCGTTCACACAAGCCATTCGTCTGGGGGTGGTAAGCTGAACTAACGATGGATTTGATGCCGCACAGTTTCCACAGCTGTTGCGTGACTTCGGCCGTGAACTGAGTGCCCTGATCCGAGACTATCTCTCTGGGAAAACCCATCCGAGAGAAGACTCGCATCAATGCCTCAGCCACCGCTGCCTGAATATTAGTCAGAGCCACAGCTTCTGGATACCGTGTTGCATAATCCACTATCGTTAAAATATACAGTTGTGTTCAAAATTATCCAACCCCCAATGCTGTAAAGGGTTTTAGGGAATTTAGTGCACATTTGTAATTGTGTTCAGAATGAAATCTTACAAGGACTTTTTAAAGAACCAAATGCAACTAAAATGACATCAATTGTTTTTGTAATACAGTATTAAATGTTTTTTTTGTGATTTCTTCATTGACACAATTATTCAACCCCTTAAAGACGACCGCTCTTAAGAACAGAGGTTCATTCAAGTGTTTTCGATCAGGTATTGAAAACCCCTGTGGATGTCGAGGAGCAGCAATCAAGCAGAATAAGCCCCAATTAGGCCGATGTAAAATGACTGTGATACTCGGCTCCTTCTAGACATTTACTGGTGTGTTTACAGACATGGTGAAGTCAGGAGAATGGTCCAGGAAGACAAGAGAAGAGGTGATTTCTCTTCATAGGAAGGGCAATGGCTATAAGAAGATTGCAGAGATGTTACACAGACCAAGAGACACCATAGGAAGCATCATTCGCAGATTCAAGGCAAAGGGCGCTGCTGAAACGCTACCTGGTCGAGGCAGAAAGAAGATGCTGACTGCGACTGCTGTGCGCTACCTGAAGCGCAAAGTGGAGAAAAGTCCCCGTGTGACTGCTGAGGAACTGAAAAAGATTTGTCAGATGCGGGTCCTGAAGTTTCAGCTCAGACAATAAGGCGCACACTGCGTAATGAAGGCCCCCATGCCAGAACTCCCAGGCGCACCCCCTGCTGTCTCCAAAGAATAAGAAGAGGCGACTGCAGTATGCCAAAAGTCATGTGGACAAACCACAAAAGTGTTCTGTGGACTGATGAAACAAAATGAGAACTGTTTGGGCCCATGGATCAACACTATGTTTGGAGGAGGAAGAACAAGGCCTATGAAGAAAAGAACACCTTGCCTACTGTGAAGCATGGCGGGGGTCAATCATGCTTTGGGGCTGTTCTGCTTCTACAGGTACAGGGAAGCTTCAGCGTGTGCAAGGTACCATGGATTCTCTTCAGTACCAGGAGATATTGGATGAAAATGTGATGCCGTCCGTCACAAACCTGAGGCTTGGGAAGCGTTGGACCTTTCACCAGGACAATGATCCCAAGCATACCTCCAAGTCCACTAGAGCATGGCTGCAGATTAAAGGCTGGAACATTGTGAAGTGGCCATCGCAGTCACCAGACTTAAATCCGATTGAGAACCTCTGGTGGGACTTACAGAAAGCAGCTGCAGCGCGCGGCCTAAGAATGGGACTGAACTGGAGGCTTTTACCATGAAGAATGGGCGAAGATACCCGCAGATCGCTGCAGACACTTGTGTCAGGCTATGCTTCACGTGTAAAAGCTGTTATACCTGGAGAAGGATGTTGTACTAAGTACTAAGAGTGAATGTCACTTGGGGGTTGGATAAAACTGATAATGATGTGAGCACAGAAAAGACATTTGTGGTGATTTCACTATAAATGTTATGTTATATTTGTCTGACTTACAAGGGCCTCTGTGATTTATTGTAACCAAGACGACGGAAATGATCAAAATCAATGTCAAACTGGAGAAAACACTCAATTTCAGGGGGGGTTGAATCATTATGAACACAACTGTACCTTTTGCCTGACGGGCTGGGTTTGGCCAACAGTCCTATAATATCTACCGCTACCCGTCCGACCGGTTCTTCGATGATGGGTAGAGGTTGCAACTTAGCTTTGCGGCGATCTCCCCTCTTACCTACTCGTTGGCATGTGTCGCATGTTTGACATTACTGCCTAACATCTTTAGAGATGCCAGGCCAAAAAAAAGTGTGGGTAAGCCTGTGCCTGGTGCGGCTGACCCCTAAGTGTCCTGCCAAGGGGATATCATGCGCGATCTGTAATAACTCTCTCCTGTACTTCTGTGGGACTACTAGCTGTCGGGTGGGGATAGGTGGGGACCCTGCTGTGACCCTTTCAGAGTCCCAGTACAATAACCCCTGCTGCCAAGAATATCTCTCTCCTTCTATTCCGGTCTGGGCCTGGTTAACTTTATCCCTATAAACCTGCAACGTAGGGTCACTAAGGGATTCCTGCCCAAATGCTGCGGGGGTATCCCAGGGGATAGGGTGAATGCTGTGGGGAAGGGTTCTTACCTGGACCTCAGAGTGTGCTGGGTTGTTCATGGAGTGGGCCTGTGACCTGGTGGTAACGGGATAGGTCTTGTTGCTACCCTGGGGTGGTACAAACGCGGAAGTCATCGGGCCCAGATCATTTCCCAGCAAAACATCAGCATGTAGGTCTTTTATCAACCCAACATTAACCATTCCCGCCCCCACACCCCAATGTAGATGTACCTGGCTGTGGGTAATCTGTGGATGGTCCCTCCCGCCACCCGTACCGCTACAGAACCCCCAGTGCGGTCTTTCTCTGGAACCAGATGTCGTCGCACCAGGGTGAGGGTGGCACCGGAATCGCGCAGCCCCTGGGTCTCCTTGCCGTTGAGGATAACAGTCTGCCTGTGATGCTGTCGATTATCAGTCTCCGCCTGTATTGGGTCTGCCTCGTGTAGAACACCCCAGTGTTCCTCTGGATCCTCTGCTCTGATGTTAAGTGGGACAGCCTCCGTATGGTAGTAGTGGGCGGCTGCCCGCGCTGGAGGGGGTGGACCTGGACGGATCCATGCAGCCTGGTTTCGGTTCTGGGCACAGTCCCTCTGATAATGCCCAAACTTTTTGCAGGCATGGCACTGTATGGCGCTGCGATTAGGGTATCTGTTTGCTGGGATACTAGGCAGGAGCCCCATGCGTTGTGATGCTGGTGGCCCAGGGTTAGGGTGTATTGGTCTGGGATTGGGTCTGAAGCTTACCCTGGATTGTCTGCGGGCATCCTGGTAGTCATCCGCCTGTCTAGCTGCATCAGATAGAGTGGTAGGTTTCCGGACCCTTACCCACTCCGGCACTTCTGGAGGTAATTTCCTCCGCTGAAATAGCTTGGCTTGCCTGTAGCCAGGCCAGGGCTGCCCTCTGCATGCTGCATGCCCACTCTGTGTATGAGTCTTTTTCCTGTTTTTTAGTGTCCCTGAATCGTCTCCTGTAGGCTTCTGGGGTGATGGCATATCTTGCCAAAATTACCTCTTTCACCCGGGTATAGTCTGCAATCTCCTCGTCAGGTACAGCTCTATATGCCTCCGCTGCACGTCCGGAGAGCTTACCAGCGAGGATCCGTACCCAGTCTGCTGGGGGTACCTGGTGTAGCCTGCACTGCCGCTCAAAGTCCTGCAGAAAGCCATCGATCTCGTCCTCGGCTTCCACAAATTTTTTAAACACATCATGCGGTACCTTGAATTTGGGTTCTGGAGCCAAAGTAATAGTTGGCGGTCTTTCCAATGCCCGCTGCTCTGCTATCCGGAGTTGGTTCTCTCTCTCCTCCCTTGCAGTGATCAAGCCATCCACCTGGTTCATGGTTGCCTGTACCAGCTCTATGGAGGGATTCTCTCCATAAAATGCTAGCCTGCGTTTCACCTCTCTGTCGAACTCTGACTCTGCGGTTTCTGTAGCCATGCTGCGTGCCCGGTCTCCCTCAGTCAGTTCAGCAATTAGTACAGTCTTCGTTTTTTTGCTGGCTTTCCGCCCTCTCGCTTCCAGCAATTCCTTCAATGTTGTCCGTTTTAATCCAGCATAGTTCGTCTCCATTCACGGTTCCATTCAAACGCTGCTTCCTTCTGCTGCAGGGCTTGTATCCCGCTGCTGCCACCAATTGTTGCGGAACTCCAAGACATAGCATCAAAATCTCTGCTTAAATCCCCTTGTAGCTGAGGAAGCCGGTCAATGTCCACGAGACAATTCCCCCAGTAACTGGACGACACACAGTTTGGGAGTCAACTGCCTTTACTAGGAATGGCACACACCTTTACAACCTCCAACAGCCTCATTTACAACCAATAGTACATAGATTACAATAATACAAGGAAGGGGGGGGGGGGGAACCAATAGCAAGGGCCGATGGGAGGTCTAGGAGGGACAGAGCCGCTCGTTTACACAGGTCTTGAAGGGTCCCTGGGACACCGCCCGGCTCTTGGGAAACAATGGGACAGGAAAAGGGAGGAGGCACAGACAATCCATACATTTACATACCCTGCACCAATAATGGGCACAGGGTGAGCAAAATACAACAGACGTCTGGTGACCCACACATAATGGGTTTGGTAAATGAATGGGGGGGGGGGGTACAGACAGCCGAACATAAATATATATAACAAGGTCAATCTGTTACACCCTCTATTATGGAGTATGGAGGTTTCATACTGCCGACGTCCTTTTCGAGGGTAGGATTTAGCCGACTCACACTGAAGTGACTATTTCCCGTACCCCAAAAGGACCTTTTCCCTCTATTATGGAGGATTCATACTGCTGAGGTCTTTTTCCATTTATTAACCCCTTCAGCCCCCCGTGGCTTAACCCCTTCAGCCCCCTTAGCTTAAACACCCTTAATGACCAGGCCACTTTTTACAATTCCGCACTACACTACATTCACCGTTTATTGCTCGGTCATACAACTTACCACCCAAATGAATTTTACCTCCTTTTCTTCTCACTAATAGAGCTTTCATTTGGTGCTATTTCATTGCTGCTGACATTTTTACTTTTTTTTGCTATTAATCAAAAATGACTGAAATTTTAGCAAAAAAAATGACATTTTTCACTTTATGTTGTAATTTTTTTTTTTAAAAACTTTAAAAATGTTTTGCAAAATTTATTGTTCTACATGTCTTTGATTAAAAAAAGTCCAATAAGTGTATATTTATTGGTTTGGGTAAAAGTTATAGCGTTTACAAACTATGGTGCAAAAAAGTGAATTTCCTCATTTTGAAGCAGCTCTGACTTTCTGAGCGCCTGTCATGTTTCTTCAGGAGCTAGAATGTCAGGAAAGTATAAATACCCCCCAAATGACACCATTTTAGAGAGAAGACACCCCAAAGTATTCGCGGAGGGGCGTGGTGAGTTCATGTATCATTTCATTTTTTTTCACAAGTTAGTGGAAAATGACACTTTCTGAGGAAAAAAAATAATAAAGTTTCTATTTCTGCTAACTTCTGGCAAAAAGAAATAAAATCTCCCACGGACTCACTGTGCCCCTCAGTGATTACCTTGGGGTGTCTACTTTCCGAAATGGGGTCATTTGTGGGGTGTGTTTACTGTTCTGGCATTTTGGGCGGGGCTAAATTGTGAGCCGCCATGTAAAACCTAAAGGTACTCGTTGGAATTTGGGCCCCTTTGCGCACCCAGGCTGCAAAAAAGTGGCACACATGTGGTATCGCCGTACTCAGGGGAAGTAGGGCAATGTGTTTTGGAGTGTATTTTTACATATACCCATGCTGGGTGAGAGAAATATCTCTGTAAATTGACAACTTTGAATAAAAATTTTAAAAGGTTGTCGTTTACAGCGATATTTCTCACACAAAGAGGTGGTGTTGTGGTGACCATCATTTAAAAAGCAAAAAAAAAAATCCTGCAGCATTATGTGGAGGTTCATTCGCACCTGGGCAATGGCAGAAGGTGCCAGGCGAGTGCTGGCTTCACGGTGGGATCGGACTTGGTTACACGGTCTGTGACTTGTAGCGCTCTGGGGCGAAGGGGGTTGGGCACTAATGGTAGAATGTTCATGGCTAGGTTCGTTACCTGCAAAAGCTACGTCTGTGTGTCTGCATTTACATTTTGTCCTATACTCCATTCACTACTAGAGCTGCGTTCATGCATCTGTTGTATCACGTTAATACTCTGCTCACTTTAGATTGCATTCATACGGCTGCTTTATATCATGCTCTTCATGCTCACACTCAGAGCTGCGCCCATACCATGTGTTGGGCACTAAAGTCAAATGTTGTGAATGTGACACACCTTTTAGGATCAAGCTGCAGTTTCCTTCAAGAGAGTAGGTCCACACTCCCAACAAAACAGACAAAACAAATAGAATCCGGAAAACCGCGCTGGTGTTAACTTCAGAAAAAAATCTTAAACAATGTTTTCCCCTCGGCTGTCAGAGGTACCGCAGTTATTTGCAATCACTCATGCAGTATCCCGAGGCAACGGTATTACTCATTCGATGTTGTAGTATATATGTATTCCTGGAATGCTACGTCCACCTTGCCGCAACAACTGAACAGGATCTTCACACTAATCGGCCACCTTGTGGACATAAAGTATCCATCTTATGAATCCACTCGGCTTCTCTAAATAAAAGAGAAGCCGAGTGGATTTATAAAAAAAAAAAAATCTGCCATTGGTCTCGCATGTATGGCTCCGCCATTAGTCTCCCACGCATGGCTTCTCCGATTAAGTGTCCGCCATTAGAGTCTCTCACGCATGGCACTGCCATTAGTCTCCCACGCATGGCTTCTCCGATTTAGTGTTACACATATGACTCCGCCATTAGAGTCTCTCACGCATGGCTTCTCCAATTAAGTGTCCGCCATTAGAGTCTCTCACGCATGGCTTCTCCAATTAAGTGTCCGCCATTAGAGTGTCTCACGCATGGCACTGCCATTAGAGTCTCTCACGCATGGCTTCTCCAATTAAGTGTCCGCCATTAGAGTCTCTCACACATGGCACTGCCATTAGAGTCTCTCACGCATGGCTTCTCCAATTAAGTGTCCGCCATTAGAGTCTCTCACGCATGGCACTGCCATTAGTCTCCCACGCATGGCTTCTCCGATTTAGTGTTACACATATAACTCTGCCATTAGTCTCCCACGCATGGCTTCTCCGATTTAGTGTTACACATATGACTCCGCCATTAGAGTCTCTCACGCATGGCACTGCCATTAGAGTCTCTCACGCATAGCTTCTCTGTTTATGTTTTACACATATGACTCCGCCATCAGTCTCTCACGCATGGCTTCTCTGTTTTACACACATCACTCCGCCATTAGAGTCTCTCACGCATGGATTCTCCGTTTGTTTTCACACATGACTCCGCCATCAGAGTCTCTCACGCATGGCACTGCCATTAGAGTCTCTCAAGTATGGCTTCTCCAATTAAGTGTCCGCCATTAGAGTCTCTCACGCATGGCACCATTAGTGTCTCTCACGCATGGCACCACCATTAGTGTCTCTCACGCATGGCTTCTCCGGTTAAGTGGTTCATATATGATTTCACCATTTGAGGTCGGCCACGTGGCCCCACCACAAGTAGGTTTCATGTCTTTTTCCGCCACTCGGGCTGAGGGTGTTGGTGTCGGGCCTAAGTCTTCCAGTAGAAAGTACAGTAATAGGTGCAATTCACAATGTCTCCAGACACGACAAGCCAAATCAAGACTACAGGCGCAGCATACATAGTATCACGACCTTAAGCTTATTTCCTGTCACAACTGCAGGTATGGTGTGTACGTTCTCTGTCCTCATTACAGGCAACATTAGCTCGTTAATTGAAATAGCCATGTATTCGTGTTGATGGTTCCCCAGGCCTGGTGAGTTTATACATTCCACTTAATCTACTAATAGAGAAAGACGGCATACGCCATCTTCTAACTTTTTGGCCCCTTATATATAAAAGGTGTGGCCTGGGGAATAAGTAGAGGGTAGTAGTTTGCAACCAGGAACAGTTGGTGCCCGATCAGGGTCCTCGGCGAATGCTTGGAATCCATTTAGGCCTTCCGACAGATTCACCATGATTTGTTTCAGTCTGCAACTCTCAGGATCCAGACCTTCTCGTAATATGTTCACATGTTGTTAGTATACATAGGAGTAAATCGTTTCTGATTACCGGCCACTCCTTCAATCGCATCAGCCACCTCCAAGAACGATGTGCCGGTGCACATAACAAAGAGGTAAGGTAGATGGTAGTCACTGTGGTATGTACGGTATATTCCGCACCTTCATCGGGAAATGTCTTTTACGTTCAAAGTGGGTGTAGTAAGGGTATGTGTATATTTTACTCTAACCTAAGGTCTGCTCTTTTTGGCCCCTTTAGGCTGCCCTTCCGCAGCAGTTATGGCACAATTCTACTGCTTGTTGTAGATAGGGTTAGATAGGTTAGGTACACCTTTCTGATAGCCGATCCGACCACAAATGTGGTATCGCTGTAATCGTACTGACTCGGAGAATGAAGGGAACAGGTCAGTTCTATCTCATAGGGAACGATGTAAAAACAAAACCCATAAAACTATATAAATGTGGTATCACTGTAATCGTACTGAGCCAGAGAATTAGGAGAACAGGTCAGTTTTATCTCATAGAGAACCCTGTAAATACAAAACCCATAAAACTATATACATGAGACATCGCTGTAATCGTACTGAGCCAGAGAATGAAGAGAACAGGTCAGTTTTATCTCATAGAGAACCCTGTAAAAACAAAACCCATAAAACTATATACATGAGACATCGCTGTAATCGTACTGACCCGGAGAATGAAGGGAACAGGTCAGTTTTATCTCATAGAGAACGCTGTAAATACAAACCCATAAAACTATATAAATGTGGTATCACTGTAATCGTACTGACCCGGAGAATGAGGAGAACAGGTCAGTTTTATCTCATAGGGAACGCTGTAAAAACAAACCCATAAAACTATATAAATGTGGTATCACTGTAATCGTACTGACCCGGAGAATGAGGAGAACAGGTCAGTTTTATCTCATAGGGAACGCTGTAAAAACAAACCCATAAAACTATATAAATGTGGTATCACTGTAATCGTACTGACCCGGAGAATGAAGGGAACAGGTCAGTTTTATCTCATAGGGAACAATGTAATAACAAAACCTATAAAACTATATAAATGTGGTATCGCTGTAATCGTACTGACCCGGAGAATGAAGAGAACAGGTCAGTTTTATCTCATAGGGAACGCTGTAAATACAAAACCCATAAAACTATATAAATGTGGTATCACTGTAATCGTACTGACCCGGAGAATGAAGGGAACAGGTCAGTTTTATCTCATAGGGAACGCTGTAAAAACAAAACCCATAAACTATATAAATGTGGTATCACTGTAATCGTACTGACCCGGAGAATGAAGGGAACAGTTCAGTTTTATCTCATAGGGAACGCTTTAAAAACAAACCCATAAAACTATATACATGTGGTATCACTGTAATCGTCCTGACCCGGAGAATGAAGAGAACAGGTCAGTTTTATCTCATAGGGAACGCTGTAAATACAAACCCCATAAAACTATATAAATGTGGTATCACTGTAATCGTACTGACCCGGAGAATGAAGGGAACAGTTCAGTTTTATCTCATAGGGAACACTGTAAAAACAAAACCTATAAAACTATATAAATGTGGTATCTCTGTAATCGTACTGACCCGGAGAATGAGGAGAACAGGTCAGTTTTATCTCATAGGAAACGCTGTAAAAACAAATCCCATAAAACTATATAAATGTGGTATCACTGTAATCGTACTGACCCAGAGAATGAAGGGAACAGGTCAGTTTTATCTCATAGGAAACGCTGTAAAAACAAAACCCATAAGACTATATAAATGTGGTATCACTGTAATCGTACTGACCCAGAGAATGAAGAGAACAGGTCAGTTTTATCTCATAGGGAACGCTGTAAAAACAAAACCCATAAAACTATATAAATGTGATATCACTGTAATCGTACTGACCCGGAGAATGAAGAGAACAGGTCAGCTTTATCTCATAGGGAACGCTGTAAAAACAAAACCATAAAACTATATAAATGTGGTATCTCTGTAATCGTACTGACCCGGAGAATGAAGAGAACAGGTCAGTTTTATCTCATAGGGAACGCTGTCAAAACAAAACCCATAAAACTATATAAATGTGGTATCACTGTAATCGTACTGACCCAGAGAATGAAGGGAACAGGTCAGTTTTATCTCATAGAGAACGCTGTAAAAGCAAAACCCATAAACTACATAAATGTGGTATCTCTGTAATCGTACTGAAGAGGAGAATGAAGGGAACAGGTCAGTTTTATCTTATAGGGAATGCTGTAAATACAAAACCCATAACATAGTAACATAAAAGACATTTGTCCATCCAGTTCGACCTGTTTCCTGCAAGTTGATCCAGAGGAAGGCAAAAAACCCCTGTGAGGTAGAGCCAATTTTCCCCACTTAATCAACGACCCCTCTCTAGTAGCTATAGCCTGAAATATTATTACGCTCCAGAAATACATCCAGGCCCCTCTTGAATTCCTTTATTGTACTCACCATCACCACCTCCTCAGGCAGAGAGTTCCATAGTCTTACTGCTCTTACCGTGAAGAACCCTTTTCTATGTTTGTGTACAAACCTTCTTTCCTCCAGACGCAGAGGATGTCCCCTTGTCACAGTCACAGTCCTGGGGATAAATAGATGATGGGAGTGATCTTTGTACTGACCCCTGATATATTTATACATAGTTATTAGATCTCCCCTCAGTCGTCTTTTTTCTAGAGTGAATAACCCTAATTTTGATACCCTTTCAGGGTACTGTAGTTGCCCCATTCCAGTTATTACTTTAGTTGCCCCCTCTGAACCCTCTCTAGCTCTGCTATGTCTGCCTTGTTCACGGGAGCCCAGAACTGTACACAGTACTCCATGTGTGGTCTAACCAGTGATTTATAAAGTGGTAAGACTATATTTTCATCACGGGCATCTATGCCCCTTTTGATGCAACCCATTATCTTATTGGCCTTAGCAGCAGCTGCCTGACACTGGTTTTTACAGCTTAGTTTGTTATTTATTAAAATTCCTAGATCCTTTTCCATGTCAGTGTTACTGAGTGTTTTACCATTTAGTATGTACGGGTGACTTGCATTATTCCTTCCCATGTGCATAACTTTACATTTGTCAGTGTTAAACCTCATCTGCCATTTCTCTGCCCAAGCCCCCAATCAATCCAGATCCCTCTGGAGCAGAAAACTGTCCTCTTCAGTGTTAATTACTTTACACAGTTTAGTGTCATCTGCAAAAATTGATATATTACTGTGCAAGCCTTCTACAAGATCATTAATAAATATATTGAAGAGAATAGGGCCCAGTACTGACCCCTGAGGTACCCCACTAGTGACAGTGACCCCTCCAGTACTGACCCCTGAGGTACCCCACTAGTGATAGTGACCCCTCCAGTACTGACCCCTGAGGTACACACTAGTGACAGTGACCCCTCCAGTACTGACCCCTAAGGTACCCCACTAGTGACAGTCACCCCTCCAATACTGACCCCTGAGGTACCCCACTAGTGACAGTGACCCCTCCAGTACTGACCCCTGTGGTACCCCACTAGTGACAGTGACCCCTCCAGTACTGACCCCTGAGGTACCCCACTAGTGACAGTGACCCAATCTGAGTATCTACCGTTAACCACCCTCTGTTTTCTGTCACTCAGCCAGTTACTTACCCACATACAGACATTTTCTCCTAGTCCGAGCATCCTCATTTTATATACTAACCTTTTATGCGGTACAGTGTCAGATGCTTTGGAGAAGTCCAGATATACGACATCTATTGATTCGCCGCTGTCAAGTCTAGAACTTACCTCCTCATAGAAACTGATTAAATTAGTTTGACATGACCGATCCCTCATGAAGCCATGCTGATATGGTGTAATTTGCTTATTTTCATTGAGATACTCCAAGATAGCATCTCTTACAAAACCTTCAAACAGTTTACCCACAGCAGATGTTAAACTTACCTGCCTATAATTTCCAGGCTCTGTTTTTGGACCCTTTTTGAATATTGGCACCACATTTGCTATACGCCAATCCTGTGGAACATTCCCTGTCAGTATGGAGTCCGTGAATATCAAAAATAAGGGTCTGGCTAGGACATCACTTAATTCCCTTAGGATACGGGGGTGTGCGCCATCTGGTCCTGGCGATTTGTCTATTTTAATCTTTTTAAGTCGCTGCTGTACTTCTTCCTGGGTCAGACAGGGCACTTTTAAAGGGGAATTTACTTTTACATTTTGCATTTCATCTGACAGTTTATTTTCCTCAGTGAAAACAGTGGTGAAGAAAATATTTAATAGCTTGGCTTTATCCTCATCGCTTTCTGCAACTCCCCCCTCATTGCTATGTAGAGGGCCGACTCCTTCAGGTTTATATTTTTTACCATTTATATAATTGAAAAACATTTTAGGGTTAGTTTTGCTCTCTTTGGCAATTAATCTCTCGGTCTCTAGTTTGGCAGTTTTTATTAGTTTTTACATATTCTATTTTTTTCCTTATAGTTTATCAGTGCTTCCTGGCTCCCCTCCTGTTTTAGTGATTTATATGCTTTCTTTTTGTCATTTATTGCTTTTTTTACGGTTCTATTTATCCACATTGGTTTCTTCTTATTTCTTAGCCTTTTATTTCTATAAGGTATGCATCGATCACAATTTGATGTTACGATGCTTTTAAAAATCTCCCATTTTGTGGTTGTATTTTTATTTTTGAGGACTTTGTCCCAGTTAGTTAGGCCTATGGCCTCGCTTAGTTGGCTAAATTTTGCTTTTTTGAAGTCCGGTATTCTTGTTCCTCCCTGTAGAAACTCTCGTTTGAAGGATAGTTGGAAGGTTATTACTTTCTGGTCACTGTTTCCCAGGTGTCCCCCGACCTGCACATCTGTTGTTCTATCAGGTCTATTGGTTAATACTAAGTCCAGTATGGCCGTCCCTCTAGTTGGGTCCTGAACCATTTGGGAAAGGTAATTGTCTTTGGCTATTGCCAAGAACCTGTTTCCTTTATGGGATGTACAGGTTTCAGTTTCCCGGTCTATATCTGGGTAGTTGAAGTCCCCCATAATAACCACCTGATTATAGTTTGCCGCCTTGTTTATCTCGTTTAGTAATAGATTTTCTGTGGACTCCTATTAGTAATTTATTATTGTTTTTGGCTCCATTTATCTCCACCCACAATGACTCCACATTTTCGTGTCCCTCACAGATGTCTTCCCGGAGTGTGGGCTTTAGAGAGGACTTTATGTAAAGGCAGACCCCTCCCCCTCTCCGGTTTTGACGATCCTTTCTGAACAGATTGTAACCTTGTACATTAACAGCCCAGTCATAGCTATCGTCCAGCCATGTCTCAGTTATTCCCACTATGTCATAATCCTCCTCACACATCACTAATTCCAGTTCACCAGTCTTGTTAGTCAGGCTTCTGGCATTAGTATACATACATTTGAGAGGTTTATGCATATTTTTTGCCCTACACCTTTCCTTCTGAGCTGTTCTAGTCCCTCCTTCCATTTCCCCCCCAGTCCCACTACCTTGCCCCCGGTCTCTATCTGCACCATCTTCCCCTCCTATAATGTAATTACCCCCCAGTCCCACTACCTCGCCCCCGGTCTCTATCTGCACCATCTTCCCCTCCTATAATGTAATTACCCCCCAGTCCCACTACCTCGCCCCCGGTCTCTATCTGCACTATCTTCCCCTCCTATAATGTAATTACCCCCCAGTCCCACTACCTCGCCCCCGGTCTCTATTTGCACTATCTTCCCCTTCTCTAATGTAATTACCCCCAGTCCCACTACCTCGCCCGGTCTCTATCTGCACTATCTTCCCCTCCTATAATGTAATTACCCCCAGTCACACTACCTTGCCCCCGGTCTCTATCTGCACTATCTTCCCCTCCTGTAATGTAATTACCCACCCCCCAGTCCCTAGTTTAAACACTCCTCCAACCTTCTAGCCATCTTTCTCCCCAACACGGCTGCCCCTTCCCCATTGAGGTGCAGCCCGTCCCTACGATAGAGCCTGTAGCCGATAGCAAAGTCGGCCCAGTTCTCCATGAACCCAAAACCCTGCTTCCTACACCAGTTCTTGAGCCACTTGTTAACCTCTCTAATCTCCCGCTGCCTCTCTTGTGTGGCCCGTGGTACAGGCAGTATTTCGGAAAATACTACCTTTGAGGTCCTTGCCCTAAGCTTTAGACCTAAATCCCTGAAATCATTCTTAAGGACTCTCCACCTTCCTCTAACTTTGTCATTGGTTCCGATATGGACCATGACCGCTGGGTCTTCTCCAGCCCCTCCCAGTAATCTGTCAACCCGATCTGCGATGTGTCGAACTCTAGCGCCAGGAAGACAGCACACTGTTCGGCGATCACGATCTTTGTGACAGATCGCCCTATCTGTTCCCCTAATAATAGAGTCTCCCACTAC